>CM064483.1:64514497-64560021 GCA_032716605.1 Paralithodes platypus | reverse complement strand
AGTAATGATGAGGAGGAGGAGGAGAAGGAGGAGGAGAAGAAGAAGAAGAAGAAGAAGAAGAAGAAGAAGAAGAAGAAGAAGAATGACAAATAATGAAGATAACGTAAATGGGGGGGGGGGTGAAGGAAGAGGTGGAGTAGGATAAGGAGGATGAAAATAAAGAGTAGGAGAAAGAAGAGAAGTGAGAGAACGAGGAGGAAGAAGCAGAAGAAGGGGAGGTTGAAGAGGATAGGGAAAAGGAGGAGAGAGAGAGAGAGAGAGAGTACTAGAGCAAGGGCAAGAGCAAGAGAGAGAGTGCTAAATCCCCCCTCCCCCCCTTTCCCACCACCATAATATCAGCCAAATAAATAACATTATTTGTATCCCAACTATCAATATACAAAGTTAAAAGTTGTCCCGCGCCGTAACAATAACTGCACAAATATAGCGGACATTTAGTTATTATTATTATTATTATTATTTTAGCGCTAATAGACAATGATAGCCTTTATTGTGTTTCAGTAATTGACCGGCCGTTATATTTAGCGGGGAGTTTTATGTATATTATTTATTTACCATTGTTTCGAGCCTGCCGGGGGGTATTTTTCAATAAATATCCTCAATGCGAGGTATTTGATATCCTGTTCGCCCGGTGTTTTGTGTAGAAACTGTCGCGATTATGTAATATATAAGTGTATAGTTTATGTTCGACTATGTACAGTGCATTATATGAATTGCACATTGCACAAAACATAGTTACTTTTCAAATAATTAAGGAAAGTAGTCCTTTTTTTGGCTTACAGTAAACACACCTGCTTATTATACTCTATAATATACAGTATATATATATATATATATATATATATATATATATATATATATATATATATATATATATATATATATATATATATATATATATATATATTAAGATTTACTTAGCATTGAATTGGGAATTTGGTAAACACTACTCAAAAATATAGTTTAATTAATTATTATGTTCCTTCCAACAACCAACCATACTCCTAAAATCGATTAATGAAATTTACAAACACATGTGGCAGTCCGTGGATTCGAACCCAGGATGCTCACACCTAAAATTGATAAAAGTACAGTAGTGTCATCTGCATTTTATACAAACCATTTGAACATACAACAAAATGATCCATCCTTCTACCACTATAATATAACCCTGGCAGTACCACATACAGGGTCAGCTGAAACGGACAGGACAAGTTGACAGATTTTCAGGATGAGTTGAGGTCAAAACAAGCATGTATAGGGGGACGGTGTCCCCTCATGCAGGACATTGGGAAAGTACCGGGGATAAAAACAATTTGTTTTTAAAGCCATTTCAGAGGGATGATGTGTTTGGTAATTTTTATTCTGCTTAACTTTATACGATATTATTCAGCTTTGGAACTATTAAGGAAATACAATGGAATATATTTAAACAAAATCTTGTTAAGTCCTATTATAGAGTATATATATATATATATATATATATATATATTTATTTTTACCATATCTTGACGATAATGGTTAGCTTTGCAATTACGTTTGTTAGTTAAAGGAATGAAAGCCACGAAAGTCACTTCCAATAGCTCTTTCAGCTCAATTATGTGATATTAGATACATTTGCTTCATCATATACTGTATATACATATATATATATAATATATAATATATAATATATATATATATATATATATATACAGTAAATATATATATGAAGGCAGATTTGCGTCCCATGTATAGGGTGAACAATGTGGAAGTAAATGTGGAGGGAAGGTTTTGACCCCAGGCGCCAGTTAGGTGAGCAGGTGGTGTTACACGAACCCATATTCCGGCAATGTTTGATGAACAAGGTTTTCTCGTACTATTTTGAGGCTCTTTCGCATTAGAATCGGAAACTAAATTGAAGGTAGATAGTATTTGGTACCCTAATTCATATGGAACTTATTATTTGAAGCTGCTGAACAAAAAATCCCCGTAAAAAAGGGGTTTAGTTAACCCCTTCAGCACCGTGACGCCTTTTTACCTTTGATTCTGGCTAAAACCTTATGATTTTATGCAGTTTAAGAAGGACATGTGTTATTAGGAGGGTTTGTTGTGATCGTATTTACCCATTTGAGTCCTAGAGGTAGTTTATAAGGTACTAAAGAAAATCGTTAATGATAAACAGAATAGGATTAAAATTACGTCATGGTGGTAAAGGACTTAACCCATTCTGTACCGCTTACGTGTCCTTGTCATCATATTCTGGACACTATTAGACGATTTTATTCAGTTTAAGAAGGACCTCTAACAATTAACAGGCTTCGAATAATCTTAATTATCCCCTTTTACTACTACACATCCTTCACAAAATCGTCTAAATATAGCTTGAATAAAATTATAAAGACGTCGCCGGTACTGAAGGCGTCAACGTCCCGCTCTCTAAATTATCACACAAAGCATGATCAAGGTTTTGGCCGAACTATTACATTTGCCTGTACCTTGACACAGAAATTCACACCCAGAGTCGCCGCCTATCGTGAACTTGGAGGACAGTATCGGAACTCGTTATCGTGACTGGTGTTAATAATTGAGGTAGACGAACGCACTCTACATGGTGTGTGACGTGGAGTGTGGGAGAGGAGAAAGGTAGACACTTACACACACACACACACACACACACACACACACTCAAACACACGCTCTCACACGCGCACACACACACACACACACATTTGCGCGCGCACGCGCTTGTGAAAAATTCCATGAAATAGCATTGTTTTGGTCATGATATAGCATTGTTTTGGTCATGATATAGCATTGTTTTGGTCATGATATAGCATTGTTTTGGTCATGATATAGCATTGTTTTGGTCATGATATAGCATTGTTTTGGTCATGATATAGCATTGTTTTGGTCATGATATAGCATTGTTTTGGTCATGATATAGCATTGTTTTGGTCATGATATCCCTTCCAAAGACATAATTTGAACTATACACCATACTTGTATTCTGGGATATACAATACTACAAACTAAAAATAATGGACTTGGCTTTCATCTGACACCCTGCCAGCGATCTTGGTGTTAAATGCGTTGATGAATCCTGGCCAAGATTGACAGCTCCTCCGCTCAGTTCCGCTAAGGTGGTAAGAAGGTAGTGCAACATACAGGATGATAAGAGGAACATTTAGGAGATAGAGGTTAGACAACTTCTTCACAAGACGCCATTTTGGAAACTCGGGAATTAGGAGGTGATAGCTGATGTGTAGGTTTAAATCCAATTCGGTGACCTCATATATTTTCTTCTGGGGGAAAGAAACGAAAAAAAACTATTCAATCCTGATTCCAGAATACAAGGGAAAACAAAATCACTCGTCCTGAAAGGGCTAAGCTATAAAATCGGCCCCCTAAAATGGATTTGGAAATGTCAATTAAGTTCCCTTACTATTACAGCTGTCTCGAGTCAGCCACCCCCAGCTATGGAGTATGTGCCTGTGTATATACATACATACATACATAATATTACAGGGTGTATTAACCCCTTCTGTACCGGCAACGTCTTGGTCAGTTTATTCTAGCTATATTTAGACGATTTTGTGCAGTTTAAGAATGATCGGTGGTAGTAAAATGGTTAAGTGAGATAGTTCAAAGCCTGTATATTGATGGAGGCACTTTTTAAACTGAATCAAATCGTCTAATACTAGCCAGAATAAAGTAAACAAGACGCCGCCGGTACAGAAAGGGTTAACAGGAAGTGTGGGCTACAGAGAGGAACGCTGCACCATCATCATCTCCGTGATAACCACCAAATATTGAATTAAAAAGAAGTTCACGACATTTAGCATTAGCTTGCTCCTTTTGACTCGTTCAAGGCAGAACATAACCCTTGGACCGCCATTCAAGTGAGAGGAAAAAAAAAAAAAAAAAAAAAAAAAAAACACACACACACACACTCACACCAGACCTTCCTTCATGCTAAATTTGTACATTTTTCGGCTGACATATATCCCACCCAAGGGCCAGCTTCTCACTAATAGCAGGCTTGCTATCGCTCGCCAGGTAATAATCGTACTTCTGAATGTGGCGATACAAGGGGCCCATAATAAAGACCCCCCTCGGTTTGGTACAGTTAAGTACAGCACACTCAAGGCTCATGTTCTTGTTTGTCCAGTTACCATTTACTACAGGGTGCTTTAACAGGAAGTGTGGGCTACAGAGAGGAACGCCTTACCATCATCATCATGGTAATCACCACACAATATTGAATTATATTGCAGCGCGGTAGTGGTTTTCTTTTCGTTAATACTACTTTATTACTGCTCTTATACTGACTTACTGCAGTGTTGAAGTTTTATTGATATACTTGCTGGGTTTAATTCATGCTATTGTGAGTGGTAGATATATTGTAGTTATTATTATTACTATTACTATTATTACCAGTACCGCTCAACATTATTACTCCTCTGTTAGATTACTTTTGCGTTATATTTTCCTTTGAAGATATAATAGGCAGTACTGTACACAATGTTGGATTATATACTTATTAATAGCCAGAAGATATTGAATTATATGCATCACACGGGTATTTAGGCTTTCGTGAATACAGTACTAGGCCTACCACATTTCCTCTGCAGTCATATTTAATTAGGAAGTAGAGGTATGAAGAACAAATATATATAGATAGATAGATAGATAGATAGATAAATAAGTAGGTAGATAGACATATAGGTAAATAAATAGTAAAGTAAACACAGAAGGCTTGTATGGAAACAGGAAGGTCGGGTAGCCTATAGCGCGCCCTTGATTTTCCACCGCTCAACAATTTTCCTTGATTTTTCCCCTTTTTTTGTCCCTCTGTGTGCGGGACCAAAGGGGTGAGAGGGACAATTACACGCCCCTCTGATCCCCAGGACACCCCAGGGCACGAGGGAAGGGGGGGGGGGAGATGAGGGAAAAACAGCAGAGATTCAGTAGGAGAGGAAGAGGAGGAGGAGATGAGAAGGTAGGAAGGAGAGGAGGAGGAGGAGGAGGGGAAGAAGATAGTAGGAGAACAAGAACAATGAGGAGATGGAGAAGGAGAAAGGAGGGAAGCAGGTGGAAGGGGAGGAGGAGGAGATGGGACGGGAACAAGAAAAAAGGGAGGGGAGGAGGGAAGGAGGTAGAGGGAGGGGAGAAGATAGAAGGTAATTGAGGGGACAAGAATAGATTAATGGGAGTTTGTGGACCCTCTTTGTCCTCATGTTTAACCCCATTAGTTTTGATATTTTAAGACATTCACCTCATTAGTTTGCGATTTTATGACCTTTCGTACAATTTGGCGTTGTTGTTTTAAGCTTGATAGAGGTTTAGGGAGCAAACTACCCCTTCACCCTCCTTAATATACTGTATATCTGAACTAACTCTAATAAGTTCTTCCAAAATTAATTAATTCGTCTGGAGTTAGCCAGAATGAAACCCAAATTGACATAATCTAATTTTGACTACATATCCTCACACATAATAGCCCAAACCCAATGCCTAGCTCATCCTATGACCGTAAATAACTCTATATGAGGGAACATAATTTAGAGATATTATTTTTGGGAGATCTGATGGGATGGGAAAATGGAGAAGAATAGGTATTAGTTAGGGAGGCGACTTAGGAGGGGAGTGGGTGATTACAGGAATTAGGTGTGTGTGTGTGTGTGTGTGGGTGTGTAATATATAATAAGTAATAATAATTGTCGGTTTATTGTTCATTGCAGCCCTGAGGCTGAAAATTTACAGAGTTTTTCTTAAACCTAGGTACAGTACAATACTTATTTTACCTTAACTACGAGGTCACATGCGACCGTGAGGTGCCTGGCTTCCCACCAAGTACATACGCAGATGCACTTTGTATTGGTGAAATGTGTAGGCTGACACAGGCTGATAGCAGCTTGGAGGAACCAGGATACAATTATCTCCATCGCTATGGCCGAAAAAAAACTTTAGCATTCTGATGGGGACTCGAACGCTCGCCCCGGCCCGGCCCTCGTGGTTAGCGTGCAAGACACAGCGCTCTAGACCACTGGACCACACGGTGTGTGTGTGTGTGTGGGTGGGTGGGTGTGTGTGTGTCTGTGTGGGTGTGAGTGAGAGAGACGAAGAAAAGAGTTCCTTGAGCTGTAATTATTTGATTATGAGTGTGTGACTATGAATTAGTAACCCAAAATATAAAATAGGAGAAGAATAACAATGCATTAACAAGCAGTGAAGCACACACACACACACACACACACACACACACACACACACACACAGAGAGAAACAACAAATCCTGGACAGATTGTGTAGGAGCGAGGCGGGCGGGGGAAGGAAAATAAATATCAACAATGGATTTTGTAATGTGACGTTGAGAGGAGAGGGGAAAAGGTAGAGATATATATATATATATATATAGATATATATATATATATATATATATATATATATATATATATATATATATATATATATATATATAGAGAGAGAGAGAGTGTGAGTGTGAGTGAGAGAGTTAAAGTGTGTATGTGTGTGAGATAGTGTGTGAGAGAGAGAGAGAGCGATTTATATTAATTTTCAAAACAAGGGAGTCGAGGGAAGCGGGAGAAAATATGAAAATTAACGAGTGACTTTAATTTGCAAGTAGGCTTAGTGTGTAGCGAGGTAGACTGTGTTGGGGAGGGGGAGAGGGGTGTTGGGAAGATGAGGGGGGGGGGTGGATGGAGAGAAGGGGGGATGGAGGGTTGAGTAGGGGGGTGAAGAGAAGGGGAGGGGTGTGGTGGGGATTGAGGGGGAGGGGCGGGCATTGAGAGGGGTGATTCGAGGGAGATGGGGGTGGGGGAGAAGGAGAATTGAGGGTGGGGGGGGGGGGAATTGTGAGGTGTGAATAGGAGTACAAAGGAGTACAAAGGAAATCAAGCAACAATAGGTCTAGTGACCCTTCTAGGCTGCTTGTCCTCCAAAACACTGAGGATCAAGTGTCCAAACAGTGGTTTAGAGTGGGTAAGGGAACATTGGAAAGGGAACTACTGCCCTGGAACTAATGTCCGTGGCAGGATTAGGAAGTTAGTAGAGGACAGATGGGTTAGTAACTGAGGGGGGGGATAAAATAAAGTTATTAATTTACAAACGCAGTCAGTCGCGGGTTTGATGCGAGATATTTGTCTAGGCGGAGTTTAAATGAATCAACGGTGCTGCAGTCTATAACGTCTCGGGAAGCCCATTCCACAAGTTGACAACTCAATTGAAGAAGAAATTCTTAGATTCGCGTGAGTTAAAAGATTTACCAATAATTTTGCAACCGTTTCCCCGCGTGTAATTAGATTGGTCGATAGTGAAGTACTTACTACAGTTCATATTGTCGATGCCTTTGATGATTTTGAACACTTGAATTAAGTCACCTCTTAATCTGCGCTGGGTTAAAGGAAATAGATTTAATTCTCTAAGACGCTCTTCGTATGGTTTGTTCTTTAGGCTAGGTATCATTTTGGTAACTCTACGTTGAACTCGTTCTAGCTTGTTTATATCTTTTTGGTAATAAGGGCACCAGGATTGAACGCAGTATTCCAGAAGAGGGCGGACTAAGGAATTGTAAAGGGTTAGGATAACTTCTTTGGATTTATGCTCAAATGACCTGCCTATAAGCCAATTATTTTGTTTGCCTTCTTAACAACTTCTGAACATTGTTGACTCGGTTTTAGGTTACTCGATATTGTTACTCCCAGATCGGTTTCTCTGTTTACATTCTTAAGCTGAGTGCCATTCATCGAATAGTTTGCTTTCTCATTTAGGTATCCGATATGTAGTACTTTACATTTATCCGCATTGAAACTCATTTGCCAAATTTGGGCCCAACATGACAATTTATCTAGATTGTGTTGCATATCGTCAACTTGTTCTTTTGAGAGTACGCTATTTGCAATTTTTGTATCGTCAGCAAATTTTGAGTTTGTACAGGTGAGACCCTCATCTATGTCGTTAATATAAATTAGAAAGAGAATTGATCCTAGTACCGATCCCTGGGGTACCCCGCTACTTACATTGGTCCATTTAGATGCCTTACCGTTTATGACTACTCTTTGCTATAGGGAGGGAGATGAGGGTAGGTGAGGAGGGGGTAGGAGAGAGAGGTGAGTAGGAAGGGAGATGAGGGGGTGAGGAGGAGGAGGGTGGGTGAGAAGGGTAATTTAGAGGGAGGGGCAGACATTGAGAAATTGGAATAGTTAGGGATATGCAAGTGTGTGAGGGGAATGGGTAAGCTGAGGGGTGGGGAGGGAGAGGGGTGGAGGTTAGCCTGGATAAGATGAGGCAAAGATGAGGGTGAGTAAATATAAGGAAGGGGGATGGGTGAGGAAGATGAGGATGGAGGGAATGGTGAGGGTGAGTAAAATATGAAGATAGGAGATCGGGAAGGAAGATGAGCATGGAGGGGAAGATGAGGGTGAATACATATGAGGATGGGGATGGAGTGAGGAAGATCGGGATGGAGAGGAAGATGAGGGGGCGTAAATATGAGGATGGGGAAGGAGTGAGGGTAAGGGTGAGGAGAAAGGTTAATTCGGAAGTATGTGTGTGTTACTCAGTTACTTGTTCGTCAAGGGGAATCCACGCAATGCGAGCTAAGCTCATTATTATCGCGCCTCCTTAACTGGGAATGTATTGCGTGAAATGCATGTTAAGTGTTTTATGTACTGTTGGAATGGCTGTGGATGTGTGTGTAGTCTGTATTTTAGCCAATTGGCGACATCGGAAACGAAGGCTTAGGGTGGATCTGTATTGTACCATTCTCACTATAGACGGTACCGTCTCGCCCGAAGGCTTAGGTAGCCATCAGCTTAGGTGAACCATATGATACCCATCTCGCCTTGTACCATTTGTGCCAACCCCAGATGGGACGTCACAACGTCGTCCACTTATTCCAGGTACCTATTTACAGCTAGGTAAACTGAGGCTAACACATGAAAGGAGACAAGCCCAATTTGTCTCCGCCCGGCCGGGGATTGAACCCCCGACCCCTCGTGTGTGAGACGAGAGCTCTACCTACTAGGCTACGGGCTGTGTGTGTGTGTGTGTGTGTGTGTGTGTGTGAGAGAGAGAGGGGATTGGTGTGGGTGAAGAGAGTTTGAGGGATGATGAGGAATAGGAGGAGGCAGGAGGAAGAGATTTGGATGAGGGAGGAGAGAAAGTGAGGGATACTAAGGGCGAATATGAAGGTGAGTTTATGTGAGGGCGTAGACTCGAGTGAGGGAGTGGGGGGGATTGTTAAGGTAGATAGAATGGTCTAATTATGGGAGCTGGGGTGGGGGTAATAAGAGATGAGAGAAGGGGGACAGGTAAGTGATGGTGAGAGAGAGTGAGTGAGTGAGAGAGAGAGTGAGGGCAGACAGAAGGGAAAAGCAAGTTTTAAATGGAAAGGAGTAAGTTTGGAGATTGAAAGAAATCAATAGAAACAAAACATTAAAACCAAAACTTTTAGCTTATGAAAAGATAAGGAAGAGGACAGGAAATAACAAGAGGTTAAAGGACAGAACGAAAGGTAAAGAACAATATCAGTAATGTGTGATATTAATGTTCAGTAGAGAAATAAATAACTATCACCATGTTTCATATTGATGTTCAATAGAGAAATATAGACAATTATCAGCAAAAGTGTTATATTAATGTTCAATGGATAAGTAATGAACAATATCAGCAATATGTGATATCAATGTTCAATAGATAAATAAAGAACAATATATGCAATGTGCGATATGAATGTTCAATATATAAATAATGAACAATATCTGCAACGTACCCTGCAATGTGCGATATTAATGTTCAATAAATAAATAATGAACATTATCAGCAATGTGCGATATTTATGTTCAATAGAGAAATATCTGAAGAGGGGGAATAAAAGAGAACCCCTTTCCCATAGAAATGGTAGAGAGGCCCTAGCCAGGGTGGACACAGACTCTACGATAAACAGGCCTGGACAACTGCTGAAGGTGTGGGTGTTGTTTCATAATTATACATCAGTTAACCCTTTCCTTTGGCTCATTCTTTTGCATAGACAAATGTGAATGCGATAGGGCTTTGTTGAACTTTACAGAGAAGGAAAATAATAAATACGAGAGGGCATTATTGACCGTCACCGGTACATAAAAACGATTGCAATTAATACGAGAGGCCATTGTTAAACTTTACATAGAAACAATATAAATGAATACCAGAGAGCTTTGTTGAACGTTCCATAGAAACTAAATAATGAATACCAGAGAGCTTTGTTGAACGTTCCATAGAAACTAAATAATGAATACCAGAGAGCTTTGTTGAACGTTCCATAGAAACTAAATAATGAATACGAAAGGATATTGTTGAACTTTACATAAAAACTCAACAAATATGAGTACAAAGGAGTACAAAGGGATACTAATATATATATATATGAGTACGAGAGGGAGTTGTAGAAATGTACATTGAAACAAAACACAAATTAACACGAGAGGGATGAATTGGCTCTCGGCCGGGGACCCAATTTTCTGCCAAAGTAATGTACAAATTTATCTCGAAGGGCGGTATTTTTTAAGCTTGATGGAAGTCTAAGGAGCAAACTAATCCCCCCCCCCCCTTCCCCCTTCCCCTTTATTAGAACCATGACTTAAGTCCTAAAGTGTTGGTGAAAATTTGCCCGGCCTTTGTGTTGTAAAGGATCTGTAGAGGGTAAAAGAGGGAATGATAGGTTGGAGAGAGGAAGGGTAAGGGGTCTATGTTTCCTGAAGGAGGGGAGGGTGGGGGAGATATGGGGAGCTCAGGTGACAGTAGAGGGGAGAGAGGGCAGGATAGGGCACGACCTGGACACACACACGCACACGCACACGCACACGTACACATACAAGCTTGCAATTTAGAAGGAATAAATGTATCTCGAATTGGCGTCTTGTGGGTGAGGATCTTTATCTGTAAGACAATTAATTAGTTGTCATTTATGTAAAATAGCCACAGGGGCAATACAATGAATAATACAGTTCATGTGTTACTCCCATGAACTGTATATATGATGTATGGTCCAAAACACACAGGGAAACACTAATTAAGATAAGCAAACAAAGGGGAAGAGACCACAACAAGAGTCTAGGAGTGGAAGTGAAGAGGAGAGTAAAGAAAGGAAGGAGAAGAAGGAGGGCCCCAAGACATGATGAAGAGGGGAAGAGAGGAAGGAGGGGAAACAAGTCTAAAGAGAAGTATCCCCCCCTTCCCCCGACCATCACTACTCCAGGACAGATGAAGTGTAGTAAATATTGATAAAAGGACAGGTTTATGGCGACCAGAGAGGGGGGGGGGGAAGAGAGAGAGAGAAGGAGGGAGGGAGAGAGTGAGTGAGGGTGAGTGTGTGTGTGTGTGTGTGTGTGTGTGTGTGTGTGTGTGTGTGTGTGTGTCAGTTATGAATTTAAATATATGCATAATCACGTATAATTCTATCATTAAACCTTCTAAATCATGTAAGCTATGTTCAAATGTGAGAGAGAGAGATTAAACCTTAATCATGTAGGCTATATTTTAATGTGAGAGAGAGAGAGGGGGGGAGGGAGGGGGGTAAAGAAAGAGGGGATACTGTTGTTGGAAGGAGGAGATGAAGTACCATAAATAACGATAAAATGGGAAGAAAGAGGGGAGGGATAACTGGAGGAGAGGTAACCAGAGAAGCTGATGAGTTGGCCTGATATATATATATATATATATATATATATATATATATATATATATATATATTATATATTATATATAGTATATATATTAGTTGTATAGATTGTTTATGTGTCTGTTTTGGTTTCTCTTGCCCCCGACTTTGGAACTAGAGAGATGAGACTTAGCTGGGGTACCGTTCTCAAGGGAAACCACACTCCCGTAGAGTGTATTATCCAAGTGCAGGCCTCTTGGGATAAAGGGAGTATACTGTGCTATTATATAAAATAAAACACAAATACACATATACACATATATATATACACATTATTCAAACACACACACACACACACACACACACACACACACACACACACACACACACACACACACACACACACACACACACCCACACACACACACACACACACACACACACACACACACACACACACACACACACACACACCCACACACACACACACACACACACACACACATCACACACACACAAGCACACACACACACACATCACACACCACACACCACACACACACCCACACACACACACACACACACACACACACACACACACACACACACACACACACACACACACACACACTAGGGTAAAACAAAAAAGAAGAAGATTACGGGTGTCATTGCTGTGGATTCTGGGGAAGCAATTTATATCAGCCGTATGCGGGAGGATTAACAATGATAGGCAAGCATTTCTGGATTGGGGGGAATAAATTTGTGTTTGTGAAGAGCTGGAGTTTATTTTTTTCATATATTATTTTCTTGTTTATTTTGGTTGTGTTTTACTTCCTCTATGTGTAATTGTTGCATATTCTTGTGGTGTATGTAAGCATGTTCATATCAATACATGTGTTAAATGGACTTGAGTTATATGGTGCCTGTAAAAATTTATATCTTGCACAATTGGTGTCTGTGTCTATTTTATTATTCTGGTTACCATTAGACGATGTTATTCGGTTTAGGAAGTTAATACAGTCGAAGGGTTGCAAGTTAACCGAATGGATGTCTATAATCGATGATAATATAACTTTATTACCGCTCCCGTCAGATGATTTTCAGCATTGTTGTAAGGGCCTCGCATGGTCAAAGTATGGATATAGAAGTATTGTATACAGTTTACCTTGGGAAGACCATAAACCTTAATTGACGATATATTGTAAGATGAAACAAGTTGTCTATATATAAAAAATAAATACAAAATAACTAGGATTCACCACACAGCTACATTATATATGTCTTTTCATGGAAGATTATTAACTGCCTGCATAACTAAGGATTGGATTAAGTGTTCCAGGACGAAGGGTGTAGTTATTGACCGATATATTTATTTATTAGTATGTTTAATTTCCTCCCTAGACATCCGTCAAGCTAAAAAATAACAACAACAACAACAACAACACACACACACACACACACACACACACACACACACACACACACACACACACACACACACACACACACACACACACACACACACACATCTCTAAAATCCTCCTTTTAGATTAAAAAAACACAATTTTATTATATTTTTAGTTCGAAAATAATATAGATTTCCCATTAGACTATCATATTTAATTCCCTTGACATCCTATCAAAGGCAGGTCCGTGAGCTTCCAGCAATAAGTTATTCATCCGTTTTATAATGAGAAAGTTGTGGAATATCTCACTGCTGCTTAATATGCAGGTTCTTATCACAACACATCGACTCGATTTATGCACAAAGCTAGGGGGAATAAATTGTAGGGTTGGAGTGTGATGTAACTGGATAAAAGGAATAGAGGAAATGAGAAAATTGTAAAAAAAATATAAATAATAAAAATAAAAAAACATGATATGGTCAAACTTAATGGGAGATTTGTATATATTTGTATATTTATGCATTTATTTATCTAGAGAGAGAGTGTGTGAGTGTGAGAGAGAGTGAGTGATTGAGTGAGTAAGAGAGAGAGAGAATGTGTGTAGGGGTGGGGGGGGGAGAGCGTTTTGTGTCTATAAGTGGGAAAGAAGGTAGTATTTTGATGATGAAGGTGAGAGGAAACAGGTGTGGTAGAGAGAGGGGGGTAGATAAAGAGAGAGAGAGAGAGAGAGTGTGTGTGTGTGTGAAAGAGGAAAGAGGTGTGGTAGAGAGAGGGAGGTAGATAAAGAGGGGGAGGAATGGGTTTTACAGAGAGAGAGAGAGAGAGAGAACGAGAACGAGAGAGCGAGTTAGAGCGTTTGATGGGTTCTGTATTTGGACCATTACCCAACGTTTGATGGGTTCTGTATTTGGACCATTACCCAACGTTTGATGGGTTCTGTATTTGGACCATTACCCAACGTTTGATGGGTTCTGTATTTGGACCATTACCCAACGTTTGATGGGTTCTGTATTTGGACCATTACCCAACGTTTGATGGGTTCTGTATTTGGACCATTACCCAACGTTTGATGGGTTCTGTATTTGGACCATTACCCAACGTTTGATGGGTTCTGTATTTGGACCATTACCCAACGTTTGATGGGTTCTGTATTTGGACCATTACCCAACGTTTGATGGGTTCTGTATTTGGACCATTACCCAACGTTTGATGGGTTCTGTATTTGGACCATTACCCAACGTTTTACATACGCTCAGCTCTACTGACCCAGGTATTTGATGTACACCGGCATCATTAAACACCTGATTGAGTATTACGTACACATTTATACCCCCCCCCCCTCCCCTTACCTACCACCGCACCCACACACCGCCACACCCACCTACACATTCATATGCACGTACACGCACACACGTGTATACATGCACACGCACACATGCATACTTACACACACATGGATACATACACACGCACGCATACACCTACATACACATATGCACATTCATACACACACACACACACACACACACACACACCTAGAACTTTGTAGAAAGAGTTTACTCACTTTATTTTTATTGTATATAGTGGAATGGTCTAAAAGTGTTAACCTACAGTGGAGAGAGAGAGAGAGAGAGTGAGTGAGTGAGAGAGAGAGAGAGAGAGAGAGAGAGTAAGAGAGAGTAAGAGAGAGAAGCATTAATCACCACTGCATAATTCTCAACCAGGGTGATTAATTAGTGATCAACTCCATCCTATTGAACGACCGCCCTCCTCTCTCTCTCTCTCTCTCTCCCCCCCCCCCCCCCCCTGGACCTATAACCCCCCTCCCCCCCCCAACCTACCTCAACAGTATTCATCTACTTAGTTGTCCTCTGTCACCCCCCCTTTCCCCCTTTGTTGCCTTTCTTCCACTCTTTTCCTACCTCTTACTGGTCCACAACTCGCCTTCCACTTGTTTGTCATTTACTCGTTCACCCACCGCTCGTCTTCCACTTGTTTACCACTTACTCGTTCACCACTCGCCTTCCACTTGTTTGTCATTTACTCGTTCACCCACCGCTCGTCTTCCACTTGTTTACCACTTACTCGTTCACCACTCGTATTCCACTTGTTTACCACTTACTCGTCCACAACTTGTATTCCACTTTACCACTTTACAAGGACCCCAATGGAAATACGCCTAACGGCCTTATTGGGCTATCCTTAGTTGGAATTATGCAAAGCTGGTACATGTCATATTTGTAACATATTATGTGGTACCAACATTGTAAAATGCTAACTGAATAATAATAATAATAATTATTATTATTATTATTATTATTATTATTATTATTATTATTATCATTATTATCATTATCACTCTTCTTCCACTTGTTTGTCATTTCCTCGTTCACCGCTCGTATTCCACTTGTTTACCACTTACTCGTCCACAAATCGCTTTCCACTTGTTTACTACTTACTCGTTCATCACTTGTCTTCCACTTGTTTACCACTTATTCGTCCACAACTCGTTTTCCACTTATTAATCGTTCTAATAGTAGCTAGAATAAAGTAAATGTTTGTCACCTCATAGAAAAGGTTATTAGTGGACTTCATATGCAATATAACTATAGGCAGTCCTATTTAATATTTATTTTGTATACATTAATTCCTAAGCCATAATTATAGCTATCCATATAACAAATGTGTTTTTTATTAATTTTGTTCTTCTCTTTTCATGGGATTAGAAGGTATCCGCGAATATACAGTATTTTGTGAATGTCTGTATTTCAAGCTCGCTACAGTTTTAAATGTTGCACTTTATTTACTTTTGTCAGCAAATTTTTGGTACAGTTTATGTAAAAACATGGAACTATAACCATATTATTTTAAAGCCTAGTAAACACTATATATTATGTTTAAGGAAAATAATGCTTAAGCAAAAGTAGTGTTTGCAGAAACTTTTAAAAGATTCAGAAAAACAAAATATCAATTTGAAGCGGAAAGTCTAGAATGAACAAGGGTAGTTTTGAGGACTTTGAAATGGAAAACGTAGACGAGAAACATGTGATTTGCTTCTGTTAACATTTCGTTTTAGTATTAAGTCTTAGTAGGATGGCACTTTTATTATTTTATTAAGACTAATAGGGATACAGGGAGAAAGCGAAGTTAAGATGGTGAGTGAGTTGAGGATTGCATGATTAGAGAGAGAGAGAGAGAGTACAGTAGAGTAGAGTAGATGTTGGAAAGAGAAACCTAGAGAGAAAAAGAAGGAGAATACGAGACAAATCTAGAAATACAGAAAGATCGAGAGAAGGATCGAACCAGCCTTCCTTCCTTCCTTTTCCCACATTGGAGGTCATGAGAGTCGGAGCAGCCAATCTAAACTTGAGGCTCCCCAGGGCACACAACCAAACTCTGGGGATGGTGGTGGTGGTGGGTGGGTGGGTGGGTGGGTGCTGCTCCCTACCTGCCTTGTTCCCTCTAGGAGTCTAGGTGATTGGTCTTAGTGTTGTAGTATTAGTGGTGGTAGTGGTCTTGCTGGCGTCTTGAGTCTCCCCAGGGAACGCACCCAAAGTCGGGGGGGGGGGTTGTCGTTGGTGTCGACGTTGGGTTTCTTGGTGGTGGTGTTATTGGTTTAGTTGTGGTTGAGGTTGTGGTGGTGGTGGTGGTAGTAGTAGTGAATTTTGTTGTTGTTGTTGATGGTGGTGGTGGTGGTAGTAGTGGTGGTGGTGGTGGTAGTAGTAGTGGTGGGTGTTGTTGTTGTTGTTGGTGGTGGTGGTGGTGGTGGTGGTAGTAGTAGTGGTGGGTGTTGTTGTTGTTCTATATTAAACTTGAGAGTCCCCAGGGCGCGGACCCAAACTCTTGGGTGTGTAACTCCTCTATCCCTATTTCTCCTACTACCTTAGTTGTTTGTTGTTGTTGGTATTGGTGTAGGGTACGATGGGGTTCTTATTGGCTTGAAGTTAGGATGTCTGTTTATATATTTTTGTTTTGTGTTTAAAATTATGATGTTTATTGGTCGTTATTGGTGGTAATGTTGATGTTTGTGGTTGTGGTAGTGTTGTTTTGTCGGCTGGGTTTAGTAGTGGAGTTCTTGGAGTGGTTTTGTTGTTGTTGTTTGTGCTTTGTGGTGTGTTATTGGCTGTGCTCGAGTTGTTGTTGTTGTTGTTGGTGGTACTTGTGAGCTGGCGTACGATGGGGTGTTTAGAGTTGGGATTCCTGGTTTATGCATTACTACCCTCCGGCGCCTCTGTCCTTCCATGTGTGTGATCGCAGAATAACTAGAACACGAATGAATGGATTTGGACGAAACTTGGTCATTACCTTCATTTGGTGCACGTCTATATTTGGTAACTCTAGATACAGCCCACAACCCCTTTCAGACCTCCACGAACAATATCACACCCACGTCCACTCTCAGACCAAAACCTTTACTCTTGAACAAGGTATTCTTCCTCCTCAGATGCGCATTCTTTGTGTTGTGATTGTACTTCTTGTTTTTTTTTCTTGTTATGTTTGTTTTGTTCTATTTATTTGAACTAAGCTCCGGGTTTGCTCCTTGTTCCCGGGTTGTTGTTGTTGTTGTTGTTGTTGTTTGTTGGCTTGGGTTGGCTCCACCGTCTTACCTGCTTGAAGTTAGGATACGTGATGGCTTAGCATTATTAATGTTGTTGTTATTCTTTGTTTTGTATTAGTTGTTGGTGTTATTACTATCATTGTTATTATTATTATTATTATTATTATTATTATTATTATTATTATTAACTCTGCGTAAGCAGAGTGGTATCGCCCCCCGTATAGTGGTACATGCAAACCGAAATGTCTGTCTGTCCGTCCGAGAACTCCTCCTAGACCTTTAGAAGGATTTTCACCAAACTTCACACGAAGCTTCGGTGCGTGAATGCAACGGTAATTTAAAAAAAAAAAAAAATTTTTTTTTTGCAATAGTTATGATCTTAGGTCCAAACAAATGGAAGGTAGGTGGGTAGAAAAGAGAGTTCCCAATGGTAAGTTATGGTTCATGGACAGGGGGATTTAGTGGGGTCAGTTGAGAGTGAGTGAGTGAGTGAGTGAGAGAGAGAGAGAGAGAGAGAGAGGTCACACATATGTGATGATAATGGTGAGACGTCTGTCTGTCTTTCATAAAACCCCTAGACCATTCGACGGATTTTCACACAAACTTCTAATTGTAGTGATAATGGTGATAATAGTAGTGATGATGGTTGTAGTTGTAGTGATGATGACAGCAGTGATGATGATGGCAATTGTAGATATGATGGTGACAGTACTAGTAGTAGTGATGATGGTCATAATAGTATTGATGATGGTGACAAGCAATGATGATAGTTGTAGTGATAATGATGACAGTAGTGATGATGGTGACATTAGAAGTGATGGTATTAATAGTGGGTATGATGGTAATTGTAGTGATAATGGTGATAATAGTGGTGATGATGGTAATTGTAGTGATAATGGTGATAATAGTGGTGATGATGGTAATTGTAGTGATAATAGTGGTGATGATGGTAATTGTAGTGATAATGGTGATAATAGTGGTGATGATGGTAGTGGAGGTGATAATAGTGGTGATGATGGTAATTGTAGTGATAATGGTGATAATAGTAGTGATGATGACAGCAGTGATGATGACAGTTGTAGATATGATGGTGACAGTTGTAGATATGATGGTGACAGTTGTAGATATGATGGTGACAGTTGTAGATATGATGGTGACAGTTGTAGATATGATGATGACAGTTGTAGATATGATGGTGACAGTACTATACTCTATTTTTTTCCAGCTGATGGTAAATTGAATCCCTTAGTAGCTGATTGCTCGATACTTAATGGAAATATATGAAACTACTATGGCTGTGTGTCGTATTAATGCCAAGTTTTCATAATTAACATCATATTTCACTACAAAATCTACCTTATAGCTGAGTAATAAAGATAGACACATGGCAATTTACCCTCAGCTGGAAAAAAATAGACTATAGTAGTAGTGATGATGGTGACAAGCAATGATAGTTGTAGTGATAATGATGACAGTAGTGATGAAGGTGACAGTATTAGTGATGATGGTGAGTAGTAGTGACGATGACAGTAGTAGTGATGATGACAGTAGTAGTGATGGTGATAGTAATGGTGATAGTGACTAGTAGTGATGATGGTGACCCATGCAGAGTTGGGTATGCCGTTTTGATTTTGGGCGAAACGGCACGTCTACTAATGGGTATATGTTCTACTAATGTATAAGTTAATTATATACGGTGGAAGGGTTTCGTTAACAAAAATAATATATTGGTAGTTTTTCTGGTCAACTGTGAACGCTACCGAGTCTGAGCTAGAGCTTCTAGAAGCTTCTGTAGGGTCCCGGATGATGACGTCACGAGGGCGGGAAATTCAGAACTGTCGCTCAGCCTTGGGGGGGAGGAGGCGCCATCTTGGATCCACAGTTTTTCTCTTATTTTCGCGGTTTGGTGACTCACGAAGACTTTAAAGTAGACTTGTTGATTACTAGAGACGATGTTTGTTATTTTTTTTTTTTTTTTCCCCCAACTTACTTCCTCTCGGGCATAGGCTGAGAGCCTTAACATTCACCGCTTTACAATGAACAGTGAAGCCCGTGAGGTCTTGTTCCAATCTAGGGAGTGAGACATGTGAAGCACGTAGAGTACAACGAGCACCTGCCATCTTGCCTTCACATGAGGCACGGTGCTCACTCATGGCCCGAAACGACCCCATCTCTGAAGCCACCTCGTTCCCGTGCTTCACTGTCTCACCCCCTACACTCGGACTCTAACACTTACACACACACAACGCCACCTGTTGAGCAGATTAGTGATTTAGTGTGAAGAAGTGGCGAATTGCCGAAATAGATGGGTGGAAGTGAGGAACCCGCGATTCCCTGGTCACCATATTGAAAGGTTGGTTATATTTCACTATAAATATAATTATATGTTTGTGTATTAGACTTTCATTACTTTATTCTGGCTATCATGAAGCGATTTTGGGTGATGGATTCGGTGATGATGGTGGTGATGAGTGTAGTGATTATGATGGTGATGAGTGTAGTGATGATGATTGTGGTGGTGATGAGCGTAGTGGTGATTATTGTGGTGGTGGTGATGATTGTTGTGGTGGTGAGTGTAGTGGTGAGGATTATGGTGGTGATGATTGTGATGGTGATGAGTGTAGTGGTGATGATTGTGGTGGTGATGATTATGGTGGTGATGATTGTGGTGGTGATGAGTGTAGTGGTGATGATTGTGGTGGTGATGAGTGTAGTAATGATGAATGTGCTGGTGATAAGTGTAGTGATGAGTGTGGTGGTGATCATTATAGTGTTGATGAATAATAGGCTTATCATTATTGTAGTAGTGATGATTGTGGTGGTGGTGATAAGTGTGGTGCTGATGATTGGTGGTGATAAGTGTAGTGATGACTGGTGGTGATGCGTGTGGTGGTGATGAGTAGTGATGATAACTGGTGATGAGTGTATTAATTATTATGGTGATAAGTGTAGTGATGATTGCTGGTGGTGATGACAAACTCGATATCGCTCGCTAGGAAAAAATCACCTAAATAGCCTAACAGTCTTAATATTGACAACAAAATGGAGCGAAAGGTCTTAAAATCGCCAAACTAATGGGTATTGTTTAATCTGAAAACTAATGGGGATAAACATGAGGAAAAAGGGTGACTAGAAAACGGCCCATCTCCCCTTAGGCTTAAGGTATTGAGGGATAAGCCTTTACAACAGCACAGTTCAAAATTGTGCCGTTTTCTTTGCATTCACGGCTGCTTTAATAAATAAATACGAGCTAATTTTATTCATTTGGGATACGAGATAATTATTATATATTCTACTAATGTATAGGTTAATTATATACGGTGGAAGGGTTTCGTTAACAAACATAATATATTGGTAGTTTTTCTGGTCAACTGTGATGATGGTAACCCATCGCAGAGTTGGGTATGCCGTTTTGATTTTGGCAAAACGGCACGTCTACTTTATTATTATTATTATTTTGACTCAAACTTCGGTATAGCGCCTTGTTTTCGGACTGTTATTGTTATGTTGTTGTTGCTGCTGTTTGTTGTTGACTTGGGTACGTTGGACCTCTTACCTGCTGGAAGTTGGACTGAGTGATGGTTTAGGCATTATTACTCAGGCTATTATCTCCGCATATCGAATTGTGTGGGGATTATGTGATCCGTCGCTGTCTGTCTGTATTTCTGTGTTTATATGTCTACCTGCCTGTTTATATGGCTGTATATTTATTGTTTGTCGGTCTCTTTGTAACCACGATATCTCAAAATACAATGAACGGATTACATTTGTTGCCAATATTGATAATATGTATAATGATTATTATTGTATATTTTGTTTTCATTGTTAGTATAGTTATTATTATTCAAGTAAATTTAGCATTGCATTAACCAAGCTTTCTCTTTCTTCCCAGGTAAGGCGAGAGGCTGTGACTGTGGGACTCCTGTATGGTGTAAGGTAAGACAGGACCTTTGACTGACTGTATGATGGGTTCCTGTACTTCAGTAGGTGTTCTGAGATACGCTGTTAAAGGGGAAGGGTTTATCTATTGGTCGATTTAATTATTTATTATTTTATTAGTTTCCTCCTAGACCTCTATTAAGCTTAAACAAAAATATCCCAAGATCCCCTTTCTAGATAAATTTGTAAATATTTTGGTAGAAAAATTTTCCGGCTGAAGACCGATTCTTTCTAATTAATAGGCTCGCTATTGCTCGGCAGGAAAAAATTGACACCTAAATGACACGAAAGGTCTCAATATTAACATAGAAATTGGGCGAAAAGTCCTAAAATCGCCAAACTAATGGGCAGAACGTATTATAATGTGAACACTAATGGGGCTAAACATGAGGGAGATGGTGGCCAGAAAAATCAACCGTCTCCCCTTCAAAGTACTCCGGTATGTTACGGTCACAGAACAGGCAGCACTATTGCCAACGTTATACCGTGATTTTAACGGTCACAACTCTACCTAACCTTTAGTATTACTATACCCTGTTCCAAGTAAGCAGTCCAAAACGCTTGAACATTCTGTTAAAATATTATTGAAATTTTCTTTAAATATTCAGCCATGGTAAATATCCACATACTCATTGAAGTTTGTTTGAGTAGTAAATTGGCCATGTACTCTGTGTTGTGTATATACCGTGTGAATGAATGTATTGGGCTATAATTGGCCATGTGTACTCTGTGTTGTGTAAATATCATGTATAATGTATTGGGTTGTAATTGGCCATATACTGTATGTTTTGTAAAGGGTTGTAATTGGTACGATACAAATTATGCAATGGGATCAAATGGAGTGCCGATATGAATGTAAATTGTAGCCACTGACAGGTGGTATTATTAGATTGTACACATTGTAAAGTGACCAGGATATAAAAAAAGGTATAACAAGGTATAAACGGTATTTAAAGGTACATAAAGTATAAAGGTATGAAAAGGGTATTTAAAGGTATAAGGGTATAAAAGGGGTATTTAAAGGTGTATAAGGTATAAGGTTATCTAAAGGTATACAAGGTATTAGGTATAAAAGGTGTTTAAAGATATATAAGGTATAAGGTATAAAAGAGGTATTTAAAGGTATATAAGGTATAAGGGTATTTAATTGTGTATAAGGTACAAGGGTATATAAATGTATATAAGGTATAAGGGTAGAACTAGGTATAAAGGGTATATCAGGTATAAGCGTAGAAAAAGGGTAGGACTATACTAAGGGTATATAAAAGGTATATCATTGGGTATGTTGATGATAATGATATACCGGTACCTTTTTATTCTTAGATGAGTTTATTACTGATATTAGGCCATTATAAGGGTATATCATTATGGGCACGTACGGTAATTACCTTTTTCATATTTTCTTGAAACCCATAATTTTTGCCTTGTGGTAATATTAGATTGTGTTGCATTTAAGTTTTTGTTTTTGTGTTTGCCGAAGGTCTTCCTCCTAAATTACAGGCTCGCTATCGCTCACCACGGAAAAATCGACACCTAAATAGCACGAAAGGTTTTTATATCACCAAACTAATGAGGCAAATGACACAAGAAAAGCGTTATCGTAATTTGAGTCTTATTACAAGATGGATCTGTGGAAGGGCAGACTCGGGTATCTCTCAGCCGCAGTGCCTTACCAGGCTAAATTGAAGTAAAGCATCATTAGTTAGTTAGTTATAATAGGACTTCAGAGGCTATTGACCTTTCTGGATCCAGACCACTGTAAGTCAGGATTGGAGTCACTTTTCAAGAACTCCAGTCCCTTGTACTTTGATTTTTTGTTATTTTTTTTTTTATAAGGCTTTTAACCTTATTGGCTTATTATGGTCAAGAACAACGTCAGGACTGGAGCCCTTTTTCGAGAACTCCAGTCCCTTCACAAAGCATCATGGTACAATTCTCAGTACCGGTATATAGAATGTTACACCACGTCAAATCGTATAACTTTTAAAGCCAAGTTCTGAAGCATCTGAGCTATACAAACGTTTTGTCTCGTTTGTGTGCGATACTGATTCAAATGGGTGCATCGCCATTTATGCTCCTGACTGTACACTGAAATGGTTAGCCTCTCTGATCTTCTAGCCAGCCTCCGAACCGTCATATAAGATGGGTGGTCTAATCAGAAGCGTGGCATTCAGGGGCGGGTGTGGCTGCGTTTGAACCGACAGTAATGTGTTATGAAACGTCGACTGGAACGTATTTAACGAGACCACCGGGAATACAAGGCGCTGGTGTGGTCGGGAGAGATAGCCACCATTACTGTTCTCTTCATTTTAACAAGGCGAGAAATTTAATGAATTGAAACACCATATGAGGAGGAGCACTATATTAACAATGTTTCGCAGACAGCTACTTCAGATCGTGATAGGGATGATAGCTATCTGCCTAACATTGTTGGTAAAGTGCTCCTCCTTAAAATTTAATGGTGTTTCTATTCATTCTGTCAGCTTTTCAAAGTTAATTGTTTACGAGATATTGCATCCCCAAGCAACTAATTGTTTTATGCTTCAGAAGCACTACGTATGTACGGCATATATAAATAGTATTCAGATTTCATTATTATTGATATATTAACAGAGTATAAATGTCCTTCACTAAACAGACAATGTACGATTGTTGACATATTGTGCCTATGTCATTAACAACTACTATTAACCATTTCATTGTACGATGCCTATTTAAGACTTTCTGGGTAACATTAAATTATTTTACTCAGCTTTGGAAGGTCCTCTACTAATCAAAGGGGTAAAACCCCTGTATGTATGTTTGTACTGTATGTAATATATAATCACTCCGAGCAAAAGACACTATTTTCAGTATGCAGATATACATAGTGAGTCTCTTTATAAGTATAAAATAATATACAATAATATAACTTATCATGCTGACCACATAGAATGCCATAATTGCAAAATGTAGCTTAATGAAAAGCATGAGATATATTTTTGTTTTCTCTCTGTCTGTCGAAGGCTCAACAGGGTAGTGAGATGAGGAGTTAGTATCCCAGGGAGGTGATTATATTAACTGGGAAGGGGGCGGGGATAAAGGGAGGGGGGGGGGGGGTTATGGCAAGGTGGTGCTGCTTATAATTTTTGATGAGTCCGACTCCACCCATTGCTGCTGCTACTACCATTATTTAGGGTTCTCATTAGCCGCGGGTACTTGAGGCTCTTGTTATACCCGGCTATACCCAGGCTCGTTATCCCCAGTACTCTTGTTATACCCAGCAGTACTCTTTGTTATACCCAGACTCGTTATATCCAGGCTCGTTATACCCAGGCTCGTAGAAAAATTCGACACCTAAATGGCACAAAATGTCTTAACATTGACAAATAAATGGGGTGAAAGATCTTGAAATCGCCAAACTAATGGGCCGAACGTCTTAAAATCCGAAAACGAATGGAGCTTAGCGTGAGGGAGAAGGGGGACCAGAAAAACGAACCCCCTTAAGGCCTACATCTTTTACTTCTTGATGTCTCGGCTCCAAGTATGTTTTGATCAATAATTGGTATCAGCAATATATAAGCTTCATTCCTTCATATCGAGTGAAATATACAAACATGTTCCTACACTTATATACCCTATTCAACATCAGACAGATATTAATACAGCACAGAGCAAGCCAAACGTAATGACAGCTGGGCCATGACTTATTAGCACGACCGTACATTACCTTATAGTGTTTTGCCATACATTCAATTTTAACCCAAACCGTACCGGTGACGTCCTTTTTGTTATATTCGGGGTACTATTAGATATATATTTTTGTTTAAGTTTAGGAAGGACCTCTAACCATTAAAAGTCTACAAATTATCTCGATTAATCCTTCTAGCTACCACAGATCCCTCTAAAGCTGAATAAAATCGTCTAATAGCTGCCATGATATAATGAAAAGGACGTTGGCGGTACAGAGTGGGTTAATATTCATAGCTAACATGCATGCCATTATAAACACGAAGCAAATCATGGGTTTTGGGACTAATGGCCACGTGATGTAAGCTGCCCTTGACTTTAAACCAATCAATTAATTTCCCTAAGTAGGTTGCTGAATAGAGCATTGGACAAGCTGTGCAAATGTGTGTTTGTTAATGTAATGTTCTTAGTTTGGAAATGGTTTGCCAATTATTAGTGAGTGTAAACTATATATCAGCGACTGAAATCTTATATCTATCTATCTATCTATCTGTGTCTTAATCTGATTATCTACCTCACTCGCGCACACACACACACACACACACACACACACACACACACACACACACACACACTCTCTCTCTGTACACACACGCACATAATCTATACTATATATATATATATATATATATATATATATATATATATATATATATATATATATATATCCTCAACCATTTCAAAGTAGGTAGTTTCGTATGTTCGTTTTCAACTTGACATTATTGTATTCCTTCATCTTGCGATATTTATGGCCATCATTATTATTTCATTATAGTAATATGATTTATGCTAACCCATTATTACTGAATATATTGGTAGTCGCCCACGCAGTATTGGCGGAGGTCATCTCGTTTTCTCTCTTGTCTCTTATCTTCAGAGTCTGTGTCCTATTTCCTTGCGTTCATTGTCCGTTTTCGCTTTTGTCTTTGTTTTCTTCGCTTCCGGTTTCGTTTTTGTTTTTGTCTTCGTTTTTTCGCTTTTGTCTTCGATTTTTATCTCTTGTCTTCGTTTTCTTCGCGTATGTTTTCAATGGGTAGTTAGAGATAGGAAGATACGTAGATAGATAGAAAGCTAAGTGTGCAATAGATAGTTGAATATAAATATATGGATAGGTAGATAGATTGATAAGCTCGCAATAGATAAATAGAGATGAATAGTAACACACACACACACAGACACACACACACACACACTCGCCTATATATATATATATAGATAGATAGATAGATAGATAGATTAGGGGAGGTGTGGTGGAGTGGTCTTGCCACTGGCCTGGTAATCTAAAGGTCCCGGGTTCAAATCCAGATGTATCAATGGGAAGATATTATTGGGATGGAATTTGTGCTGTACCTGGTATCAGTGCATTACCACAAGCCCACCGAAACGTCAATAAAATACCCTCATTGTTCCCTGATTAAATAGCACTGTATGAATATTCCCATATTCAAAATATGCTATAAGGGTGCAATGCCTGGTGAGTTATCTGCTCAACAGGTGGCGTTGTGTGTGTGTAAGTGTGAGAGTCCGAGTGTAGGGGGTGAGACAGTGAAGCACGGGAACGAGGTGGCTTCAGAGATGGGGTCGTTTCGGGCCATGAGTGAGCACCGTGCCTCATGTGAAGGCAAGATGGCAGGTGCTCGTTGTACTCTACTGCTTCACATGTCTCACTCCCTAGACTGGAACAAGACCTCACGGGCTTCACTGTTCATTGCAAAGCGGTGAATGTTAAGGCTCTCAGCCTATGCCCGAGAGGAAGTAAGTTGGAAAAAAAAAAAAAAAAAAAAAAAAAAAAAAAAAGAAAAAAGATAGATGGATAGATAGATACGACAAACAGATAACTAGCTAGATTGATTGATAAGTGTGCAATATATAGTTAGCTAGAGGAAGATTGATAGATAGATAGACATAAATAGATAGATATAATTATAAATAGATGTAGATATGAAAATAGATAGAGAGAGGAAGAAGGACAGAGGTAAAAAGATGTTACTGTTGTATCATTTTTTGTTCTCATGTAATTCCTTTCATGCCACCTACTTTCTCTCTCTCTCTCTCTCTCTCTCTCTCTCTCTCTCTCTCTCTCTCTCTCTCTCTCTCTCTCTCTCTCTCTCTCTCTCTCACCCATAAATTTGTCGGTGTTAGAGGGAATCATGCCATTAATTTTTTTATAGCCTTCTCATTAACCCTTTGCGAGCGACGCCCACTGTTTCGGCGAGGGAGGTCGACCGCAGTATTCCAGTTGTATTGTATTAATTTAGGTATAGTAATGTTGGATTTTGTTGGCCTTTTACCTCGTTGGCGTAGGTAGAGGTTGTGTATACCCCCGTTTGTCTTTCTGTCTGTTTGCCTATAAGCTAGATATCTCAAAAAGTTATGAAAAGAGTTCCATGTAATTTAGTGGGCAGATAAGATATGGGCCAAGGAAGGAGTTCACTCACTTGTTCGTCAAGGGGAATCCACGCAATGCGAGCTAAGCTCATTATTATCGCGCCTCCTTAACTGGGAATGTATTGCGTGAAATGCATGTTAAGTGTTTATGTATCGTTGGAATGGCTGTGGATGTGTGTGTATTCTGTATTTTAGCCAATTGGCGACATTTGGAAACGAAGGCTTAGGGTTAATCTGTACGGTACCATTCTCACTACGGTACCAGGTGAGAGTCTCACCCGAAGGCTTAGGTTGACCAGTACGATACCCATCTCACCTTGTAACCGATCACCAACCTCAGATGGGACGTCACAACTTCGTCCACTTATACCAGGTTCCTATTTATACTGTTAGGTGAACAGAGGCTACACCGTTAAGAGACTTGCCCAAATGTCTCTTCCCCACCCGGGTCTCTAACTCGGGACCTTCTGGTTGTGAGCCAGACGCGCTATCCGTTACGCCACGGGGAGGTGTAAGAAGGTGGTCGTTAGAGCACATACCTCCGCCAGCATAGACAGAGGTATGCGCTCTCCCGAGTGCCCCTCTAGTTGTGTACTGTATTGTATCGAGCTCATTTATCGCTGTACCGCATTGTATTGTATATATCTGCTAGTAATGTATAGTATTCCTTTCACATACAATTTCAGTTGTATTGTATCTCATTTACTCTTTTTATTATTGCTTCTTATAGTATGTTTTTATATTAAAATTTTCGTGTCATAGACCTCGTCCCCCCCCCACAAGAAGAGAGCGTTAGAGTGAGTGAGTGAGTGAGTGAGTGAGAGAGATTTTATGGATACATAGAGACAGAGTGATAATGTGATACAGTGATATACAGTATATTAGTGATATATATATATATATATATATATATATATATATATATATATATAGAGAGAGAGAGAGAGAGAGAGAGAGCGAGAGCGAGAGAAGGGAACGTGGGTGGTGTACTATAATCACTAACATTATAGCCTCCTGTCTCTACAATTGTATGTACCTAATGTTAAAACGACTCGCAGGCAATAAACTTCCTTCCTTCCTTCAATTATTTCCTTCTCTCTCTCCACATATCTTCCATACCTTCTTTCCTTCCTTCCTTCCATCCTTCCTACCTACCTATCTTTCCTTCTGTATTTATTTAGTTTTCTTCTTAGTTTCCTTCCTCCCTTCCTCTCTACCTTCCCTCTTTCCTGCCTTCCTTCCTCCCTTTCTCTCTACCTTCCCTCCTTCCTTCCTTCCTTCTTTCCTTCCTTCCTGCCTCTGTACCTTTCTGTTTTCCTTCCTTCCTTCCTTCCTTCTTTCCTTCCTTCCTTCCTTCCTTCCTTCCTTCCTTCCTTCCTTCCTTCCTTTCTGCCTGCCTTCCTACCATCTTACCTACCTACCTTCCTTCCTTCCTTCCTTCCTTCATTTCTGCCTTCCTTTCTGCCTGCCTTCCTACCAACCTACCTACCTACCTTCCTACCAACCAACCTTCCTTCCTTCCTTCCTTCCTTCCTTCCTTCCTTCCTTCCTTCTTTCCTTAATAACCTACCTACCTACATCCTATTATTTCCGCCCTCCTCACCTCAATCTTTCCATTGGTGTTTTATGTTTCCTCTGTACTCTCACGAACGCGGAAAAGATGGAAATGTGGAAGGAAGGGATAGGGGGAGGGAGAGGAAGTGGTATATTTAATTATATATTTATTTATGTATTTAGATTTGTTTGTTTTGTTTAGCAGAGGACAGAGAGGGATGACAGGATAGGTTTATGAATAGAATACAGAGGAATGGAATGCGTGTGTCGTTAGTAATCATGTCTTCCTAGTTTTGTCATTTCTTTTCTTAGCTGATCGTCTTGCTTCTTGCAATCTATTTATTTCCTTCCTTTATTATGCTTTCTATCCACTTTTCACTTCCCATGTTTCTAGTATTCTTAGTAGAGACATGCTTTGTTCTAGTTTCCTTCTATTTTCCCGTTTATCGGATGTGTTAGCTCTACTAAAAATAAATGTGTAAGGTCTGTGTGGCCAGTGTATCTATTTAAATCTATGTAAATCACCATCACTTTTACCCGTCTTTCTTTTTCTCTCTTTCTTACGTCTGTTCTTCCTGGCTTATTCCTCCTTCCTTAGTCTATTCCTTCTCCGTCCCTCCTTTTTTCTGTCACCCCTACTTCCTTTCTTCCGTCCTTCCTTACCCAAGCATAGCCTCTTCTTTCTGTTCTGTCTTTTTTACCTTCACCCTATTCACTCACCCTATCTCCCTCCTTCCTGTCTGTCTGTATATGTTTATGTATGTATGTATGTGTGTGCTTGTGTAATGTACAGTATGTTTGTACAGTATGCGTTCCTGTTGTATTGTTTGTCTGCATGTATGTTTTGTTATGAATGTGTTGTACTATATATACCAATAAAAGAACGTTGTACACATACTGTATTATCTCTCTCTCTCTCTCTCTCTCTCTCTCTCTCTCTCTCTCTCTCTCTCTCTCTCTCTCTCTCTCTCTCTCTCTCTCTCTCTCTCTCTCTCTCTCTCTCTCTCTCTCTCTCTCTCTCTCTCTCTCTCTCTCTCTCTCTCTCTCTCTCTCTCTCTCTAACACACACCATGCAGGTAGTTGTCACGCTTTCCTGTGAACGATGTTTATCTTGGACTCTGTATCTCAAGAAACTGTACTGTCTGTATTGGTCGTATGTTTAATAAATAGGCCCCTCATCCGAATGGCCAAGGCATTGATATTGTGTGCCCAATTGTAACTGAATTATTGTATCACAAATAATTATTGTATCGAAATGTATTATTGTCTGCCCGTATCCACTCTGTGGGCGGTAAATACAGGTTATGAACTCAGGTCAAGTCTCTCTTCCTCCGCAATTAAAATCCTTTATTATTTACCATTTAATCAGTATCTAATCTCTGGCCCTCACGCCCCGCCCCACTTAACCTTATCATGACCTACCCTTCTTCACCTTGCCCTGTTCTGTCTCACTCTATAACCTTCCCTAACGGTCCCTACCCTACCCTACCCTAACCTAACCTAACCTGTCTGACCCTACCCTAACCTGTCTGACCCTACCCTACCCTGACTCACCCTACCCTATGTCACCTTACCCTACCCAATCCTACCCTTTTCCATCCAACTTTACGAATTAATGGAGACAACTGTACTTTAACGATCGCATTTGGTGATACATAATTAATTAATATAACTTAAATACTTTTGTGTAAGTAGTATGTATATCTATTTCCCGTACTAATTCGACCACCGCGTACGAATGGGCCAGTCTACCGTACAGCGTAATAATAATGAGAGTGGGGGGGCTTGGACTCTTTCCCAATGTTTATGGCTGTGAAGTCAAGGGTTAGAACCGAGTTGCGTGTATACAATAATAGTGTTGTGCCGATACTGAGATTCTGTGCATGTGGGTTGGCAATTCACTCACCCTATTAACCCTATTTGGTCCCAGGGGGTGGGGGGTCTTCCTGGACTTTCCCGGTTTCACTCCATTAGTTTAGAGATGTTACGGCATTTCACCCATTTAGTTTGACGATAATAAGACGCTTCAACCCATTCAGGTGTCGATTTTTTTCTGGGAGATAACGAGCATGTAACTTACATTAAATCGGCCTTTGACCAGAACATATCTTTATCGAAAAATGTACATATTTAGCTTGAAGAGGGTCCGGAGGGCATTCCTTAGCTTGAAGGAAGTCTTATAAGGCGTTTTTTGTTAGCCTAGGGACAAACTAAAATGCATTGCTCGAAAATGGAAAAAGCAAGCAAAATCCTCAATAGTAATTAAATAAAATATCACAATAACCCACAGGACGTCGGATCAGATAGTGTTAAGTTGTGGTGGAACTGCAGATTGTGTTTACATTTGACTTGATTTTCATGTCCTGCATGTCTGTCCTTCCCTTCCTTGTGTGACAGTTGCTTCCCCTCACTCGCCTCCCCAGTACTCGCCTCTCTCTCCCCTCTACTCACCCCTCTGTTATCCCCTCTCCTCACCATATTCATCCCTCTGTTCTCCCCTCTACTCACCCATATTCTCCCCTCTATTCACCCCTCCTCCCCCCCTCTACTCACCCCCCTCTACTCACCCCTCTCCTCGCCTCTACTCACCCCTCTCCTCACCCCTAATCTCCACTCTCCCCCATCTACTCCCTCCCTTACCCATCTCTCCCATCTACTCCCCTCCCTCACCCCTCTTCACCCCTCTACTCAGCAACACGTGCATATCCGAACTACATGTAAGAAAGCTCCGTACAGCACTATTAGCCTTGTACACGCACCCCCACCACCTTATAGTCTTAACACATTAAACCCGGGTGAAGGGCTTACTCTCCCCTTGCCATATATAATCCAATGTGGAGCTGCAGCACCAACTTACAGACACCAATATTAAGTTGTTGTTTTTCGTGTGTTTGTTTTTTTAATTTTTGTTTTGCCTCATTCTCCCTCACGTTTAGCCCCATTAGTTTGGCGATTTTAAAAACTTTCGCCCTATTACTTAGTCAATTTTAAAACCTTTCGTACCAATTCGGTGTCGATTTTTTCCTGGCGGGCGAAAGCGACCGTGCATTTTAGAAGGAACCGACCTTAGGAACATTTTTCGACCTAAACATGTCACAATATCTGATAGGAGATCTGATTTTTTAAGCTTGTTGGAGTCCTAGGGAGCAAACTGAAAACCTCCCTTTAAACAGGTACACTCAGCTCAATCTTACAATAATAAGACCTTTCGTGCCATTTAGTAGCTGTCGATCTTTTCCGGAGGCGATATTACGATACACTGACGAACGATTATGACAAACTGCTGGAGCCACAATAATTAATTTACTGAGATTACCTTATAAAGTGCTCACCGTCTCAGTTTTATCATTCTGAAGTGTTCAAGTATTCCTGTCCACGAATGTACATCTTAAGGGAATAGTGCTTGTTTTGTTGGTCTATATACAGTATTTAATGATTACTATAGTATTGAGTTTCCTCGTTAGACCTCCATCAAGCTTAAAAAACACCCTCTAGACCCCCTTTCAGGATAAATGTGTACATTTTTCGGTTCGGCCGGTTCCTTCTAAAATAACAGGCTTACTTTCGCTCGCCAGGAAAAAATCGACACCTAAATGGCACGAAAGGTACATTGGGTAATTTCAATCAAAGTTGGGGAGGTGTGACCGGACTACGCCGGGGTGACCATAATGCATTGATGATTGTCGGTACAGTTGAACCCATAAAGAAGAGAGTGTATGAGAGGGGGGGAGAATAGAGTTGCTGTCACGCGAGCGTATTTTCCGGCCATTTCCGATGAGCAAGTTTTTTCTCTTACTATTTTGAGGCTCTTTCGCATTGGAATAAAAAACTACATCGAAGGTATATTATGATAGCTAACTTGATTTTTATGGAACTTATATTGTTAAGCTGCCAGACAACAATTGCCGTAAACATTGCTTGAAAGTCTTACGTGTGACGCCACCTTAAGAGTTAGCACCGGGGAAACACCAACTGATTATATAGCGTCCACTTCCTCCCTTAAGAGGGTAGTGCTTGGTTTTTGGTCTATACATTTATTTATTTATTTATTTATTTATTTATTTTTGATTGTCTTCGCTAGACCTCCATCAAGCTTAGAAAAACATCCCCTAGACCCCCTTTCAAGATAAATTTGTCGGTAGAAAAATTTGCCGGCCGAAGGCTGGTTCCTTCTCAAATTAGAGGCTTGCTTTCGCTCGCCAGGAAAAAAATCGACACTTAAAGCGCTCCTAAGGTTTTAATATTGACAAAAAATGAGGCAAAATGTCTGAAAATCGACAAACTAATGGAACGAACGTCTTAAAACCTCAAAACTAATATGTTAAACATGAGGGAGAAGGGGGTCCACAAAAAGCGAGGGCTACCCCCCTTAAAGCCAATTTCCCGCTTGCAAGTCTCGGGTCAATAAGGAAGTACCTGTTGTAGAAAATAATACATTCTGTATCATAATATATACAAAAATATATGTGGGTTTGTGATGGATGATAATGCAGAATTCGATTAAATGTGCAGTTGGCCACATAAATTTGTATCCACTCCGTGTTTTTAGCTGTGGAAGTTAAACCAGTGCCATTGACTTAAGAATAATTTGTTATATAGTTGTCGTTTAAGCATATAGGCTACATTAACTACTGTATACAAATCTTTACTCCTAATTTAATCTTATATAGTTTCCTTCCACGCATGACATCATTGAGTGGATGCAAATTTAACTGTTTATATTCGTGTTTATATAATACAGTTGCCGTTTATTGGAGCTTATGCGGATATAATGCCTTCTACTTTGCTATCATTATTGGAGCTTATGCGGATATAATGCCTTCTACTTTGCTATCATTATTGGAGCTTATGCGGATATAATGCCTTCTACTTTGCTATCATTATTGGAGCTTATGCGGATATAATGCCTTCTACTTTGCTATCATTATTGGAGCTTATGCGGATATAATGCCTTCTACTTTGCTATCATTATTGGAGCTTATGCGGATATAATGCCTTCTACTTTGCTATCATTTCCTACTATCGGCCTTTCTCTCTCCACTAGAATTAAGTCCTGACCACCTCGCTAGGATCGCAAGGTCTATATGGCCGGTGTATGTCTGTAAATCTACGTAAATCTACAGTGTATACCGTCTCAAGAGGTACGGTACCGATTCGTGAAATGTCGGATCAAGCTCATTAACTCATATTGGAAAGGGGAATATTGCACTTAACCCATTTACTTTGGCTCCTATTAGACGATTTTACTCTGTTTAAAAAGGGCCTCGAGCAATTAACAGACTTAGAACTATCTCACTTAACCCATTTTACTACAACCTATCTTTCCTAAACTGCAAAATATCGTCTAGATTTAGCTTGAATAAAATTAACAAGGCGTCGCCGGTACAAAATAGGTTATGTTAAAACTATTTACAGTGTTAATAATTGTCCGATAATAATGTGTTCAAGTTGGTGTAAAGGAAGGAGAGAGAGAGAGAGAGAGAGAGAGAGAGAGAGAGAGAGAGAGAGAGACAGAGAGAGAAAGGGAAACAGAGAAAGAGAGAGAGAGAGAGAGCAGGCCGGAAGAAGAAAACACATTGGAAACAGCACTGGCTCATAAAAATAGCAATATGTAGCTTTCTTGCTCTCGCTCTCCCCCCCTCCCTCTCCCTCTCTCTCTCTCTCTCTCTCTCTCTCTCTCTCTCTCTCTCTCTCTCTCTCTCTCTCTCTCTCTCTCTCTCTCTCTCTCCTCCATTGAATAAGAAATTAGAGTTTATGATTTTGTTTTCATTCATATACAGTATGTATTTATTATATTATTATTTTATATGTAAATTTGTCTTTAGTAAAATGCCTTTCATAATCCAGAATTGCCTATATTACCCTGTTCTCTCCCCTTCCCCGCTTGGCCCTTCAATTGGTGGTAGTTAAGGGGACAGTGGTTATTTTGGGGGGTCTATGTAGTATTTTGGGGGGTCTATGTAGTATTTTGGGGGGTCTATGTAGTATTTTGGGGGGTCTATGTAGTATTTTGAGGGGCTATGTAGTATTTCTATATTCATTTAAGTTTTAATTTTCTCCCTAGACCTCCATCATACTTAAAACAAAAACATCCATTAGATCCCCCTAAGAGATTAATTTGTAAATTTTTTGGTAGAAAAATTTCACGGCCGAAGGCCGGTTCCTCCACAATTACAAGCTCTATCGCTCGCCAGGAACAAATCGACACCTAAAGGACACGAACGATCATAAAATTGACAAATAAATGGGGTGAAAGATCTTAAAATCGACAAACAAATGGGGCAAACGTCTTCAAATCTCAAAACTAATTGGGATAATCATGAGGAAGAAAGGGGACCAGAGAAACGGCTTATCTCCCCTTACTCCAGACCCGTGGCTGGAGAGTGATAGTTGCTGGGGATGATTGTGGGGCTATTATTACACTCCATTATATTAACCCCACTCGTGACTCACTTCACTTGGCTTCACTCAGGAGGAGGGTTGTTCTTGGGAGGCACGATCGGCGGGGGCTGTGGGGAAAGAATCATGATCGAGTGAAGGGTTTTGTGAGTCATTAAATATGTGTTTTGTTGACCTTACCTGTTAGTTGATTTTTGTTTTTTTAATAATTAATTATATTGCCATATATACAGTATTCTCTTCCCCTTGTAAAATTCACCTACTAGACGAGACAGAGTAAGGGGCGAGGGACCGCGAAAGTGGTCCCAGACCCTAAGAATTGGAACTTTGAATGTTGTTTCTGTTCGGGCTCAGTCTCGAGTCGGCCAACCCCAGCCATGGGGTATGTGCCTGAGTATATATATACACACTATTACATACACTCGACCAAAAAACAATCTTTACACTAACGCTCTAAACATTCTGGAAGTGGGTCGAAATCTTATGATAATACCTCACAGGCTTATGTTTCAACCGATTCATTCCGTTCACACTAGATAATTTACAGCTCACCAATTTAAAGATAGTTTTTTAGTCGAGTGTACATACAAAATACAACCATACATCATTACCGCCCGCTACAGAATATCTGCACAAATATAAACCTAGAGGTCCGGGAAGTTTTGGGAGTGCCTGTACGTTTATGTTAGTGTTATGGCCAGGTGTGTGAGAGAGTCCAGCCAAGATAATGAGGAGGGCGGCACCTGCTGACCCTCACCTGGTCCACACCTTAACCCCTTCCTCACCCGGACCCTTAGGAGGAGGCTGTAGGCACCAGCCGAACAGGGCGGTACTCCATTTCACCCCATATCTTTGTCATTTTGGTGTCGATTTTTCCCTAGCGAGCAATACCTAATTTGTAATTTTAGGAAGCCGGGAAATTTTTCTATCGAAAAATGTACAAATTTATCTTGATAGGGTGTCTAGGGTGGTTTATTTAAGTTTGATGGAGGTTTAGCGAGGACATTAAAACATATATATATATATATATATATATATATATATATATATATATATATATATATATATATATATATATATATATATATATATATATATATATATCTATATATATACCGGTATAGACCAACAAATAACCCCTACCCCCTTAAGACTACGAATACACTATCAATCATATCAACGTGTATCCTACGTGTTGTAAATCTCGGAAATAAGTAACACCCCGTTCTTAACATTAATCATCAATTACAAACCCCAATGTACTTGAAAAAACTAATGAAAGCATATGGTCCTCCCAGGATTTGAACTCGGGAGACCACACCCAGAACATAAGCATCTAAACCTGCTCTGGTCTTGTCTGGTGATTCTTCGGGGAGATGACCCCCTATTGTTTATGACTTATTTGTATGTTATTTGAGCTCAATTAATTGTCTTTTTGTTTTCGTAGTTTTTCTCTGTGTAACCACATTCTTTGTATTACTCTTTTAACTTCTTGTTTATTTTTGTTATCTCCAAATAGTAGTTCTGCCAACTTATTTTCTATGTAGGGTCGTTCAAATAGTTTATTTGTAACCCTCAGCTGTTGATAATATTCACAGTGGAGTATAACATGTTCTAGGGTTTAGTTGTCTTTTTCGCAGGCTAAACACTTTGTATCCTCTCGTTAAATCTTTTGCTATCGTTTAGTTGTAGCGTACGGTTATCGGATAGTGAGACTAATGGTGTGATGTTAGTATCCAGACAGATCTTCCCTTCGACCCCATCACCTCTCCACCACCCATGGCCCAGTCTTTATCTAATAGATGTGGCGTATTGTGATTAGTTTGTCAGTCTGTTTGACTTGTTTACTTGGCGGCTTTATCTGTTCAATTGTGTATGGGCTAATTTTGTTCAATTATTCAGTGTTGATGCAATTATATTATTAAAATGTTAATTGCATTTGTCCTTAAGGAAGGCACTATATTTAATGTCACCAACTGTAAGGTATACTGTATGTTTTATGATTCCGTATTCCGTAGATACATTATTTTCATTATTATTATTATTATTATTATTATTATATATTTATATATATATATATATATATATATATATATATATATATTATATATTATATATATATATATATATATCTATATACTGTATATATATATATATATATATATATATATATATATATATATATACACACAGTACATATGTACAGTATATATATTTACATATATATATATATGTGTGTGTTTCTAATCTCTCAGTGGGGTTCAAACCGCCGACCGTCAGGACGATAGCCGACACTTTAATTAATCAACTACACCACGGCAGTCTAAGACTGCCGTGGACTGCCGTGTGTAGTTGATTAAAGCGTCGGCTATCGTCCTGACGGTCGGCGGTTCGAACCCCACTGAGAGATTAGAAACATTTAGTGGCTCGCGTGTATTTGTGATATATATATTATATGAAATATAATTTGTATATTTGGAGAGGATGTGGGAAATAAAAATGTATAGGCCTATACGACACCAAAAATATATTGCTAATTATCTTGTCAGATATCATTCAAGCAATATAGCAAACTACACAATGAAATCTTTGTAACAACTCTGTAAACAAATTGTCAGACAAGAGTGATAAATGATTGAAACAAGCTTTATAATATTCCGTACCAAAACTACAAATATGAAACTAAATATATATTTTTTTTTTTTTTTTTTTTTTTTAATATTCCAACTTACTTCCTCTCGGGCATAGGCTGAGAGCCCTTGTTCCAGTCTAGGAGTGAGACATGTGAACTCACACTTACACACACACAACGCCACCTGTTGAGCAGATTATATATATAAATTTCATTATTCGCTTGATCCGTGTATTTTGATTAACTGGGAGGGAGGAGTGTCACCGGGAAGAGATCTTATGGTGAGCCCCCCTTGGAGCAGCGGGCATTAACTTATTAAAAAGTGACGTGAATTGCCCGTGTGTGTGGCTGGTACGTGTGTCTTTATACCGTGGTCTTATATCGTAGTTTGTTACCATGGTCTGATGTAGGTGTTGCTGTGTGTGTGGCGATAGTGGTGACGATGGTGGTGGTGGTGGTGGTGGTAGTAGTAGTAGTAGTAGTAGTAGTAGTAGTAGTAGTAGTATCTGTGTGGGAGGAGTGAGGGGGGGGGGGGGGGGTAGAAGATGTGGAGTGTGTTTGTTTGGGTGTGAAAATCCAATGTGTTTAAGAGGTGTGTGTGTGTGTGAAAGTGAAAGTGAGGGAGGAGAGCTATTAAATACGAAGGGTCGCATGTAGCAGTTAGTTCGATGAGTATATGCTCTGTATGTGTGCGTGTGTGTTTGCTTAAGTTAGGGTACCGGTTATGTAGAGAAAAATGCTTGTTCTGTGCGTGTGTGTGTGCATGTACTGGCGTGTGCGTGTGTTTTATAATGTATATGCATTGTGTGTGTGTGTGTGTATATGTGTGTGCATGTTATAAAAGTGTAACAGGCACAACTAAGCAACCCATGAATTTGTCTTAAAAGATTATGAAGGAGTATATTAGCTGTGTGCATGTGCGTGTGTAGATGGCTGCTGATAATATGTGTGTTGGTTGGTGTAGGTGTTATGTGTGTTGGTTGGTGTGTGTGGGTGTGTAAGTGTGTATGTGTGTATGAGAGAGAGAGAGATGGGGGGGGATCTGAAGCACCTTCTCCCTCATGTTTAGCTCCAGAAGTTTTGAAATTTAAGACAATCGCGCAATTAGTTTGACGATTTTAAGATGATTCGTGTCAATTAGGTGATGATTCTTTCCTGGCAAGTGAAAGCGAGCCTAAAATTTAGGTAGATAATTGAAGGAGACTGAACTAATCTCAAGATGTATTTGAAAACTGCCAAAACATAATAACCCGAAATATGATGCCGGTAAAATCCCTGGTGTGACTCGGATGTTAACCCCTTCTGTATCGGTGATGTACTTTTCATTATATTCTAGCGACTATTAGACGATTTTGTACAGCTTAGGAAGGCCGTCTACTCATTAAAAGGCTACTGACTATCTCAATTAATCCTTTTAGCTACCACATATCCTTCCTAAGATTCATAAAGTCGTCTAAATGTAGTTGAAATCAAATTAAAAAGACGTCGCTGGTACAGAAGGGGTTAAAATGTTTGTGTTGGCATCGTGACCAGTGTGATAGTTTACGAGGGAGGCTGAACACCGGTGATAGCGGCACTTTATTACTATTATTATTGTGCTGCTGTGTTGTGTGTGGGGGGGGGGGGGGGGTTGTATGAAGGTATGTGTTTGTGTCAGATGCGTTAGGTGTCGGTGTTTGTGTCAGATGCGTTAGGTGTCGGTATTTGTGTTTTATCGTTATTTTTTACTGGTGTGTGCTTTCTAGTGTGGGTGACTGTTGTATTTATATGTTGATAAGTGTGTGTTTAAGAGTTTTCTATATGTGTTAGTGAGCAAATACAAGATAGTGTTGGCATCCTGACCACTTACGAGGGAGTCTGAACACGGGTGATAGCGACACTTTATGGGTTTTATTCTGGTTACGGTCTGTTGTTTGCGGTGTGTGTGTGTGTGTGTGTGTGTGTGTCACTGCCGTGTGTGTATATGTGTGTGTGTGTGTGAGAGAGAGAGAGTGTGCGTGCGTGTTTTGTTTTCTGAAGTGCAAAACAAAAAACAATTATTATAATAATAATGATAATGATAATATTAGATTATATAATAGCCTATATTAATATAAATGTTGTAGGGTTGTAGTACGTATGTGAGGGGGAGGTGGGTCACAGTCAACCATGTCCCTGATGATTGTAAATGTTATAAGTTGGGGCGTACCGTACTCTAAGCTGTGCGTGGACGTGGCGCTCATCTCCTTTTCACCTACAGCAGTCCTGTTGGGCCTATTGTGGGTGCAAGAGGTTTCTAGCTTGGTACACAGGGTCCATCCTCCACGGGTTGAACGTTAGAAATGTCCACTTTCTCTTGGTTCCCGTCTTCTTTGTTATCCTTTACTTCCACTTTCCCTTACTATCAGGTTTGTTATCTCTACTAGAATTAAGTCCTAACTCTGTGGTAATTATACGGGTAAAGACTATCTCAATTAACCCTCTAACTTATATATACCCATCCTAATCTGAATGTAATCGTCTAATAAAAACCAGAGAACAGAAACAAAACGCGTAATCGGATCTTGAAGGGGTAGACTTTCGGTTGCAACAGAATTGAGGTTTATAATGAGTGTGGCGAAACCGGACCAACGCTGGGCTGAGTATGTCCCGCTATAATGTCCTCTTGTCCCTAGCTGTGTCCCCCGCCCTTATGGTCAGGTAACGTATTCTAGATCTTGATTACTTGTAACTGCGATTGTGACACTTTGGCATTCCTCTAACCCCTCTCCCCCCATTCTTCCCTCTCTCGTCTCTCCCTTTCTTTCACATCCCGTCCTCCCCTATCCTTCTTTTTCCTCTCTCTAACTCTCTCATTTCGATCTCATCTCTCTCATCTCTCTTCAAAAAAGGCAGCAAATCCCTACCTAGTAACTATCGTCCAATTAGCTTAACCTCAGTTGTATGTAAAATGCTAGAAACGGTCATACGAGACAGACTCGTAAATCACTTAGAGGAAAATAACATACTTAAAGATACTCAACACGGCTTTCGTAAAAAACGTTCCTGTTTAACAAACCTCTTAGACTTCTTCCACTATATCCTCAACCTCTACGATGAGAGTAAAGCTGTAGATATTATATACCTTGATTTTCAAAAGGCCTTTGACAAAGTTCCCCACAAACGTTTACTGTTAAAACTAAAAGCGCATGGAATACAAGACGGTGTGTTGAAATGGATAGAAAATTGGCTCAGCGACAGAAAGCAAAGAGTAGTCATAAACGGTAAGGCATCTAAATGGACCAATGTAAGTAGCGGGGTACCCCAGGGATCGGTACTAGGACCAATTCTCTTTCTAATTTACATCAACGACATAGATGAGGGTCTCACCTGTACAATCTCAAAATTTGCTGACGATACAAAAATTGCAAATAGCGTACTCTCAAAAGAACAAGTTGACGATATGCAACACAATCTAGATAAATTGTCATGTTGGGCCCAAATTTGGCAAATGAGTTTCAATGCGGATAAATGTAAAGTACTACATATCGGATACCTAAATGAGAAAGCAAACTATTCGATGAATGGCAATCAGCTTAAGAATGTAAACAGAGAAACCGATCTGGGAGTAACAATATCGAGTAACCTAAAAACCGCGTCAACAATGTTCAGAAGTTGTTAAGAAGGCAAACAAAATAATTGGCTTTCTAGGCAGGTCATTTGAGCATAAATCCAAAGAAGTTATCCTAACCCTTTACAATTCCTTAGTCCGCCCTCTTCTGGAATACTGCGTTCAATCCTGGTGCCCTTATTACCAAAAAGATATAAACAAGCTAGAACGAGTTCAACGTAGAGTTACCAAAATGATACCTAGCCTAAAGAACAAACCATACGAAGAGCGTCTTAGAGAATTAAATCTATTTCCTTTAACCCAGCGCAGATTAAGAGGTGACTTAATTCAAGTGTTCAAAATCATCAAAGGCATCGACAATATGAACTGTAGTAAGTACTTCACTATCGACCAATCTAATTACACGCGGGGAAACGGTTGCAAAATTATTGGTAAATCTTTTAACTCACACGAATCTAAGAATTTCTTCTTCAATCGAGTTGTCAACTTGTGGAATGGGCTTCCCCGAAACGTTATAGACTGCATCACCGTTGATTCATTTAAACTCCGCGTAGACAAATATCTCGCATCAAACCCCGCGACTGACTGCGTTTGTAAATGAATAACTTTATTTTATCCCCCCCTCAGTTACTAACCCATCTGTCCCCTACTAACTTCCTAATCCTGCCACGGACATTAGTTCTAGGGCAGTAATTCCCTTTCCAATGTTCCCTTACCCACTCTAAACCACTGTTTGGACACTTGATCCTCAGTGTTTTGGAGGACAAGCAACCTAGAAGGGTCACTAGATCTGTTGTTGCTTGATTTCCTTTGTACTCCTTTGTACTCTCCCCATTTTTTCCTTCCTTACTCTTCTATTTCCTCTCTCTAACTTTGCATTTATCTTTCTCTTCTCTCTACCTCTTTTCCTTTCTTTCAAATCCCATCCTCCTCTACTCTTCTTTTCCTCTCTCTCTCTCTCTCTAACTTCGCACTCAGTTTTCTCCTCTCTACCCCTTTCCCCCCTTGCAAATCACATCCTCCCTTACTCTTCTCTTCTATTTAATTACTCTCTCTCTCTCTCTCATACTCTCTCCTCCTTCTCTCTCTCTCTCTCTCTCTCTCTCTCTCTCTCTCTCTCCCCTCTCTCTCTCTCTCCCCCCTCTCTCTCTCTCTCTCTCTCTCTCTCTCTCTCTCTCTCAACGTAACCACCGCCTGAGCTGGGTATGTGTCCTCCATTTGTCCCCTTGTCACCGCCCTAATGGTCAGGTAATGCATTCTCCATCTTGATTACCTGTGCCCTCCATTGTGACACATTTATCCGGGGTACACCTTGTTTGCTCATTAGAATTCGTGGTTCAGTCTTTCTCATTTCCATTTCGGTTAGTAATGCGTTCTCCACCACTACGGCTGGTGTAGTGGAGACCCGGGATACAGTGTTACACGAACGTTTTCTCCGGCGATTTTCGATGAGCCAGTTTTTTCTCGTAATATTTTTGGATTTTGAGTGCATTGATATCGGCAACTAGACTGAAGGTAGATTATGTTAGGCTGCTTAATTCCGATAACGTGTAAATTTTGAAGCTGCTAGACCATAATTGCTCGACCAAAAAGCGGTCGTGTGTTATGGTGAGAAATGATGAGGCCTCCTTCCTCATCCCCATCCATCACCTCGGCTAAAACTGCCAATGTTATCTTAGCTTTACTCTCTGGCCAGCTAAACACTCGAGAATTTTAGCTTTGAACTTCAGGCAGCCAATCTTTTGAACTGAGAATCACTTGGGTCTCAAGGGAGTAGTGTTTTTGTTTGTTTTTATATATATATACCGGTATGTATTTATTTATTGATTTATTTTTGAGTTTCCTCGCTTGACCTCCATCAAGCTTAGAAAAACACCCCCTACACCCCCTTTCAAGATACATTTGTAAAAAAAAAATCCCGGCTAAAGGCCGGTTTCCCTTAAATAACAGGCTCGCTATCGCTCGCTAGGAAAATAATCGACACCTAAATAACACAACAAATCTTAATATTGACAAAGAAATGGGGCGAAAGGTTTTAAAATTGCCAAACTAATGAGTCGAACGTCATAAAATCTGAAAACTAATGGGGCTAAACATGAAGAAGAAGGGGGATCAGAAGAAGGAATCGTCTCCCCTTAAGTTTGGGGAGTAAAAATGAAATGAGGCAAGATTTTTTTTTTTTTTTTAAAAGACCTCCGTCTACGTATTGTGAAAAACCTGTTATCCTCCGGCAAATTGTGGGGTTGAGTGAGTGAAGGGGGGGACAGTGAATGAAGGAGGATACATGTTTTTCATAATACGTGTTGCTAGCCCCAAACGCGCGAGCAACTGTGGCTTTCAACCATCCGACACATCCCCTTTTATTTATGTGCATCACACATGTTACATACAAATAAAGTTTATGTTTTAGGTTTGAGGTTAGCCTAGTTTGGTTAGGTTAGGTTAAGCAGTGTTTCCATATACTGTATACAAATGTCTCTCCTTTTTGGTTGACTAACAACACAACCCTTATATTGTACCGGTACACTCGGATGCCATAGTCTCTAGCCCACTCATAAATATTCGCAGACTTCACCTATTTCTAATTATGGAAGTATATCTCTGGAAACTATCGAATCCCGGTGGATCATATATACTTTAATTAATTTCATTGGGGGTGTGGTGGTGAGATTAATAAAAATAATATTATGTATATAATTGTCTATACATCAGTTACAAAACTATGCATACTACAAAATTAAGAGAAAATTATATATTCAAAGTCAACCCAGATAGTTATAATTCCATACAGAAAAACATATGGGGTACACGAATATCTATGAGTGGGCTAGAAACTATGGTGTCCGAGTGTACCACCATGGCCATTCGTCTTATCTGTAAGTAGAGTCATAGTTTTGACTGACAACTTCATTTGTTTACCTTGGGGGGAGCCAGCATTCAGGGATGGTTACGTGAGGTGAGGTTACGGTAGCTTAGTTAAGGTGAGGTGAGGTTTGGTTAGTTAAGGTGAGGTTTGGTTAGTTGAGGTGAGGTGAGGTTTGGTTAGTTGAGGTGAGGTGAGGTTAGGTTAGGTAAGGTAAGGTGAGTTGAAGTGAGGTGAGGTGAGGTTAGGTGGGTCAAGGCTAGGTGAGGCGAGGGTAGGAATTATTAACCTACTGTAAGTTATGTTTTGGTAGGTTAGGTTAAGCTGGTGTTGCACGAGCGGGTTTTTTTCGGTTAATTTTCGACGAAGAAGATTTGTTCTCGTACCGGTAATATTTCTTGGTATTTTAGCACTGCAATCGACAACTAGAATGCATTCATATGATATTAAGAAATATAAAATAATATACAACTTTAATTCAGAAGATGCCAGACCACAATTGCCTGAACATATTGCCGGAATAATGGCTCGTGTGACACCGGGTTTAGCCAGGACTGACTAATGTATATGGTGCCCTATAAACAAACTACCCCATCTCAGTTGAATTACACACACACACACACACACACACACACACACACACACACACACCTGTAGGTCCTGTAGGTCCTGTAGGTAGTAGTTGCAGGCAGTGTTGTCCGCCCGTGGTCACGCTGATGCGCCACCACTAGTACATTCCATCTGCCCGTCTCTGCGCCAGCTGGTCCATGATGCTGTTGCTAGCGGCGCGGAGGTGGTAGTGGGGCAGTTTGGGTTGATCAGGTAGT
>CM064483.1:64506997-64509497 GCA_032716605.1 Paralithodes platypus | reverse complement strand
TTATCAGTGAACAAATATCCATAACAGGTATATATAAAGCTTTAACATGGTTCCCGGATAACTCGATCAGTAGACCTTTTCTACCAGTAGATCTCAACCAGTACCAAATCGACCAGGGCCAACTGAATAGGAGTCAAATTAATGTTCTAACCTAACTCAACCTAACCTGACCTAACCTAACGGTGTGTGTAGATGTACAGAGGGATTCAATAGTTCTAGGACAAAATAGATCATAAACTGTGTTATATGAAGATGAACTATCTATGGTTACAGTTCTGTTGTCGCATAGCTTGTGTATCCTGGTGTATCTAGCTGGGGTTATTTTGCTTGTATAAGAACATAAGAAAATGGGTGTCTGCGGAAAACCAATTGGCCCATACAAGGCAGATCCCTCTCACACCTAACCCTAATTATAGGCCCTACAACAGAGTGTATATTATATTTTATTTATTTATGTATTATATTCTTGGTAGCATACCGGTAATCAGCTTAGGAAGAATATCTGATAATATAAAATCAACGCCTATCTCGGTTGACCCTCTGACTCCGGGAGGTCCTTTCCAAGCTGAGAAAGATCGTCTACTGATAGCCAGAAGACAATGGAGATGGGCTACACAATGGAGATGGGCTACACAATGTAGATGGGCTACACAATGCCTCGCGCTTGTCGACGCCCTGGCTAGGATAGGGGTGTGTGAGTGTGAGTATATTTGTAAATTTGCATCTATATTCAAATTTATACGCAGCCCTATCCAACTCTACAATTATAAAACACCAAGCTCACCCTCCCTCCGTGAATTATTGTCTCTCTCTCTCTCTCTCTCTCTTTTTTTTTTCCCCCTTCACACCTGCCCAGACCCACACTCAAATCACCTTGTCCCCACTCGCTCCGGCCCTCCTTTGCATGCTCAGTCTATGAATAAAATCTCAACTTATATAGATTCAAGCTAGCGCACACCCACCGAACACGATATTATTGAATTATAAATGGGCGTGTGTGGGCGGGAGAGGTACGTTCTGTATGCTCATTTCCACACCTTGTTGTAAAAAGTGCCGGGCAAGATGTTGGGTATTAGTTTGTATTTGTGTGATGCGAACTGCTTTTTGTATTTATAATCTAGTGTTTGCATTTTTATTATACTTCTTTATTCTCGCAGCTATGTTAAGGCTATGTCGCACGAGCTCTTTTTTCGGCAATTTTCTAAAGACAAGTTTTTACTCGCAATATTCCGTGGGTTTTTACATTGGTATCGGGAATAAAACTGGAATTAGAATATGTTTGGTGGCTTAAGCCTAGTAAAAGTTTAATTCTGAAGTTACCAGACCAGAATTACTCCAAAATATTGCCGTAAAAAGTGCGCGTGTGACACTAAGTTTACGGTACTGTTATAGGCACTATTTGTTTCCCTCCTGTATTATCTCCTATTGATATTCCTCAGCTATCACGGTTCTTCTTCTCCTTCAATAATAATAATAGATCGGCAAAACAACGAATACCTGTGTTCTTTTCAGGTACGGCAATGAGAAGCTGACAGGTATATGAAGGCAGATGTGTACAGGTAGGCAATGGAGCTGTGGGTATATATATATATATATATATATACTGTATAATTATAGTGTATATGATTATGTATGTGCGTGTGTGGGTTTTTTTTTTACTGCATGTGCGAGTTAGTATATGGATAGGTGCAAGCCTAGATCTAGCATTGTATGTGTTGGTGAGTATGCATATCACTCTACATATGGTGATCCTTGTATGTATGTATGTACTGTATGTATGTGTGTGTACCAGAGTGCCACATGTCACCCCTAGGCTGACACACACACACACACACACACACACAAACACACACACACACACACACACACACACACACATTTTTTTTTTATTTTTTTTTTACTTAAAAAAATAAAAAATAAAAATAGAAGGTCCCACCCCTTTCCCATTAGTAATGTAAGCATGTTTCCTTCTACTTTTTTTTTTTTTTTTTTTTTTTTTGTTTTTATTAACCGGTGACAGTTACAAAGTGGCGGTACAATCTATCTTATTTCTAGTAACATTGTAGTTTATATATTGTACCCGGTACCTCCTCACAATCAACTAGGTTGTTTCCCCAATTCGTCCTCCCCGACACTACCATTTCAAAGTCCAAGTCTCTAACTCTTGTCCTCTGTCGCGGGGGAGGACCTTGTACCCCTGAGACATAGTGGAGGTGCCGAATGAGAAGAGTAGAATAGAGACGCGGCATCTCAGCCAAGTTATGACTTGGCTTTTATGCTGGCGCTTTTCTCCGATATTTGTTGCAGCTACTCTGGCATAGAAGACACTTGACGAAGGTCCCATACATCCCGACGATGAGAAGAACCAGAGGAGTAACAGATTCCTTGATCCCTGGTCAAAATTCTTTATTTCATAAGCGCGTTTTTTTGAACTTTCACAACACACATACAAACCCACACCCACACACACACACACACAACACACACACAACACCCGATG
>CM064483.1:64487606-64506897 GCA_032716605.1 Paralithodes platypus | reverse complement strand
TTTGGGAAATTATATATTCAGGCCAGGTTCATAAAATTGCCATATTTAAACACAAAACTACCCATTTTCGACGACATAACCGAAGTCTATTATGTTGTAGCTATCAAAATAATTACCACTATCATAAAGCCCTGCACTAAATGCGACATGAACTACCCTGAACATAAACATTTATTGTTACACATTTAAACGTGCACATTGTTTATATTATGTAATTTAACTGTGCCCATATTTTTCACACGAAGACATTTAGCCACGGATATTATCGGAGTCACCAAAGACGAAAACATTATTGCAGTGAAGTCTTATATTAGTATCCTTAGAACCGGTAGCTATATTCAAAATTTGCCTTAGCTAGTCATATTTAATCGACAAATACACGATAAAAATACCCTCACACTATTCTGGTTATCTGTAGGGAGAGAGAGAGAGAGAGAGAGAGGGGGGGGGGGGGGGGGAGGGGGGATTTGCAACTTGATTATGCCTAAGCGGATTAACGTGGGGTCATGGTGTGTATATAGGCCTATGTGTGTTTATATGTGTTACCAGGTGTGTGTGTGTATGCTACCGTGTATGTGTGTGTGTGTGTGTGATCAACGTGGGGTCATGGTGTGTATATATCTGTGTTTATATGTTACCAGGTGTGTTACTCACTCACTCACTCACTCACTTGTTCGTCAAGGGGAATCCACGCAATGCGAGCTAAGCTCATTATTATCGCGCCTCCTTAACTGGGAATGTATTGCGTGAAATGCATGTCAAGTGTTTATGTATCGTTGGAATGGCTGTGGATGTGTGTGTAGTCTGTATTTTAGCCAATTGGCGACATTTGGTAACGAAGGCTTAGGGTTATTCTGTACGGTACCATTCTCACTACGGTACCAGTCTCACCCGAAGGCTTAGGTTGACCAGTAGCTTAGGTTGACCAGTACGATACCCATCTCACCTTGTAACCGATCACCAACCCCAGATGGGACGTCACAACTTCGTCCACTTATTCCAGGTTCCTAATTATACTGCTAGGTGAACAGAGGCTACACCGTTAGGAGACTTGCCCAAATGTCTCTTCCCCGCCCGGGTCTCGAACCCGGGACCTTCTGGTTGTGAGCCAGACGCGCTATCCGTTACGCCACGGGGAGGTGTGTGTGTGTGTATGTGTGTGATCAACGTGGGGTCATGGTGTGTATATATGTGTGTTTATATCTTACCAGGTGTGTGTGTGTGTGTGTGTGTGTGTATGCTACCGTGTATGTGTGCATGTGTTTATATGCTCTGGTGTGTGAGTGTGTATGCTTCCGTGTGTGAGTATGAATATGTGTCTAATTCCTGCATTAATACCAACACGTTACACTACATACAAACCAACTGACTGTAAATGCATGCAGACAGAACTATGAACTGGTGCATGCATGACAGTATATATGTGTTCATGCATGCCTGTGGTAATGCGAGTATATGTGACTTAACCCCTTCAGTCTGAGGATTTTTATACGGTTGTCTCCCCTAGATGGGTTTCTGTCCAAGGCTAGCGAGTCCCATCCACCCATGCAGACTTCATACAAGAATGTATTTTCTACGATTTTGGCACGAACTGTTTAATTGGCAGTTGTTAAGAAAAAGAAAGAGAGAGAGAGTGTGTGTGAGAGTGAGAGAAAAGAGCGAGCGTGATAAAACGAGAGCAAGAGAGAGAGAGAGAGGCATACAGACATAGCTACAGATAGATAAACAGACAGACAGGCAGAGCAGAGTGTAGTGTTAAAAATATTCCAGACAGCGTAAGAGAATGAAAGAGACCGAGAGAGAGGCCCTTGTCGTGTGTATGTATTTGTGTGTGTGTGTGTGTGTGTGTGTGTGTGTGTGTGTGTGTGTGTGTGTGTGTGTGTGTGTGTGTGCATGCAACAAAAGCACTTGCATCTGGGAATATTTGCATTACTCTTTTGTGGAAACTTCTGCCAGAGTGCTCGTGTGTGTGTGTGTGTATTCATTTGCTTGTTCGTCAAGGGGAATCCACGCAATGCGAGCTAAGCTCATTATTATCGCGCCTCCTTAACTGGGAATGTATTGCGTGAAATGCATGTTAAGTGTGTATGTATCGTTGGAATGGCTGTGGATGTGTGTGTAGTCTGTATTTTAGCCAATTGGCGACATCTGGAAACGAAAGCTTAGGGTTAATCTGTACGATACCATTCTCACTACGGTACCAGTCTCACCCGAAGGCTTAGGTTGACCAGTAGCTTAGGTTGACCAGTACGATACCCATCTCACCTTGTAACTGATCACCAACCCCAGATGGGACGTCACAACTCCGTCCACTTATACCAGGTTCCTATTTATACTGCTAGGTGAACAGAGGCTACACCGTTAGAAGACTTGCCCAAATGTCTCTTCCCCACCCGGGACCTTCTGGTTGTGAGCCAGACGCGCTATCAGTTACGCCACGGGGAGTGTGTGCGTGCGCGCGCTTGTTGTGAGTGTATGAATGTGTGCGAATGGGTGTGTGGGTGTAAATAAACAAATAATAGTTTATTTCGAGCAGGAAACCAATGAGGCTTATAATATACAATTACATAAACTACCTTCTACACAGACAACAAGCTGACTTTAACTGCCAAAAGGGAGTTTGCATACCCTCAAAGGGGGCACTTTCACTTACTATGGGTGTTGCTAACTCTACTAGAATTAAATGTCAGTCACTTCACTAGGGTCGGAAGAACTGTGAGAGCAGTATATGTTAATCAATCAATCAATCAATCAATCAATCAATCACTCACTCCATTAAGCTATCTATCTCCCTCCCTCACTCCCTGACCCCCCCCCCCCCTCTCTCTCTCTCTCAAAACATACTCGTGTCTTGTTCACTGTAGTTCATTTAATCTTCGTTTCTTTTTCCTTTTTTTTTATTTATTTCTTATCTTTTCTTTTTGCATCCCCTCCCTTCGCTCGACTACCATCCTCATTCTTCTCGCTCTCTCTCCACTTCCCTAGTTCCATTTTTCTTTTATCTTCGTCGCTTTTTATTTCGATCCCTGGGTCGCTGGCACTGTCTCTGCTTTTGTTGGTCTTTCGCTTTAAAAATGACCTCTCGCTCTTTCTCTCTTCTCTTCTCTTCTCTTCTCTTCTCTTCTCTTCTCTCTCTCTCTCTCTCTCTCTCTCTCTCTCTCTCTCTCTCTCTCTCTCTCTCTCTCTCTCATGTTATATTATTTGATTGACAATTTTCTCCATACTTCCATTTATACTTCTCTCCTCTCTGCCCTCCTCAATATTTTCCTATATATGATTCTCCCTCTTCTTTCTCCAACTTTAACCCATTCAGTACCGGTGACATCCGTTTCAATTTACTCTGGCAACTAGTTAACGATATATTTCAGCCTAGGAAGTACATTTACTAATAAAAAGGCTACAGACTATCTCAAAGGCTACAGACTATCTCAAAGGCTACAGACTATCTCAAAGGCTACAGACTATCTCAATTCATCCTTTTAGCTACTAAATATCCTTCTAACGCTTCATATTTTTCTGGACCTTCTTTTCCCTCATGTGTAGCCCCACTAGTTTTGAGATTTTATGACGTTCGGCGCATTAGTTTGGCGATTTTAACACCTTTAGCTCCATTTCGTTGTCAAATTCAAGACCTATCGTGCCATTTAGGTGTCGATTTATTCCTGGCGAGCGTTAGCGAGCCTGTAATTTTAAGAGTAACCGGCCTTTGGCCGAAAAAAAATTCTACCGAAAAATATACAAATTTATCTTGAAGGGAGGTCTAAGGGGTGTTTTTTTACAGCTTGATGGAGGTCTAGCGAGGAAACTACAAAATATTAAACAAATCCAAACGCTATACCAATAAATAAGCCCATCTCCCCTTCAATAAATAAGCCCATCTCCCCTTCAATAAATAAGCCCATATCCCCTTAAATTGAAAGGATGCGGGAGAACATGACTGGTGTTTGTAAACGAATTGGTCCTCTTCATGCCCAATTCACCACTTGCGAGTTTCAGGCTATAAGGAAGTTGGAGCCGTATACCGCGACTTTAAACAAATGCGATACTAATGTAGGTTTGTGATAGATAGTCATTATGTTGGGTTTGAATTTATGTGTATAACATATGCACTACAATAGGTATTTATGTGTATAATATATGCACTACAATAGGTATTTATGTGTATAATATATGCACTACAATAGGTATTTATGTGTATAATATATGCACTACAATAGGTATTTATGTGTATAATATATGCACTACAATAGGTATTTATGTGTATAATATATGCACTACAATAGGTATTTATGTGTATAATATTGCACTACAATAGGTATTTATGTGTATATATATGCACTACAATAGGTATTTATGTGTATAATATATGCACTACAATAGGTATTTATGTGTATAATATATGCACTACAATAGGTATTTATGTGTATAATATATGCACTACAATAGGTATTTATGTGTATAACATATGCACTACAATAGGTATTTGTGTATAACATATGCACTACAATAGGTATTTATGTGTATAACATATGCACTACAATAGGTATTTATGTGTATAACATATGCACTACAATAGGTATTTATGTGTATAATATATGCACTACAATAGGTATTTATGTGTATAACATATGCACTACAATAGGTATTTATGTGTATAACATATGCACTACAATAGGTATTTATGTGTATAACATATGCACTACAATAGGTATTTATGTGTATAACATATGCACTACAATAGGTATTTATGTGTATAACATATGCACTACAATAGGTATTTATGTGTATAATATATGCACTACAATAGGTATTTATGTGTATACATATGCACTACAATAGGTATTTATGTGTATAACATATACACTACAATAGGTATTTATGTGTGTATAACATATGCACTACAATAGGTATTTATGTGTATAACATATGCACTACAATAGGTATTTATGTGTATAACATATGCACTACAATAGGTATTTATGTGTATAATATATGCACTACAATAGGTATTTATGTGTATAACATATGCACTACAATAGGTATTTATGTGTATAACATATGCACTACAATAGGTATTTATGTGTATAACATATGCACTACAATAGGTATTTATGTGTATAATATATGCACTACAATAGGTATTTATGTGTATAACATATGCACTACAATAGGTATTTATGTGTATAACATATGCACTACAATAGGTATTTATGTGTATAACATATGCACTACAATAGGTATTTATGTGTATAACATATGCACTACAATAGGTATTTATGTGTATAACATATGCACTACAATAGGTATTTATGTGTATAATATATGCACTACAATAGGTATTTATGTGTATAACATATGCACTACAATAGGTATTTATGTGTATAACATATACACTACAATAGGTATTTATGTGTATAACATATGCACTACAATAGGTATTTATGTGTATAACATATGCACTACAATAGGTATTTATGTGTATAACATATGCACTACAATAGGTATTTATGTGTATAACATATGCACTACAATAGGTATTTATGTGTATAACATATGCACTACAATAGGTATTTTTTGCTGGTAATTCTGTTAAATATCGTTGCCTACAGCTCCAATTTCCTCATAGCCAATTCACCACTTGCGAGTTTCATGCTATAAGGAAGTTAGAGGTACAAACATCCATATTTAAGAACATTAACAACTATAATACGGTCGTCGTACATGAATAAATACATAAGCCAAATTATTCAAGCTTTCTATCCATCAGAAATCGACATTATTATTGTATTTCTGTTCTATGTCAATGTTTATGGCTGCACTTCCCTTCTAACCTTAAACTCGCAAGTGATCAATTGAAGAGTTACGGTGACAGAAGTGTGAGTTGTGATACGGTAGATACTGTAGAGAGATAGTGGGGAGTGAAGTGATAGATACTGTAGAGAGATAGTGGGCAGTGAAGTGATAGATACTGTAGAGAGATAGTGGGGAGTGAAGTGATAGATACTGTAGAGAGATAGTGGGGAGTGAAGTGATAGATACTGTAGAGAGATAGTGGGCAGTGAAGTGATAGATACTGTAGAGAGATAGTGGGCAGTGAAGTGATAGATACTGTAGAGAGATACTGGGGAGTGAGAAGTGATAGATACTGTAGAGAGATAGTGGGCAGTGAAGTGATAGATACTGTAGAGAGATAGTGAAGTGATAGATACTGTAGAGAGATAGTGGGCAGTGAAGTGATAGATACTGTAGAGAGATAGTGGGGAGTGAAGTGATAGATACTGTAAAGAGATAGTGGGGAGTGAAGTGATAGATACTGTAGAGAGATAGTGGGGAGTGAAGTGATAGATACTGTAGAGAGATAGTGGGGAGTGAAGTGATAGATACTGTAGAGAGATAGTGGGGAGTGAAGTGATAGATACTGTAGAGAGATAGTGGGGAGTGAAGTGATAGATACTGGGCAGTGAAGTGATAGATACTGTAGAGAGATAGTGGGGAGTGAAGTGATAGATACTGTAGAGAGATAGTGGGGAGTGAAGTGATAGATACTGTAGAGAGATAGTGGGTAGTGAAGTGATAGATACTGTAGAAATATCGTGGGTAGTGAAGTGATAGATACTTTAGAGAGATAGTGGGGAGTGAAGTGATAGATACTGTAGAGAGATAGTGGGGAGTGAAGTGATAGATACTGTAGAGAGATAGTGGGGAGTGAAGTGATAGATACTGTAGAGATATAGTGGGGAGTGAAGTGATAGATACTGTAGAGAGATAGTGGGGAGTGAAGTGATAGATACTGTAGAGATATAGTGGGGAGTGAAGTGATAGATACTGTAGAGAGATAGTGGGGAGTGAAGTGATAGATACTGTAGAGATATAGTGGGTAGTGAAGTGATAGATACTGTAGAGATAGTGGGGAGTGAAGTGATAGATACTGTAGAGAGATAGTGGGGAGTGAAGTGATAGATACTGTAGAGATATAGTGGGGAGTGAAGTGATAGATACTGTAGAGAGATAGTGGGGAGTGAAGTGATAGATACTGTAGAGAGATAGTGGGGAGTGAAGTGATAGATACTGTAGAGAGATAGTGGGGAGTGAAGTGATAGATACTGTAGAGAGATAGTGGGGAGTGAAGTGATAGATACTGTAGAGAGATAGTGGGGAGTGAAGTGATAGATACTGTAGAGAGATAGTGGGTAGTGAAGTGATAGGTACTGTAAAGAGATAGTGGGGAGTGAAGTGATAGATACTGTAGAGAGATAGTGGGTAGTAAAGTGATAGATACTGTAGAGAGATAGTGGGCAGTGAAGTGATAGATACTGTAGAGAGATAGTGGGTAGTGAAGTGATAGATACTGTAGAGAGATAGTGGGGAGTGAAGTGATAGATACTGTAGAGAGATAGTGGGTAGTGAAGTGATAGATACTGTAGAGAGATAGTGGGTAGTGAAGTGATAGATACTGTAGAGTGAAGTGATAGATACTGTAGAGAGATAGTGGGTAGTGAAGTGATAGATACTGTATAGAGATAGTGGGTAGTGAAGTGATAGATACTGTAGAGAGATAGTGGGGAGTGAAGTGATAGATACTGTAGAGAGATAGTGGGTAGTGAAGTGATAGATACTGTAGAGAGATAGTGGGGAGTGAAGTGATAGATACTGTAGAGATAGTGGGGAGTGAAGTGATAGATACTGTAGAGAGATAGTGGGTAGTGAAGTGATAGATACTGTAGAGATATAGTGGGGAGTGAAGTGATAGATACTGTAGAGAGATAGTGGGGAGTGAAGTGATATATACTGTAAAGAGATAGTGGGGAGTGAAGTGATAGATACTGTAGAGAGATAGTGGGTAGTGAAGTGATAGATAATGTAGAGATATAGTGGGGAGTGAAGTGATAGATACTGTAGAGAGATAGTGGGAAGTGAAGTGATATATACTGTAGAGAGATAGTGGGTAGTGAAGTTATAATAAAATAGGTTACGATACAGTACACAACAGAACATATACAGTACATATACCGACATATACCTGTGTTCACATAAACACAGAGAGAAGGGAGAACTATTTTGACGAAAAATGTATCCATTCACCTAATGATGTTCTCTATTAAAGAAAACCCTGTAACAACTGGATTTTAACTTTTAAGGATTAAAGGTTGGTGGGTATATACTCTGAGAACGTAAGTTTCAAAGATATGTCGTTCGGGGTATAAATGCATTTTGAAACACAGAAGTTCTTCCATGTGGAGGAGTGATCAAATCATGGGGGCTAACAGAAATAAAATAAACAAAAACCTAGAACGAAAGCACAAGCTCCTTCCTGATATTAAACCATCGTTCTGAAGGGGTTAAACATTTCCCAGAATCTTAATATCCCCCCTCACTGCAGTTAACCATTTGTACATTGCCCCAGTTAAAGCCTCAGTGGTGACACGGGAAGCTGTTCAATCACCTGTTTCCTATATGGCCTCACACAGTACACACACACACACACACAGTACACATACACACACACACACACACACACACACACACACACACACACCGCTTGACGTGTATGTGTTAATGGGAGGTGATATATATATATATATATATATATATATATATATATATATATATATATATATATATATATATATATATATATATATATATACACCCCTACGTCCCGCCCCTCCACAGTGCCTGAGGGTGGGTGGTGTGGGCGGATGGGGGAGCTCACTAGGCTGTGATGGCAAACAGGGCGGCGATACTGTAAACAATGATAGGCCCTCATGATTCCCTCTTCATGACTCTATTGTTTCTCACTATCCTCTTCACCTATCCTTAAAAAAATCCCCCTAAACAACTCTTCAAGTTAAATTTGTACATTTTTCAATACAAAAAATTCCCGGCCTAGTTTATTTTAAAATTACAGGCTAGCTATCGCTCGCCAGGAAAAAATCGACACCTAAATGGCACGAAAAGTCTTGATATTGATATAGAAATGGGACGAAAGGTTATACAATCGACAAACTAATGGTGTGGACGTCTTAAAATGTGAAATCTAATGGGACTAAAATATGAAGAAGAAAGGGGACCAGAAAACGGCCCATCTCCCCCCCTTCATACATCACCTCAATAAAATACAATCAATGCCCGGGCGTGAGGAATATTGAAAAGGTAATATCGTGGGCGTAGCGAGGGCGGTTTGTCATCTTAAGTGTATTTTTAGGAGCCTGGCGGGGCATTAATGGGGTGTGGGGATATCGGCTTGACCCATTTGCCTGCCCCCATTTATACGCAGGGTTTGTGTATGAGACCTATTTTGCTTATCATACCTATTTTGATGCCTATTTTGGTTAGTGTACCTATTTTTGTTTATCATACTTATTTGGTGTATTATATCTATTTTGTTTATTACGTCTACTTTGTTAATTATACCTATTGTGTTTATTATATATATTTTGTTTATTATATATATTTAGTTAATCATACCTATTTTGTTTATTATATATATGTTGTTTATTAATATATATTTAGTTAATCATACCTATTTTGTTTATTATATATATGTTGTTTATTATACCGGGTATATATTTAGTTAATCATACCTATTGTGTTAATTATACCTATTTCATTCAGTTTACCTATTTTGTTTATTATACCTATTTCATTCAGTTTACCTATTTTGATACCTTTTATATAATCTGGTGTGTAATGAGTGTGGTTCCCTATTTTCGGTACAATGTACACTCTTAGGCTTATATTATATACCCATTGTGATACCTATTCTTAGGGGAAGGTTTGTTTTCTATTTGCCCCCAAGACCTCCATCAAGCTTAAAAGAATATCCCCAAGATCCCCTTTGAGAAAAAGGTTTACATTTTTCTGTAGAGAAAAATTGTCCCGGCCGAAGGCAGATTCTTCCTGAATTACAGGCTCGCTATCGCTTGCCAGGACACCTAAATGGCACGAGAAGTATAACATTGACAGAAATGAGGTGAAACGTCTTTAAATCGTCAAACTAATGGGACGAACGACTTTGCTAAATTAGAATTAAGGGTCTTATTGCATCACAACCAGGTTATAAAAAAAAAAAAAAAAAAAAAAAAATGCTCCTCCAAATATAACCAAGAATTCCTGTCCACGCATTACACTTCATTTATCCTTGTACACGCGACCTGCACTTTACTCTAAGAATAGTTGGAACATGAAGCCGGGGGGGGCGGGGGGGGAGGCAAGGGGGCGAGTGTGAAGATGATTTCACGTTGCCAGGTCAAGTTACACATAGACACGCCCACAAGAGGATATGTGAACACATAGACACGCACACAAGAGGTTATGCACACATAGACACGCACACGAGAGGTTATGCACACATAGACATGCACACGAGAGGTTATGCACACATAGACACGCACACGAGAGGTTATGCACACATAGACACGCACACAAAGAGGTTATGTGCAATTTGTTTCACTCCTTAATGTTATGCATTTGAAGTAAATTAGTATGATTGATTTAGGAAGGTACTTTGTTATGAGTTAGTTAATTGATATGATCAATTAAAGGGTTGGTAGCGAATTAGTTTTATGAGATGAGTCCACTACACTATTTTTACTTCCATAAATAATATTACGGACTTTTGCGAACTTTTGAATCCGCATCAATTTGTACCCAACAAATTGATGCGGATAACTGGACACCCAGATTCAAGTTTGCAGTAACCTTGATATAAACTGGTGTAAATGTGAAAGAATAACAACTGTGGCATGCTTAATTTGGCTAACTGTACGAGGGATATCTTAAGCTAAATATAAAGGGAGAAAGGGAGAAAAGGAGAGAGAGAGATAAATATATATATATATATATATATATATATATATATATATATATATATATAAAACGAAGATAAAAACATACAAGAATAAAACAGGTAATAAGGCAAATGATAGACAAATAATGAAATAAATATAGATAGATAAATGAAGTGAAAAAATAAAACAGGCAATATAGTCATTGATAAGACATAAATAATGACAGAAACACGAAGACAAAATAATACAAGAATATGACACGTAATATAGCCTTGATAGACAGATAAATATAGATAAAATAATTAGGAGTGAAACAATCCTACAAGAATAAAACTGGTAATATAGCCATTGAAAAATAGATATAAAATTGAAGAAATAGAACATACATGAATACAAGTGGTAATATAGCCTTTGATAGATAGATATAGATAGAATATTGCAGAACAAAAGAAAGATGCATAGCTATACAGACATAAACTGATTAATAGATAGAGATACACAGCTAAATAAAGATAGAAAAATGAAAAATAAAGACAAATAAATATATAAATACAAGAATAAAGCGTGTAATATAGCCATTGTAGCGGGTTAAGTCCATTGTGCGAGGGTCACATTATGTTCGGGAGTATTGGAAACAACCCATTGTTTTCACTCTAAATTTTACCCACCCGAGAGCACCGATATTAAACTTTGACATTATGTTTCCCTGTTTTGTATATTCTATTTTTCATTTTCATACAACTGTGGCACAATTTTATATATTTGCATTTGCGCATTAGTAATTTGCATTTGCGCATTAGTAATTTGCATTTGCGCATTAGTTATTTATATCTTGTTGATGTATAATTTTGAGCTTAGAGTTACAGTGCATTCTTGCGAACTACCTATATGACTTACTATATACATTTTTACTGTATTTCTAAAACATTTACCGTAACATTTAACTCCTACAAGACGGTAACGCTATTAACATTGCACGCTTGCTAATATTAGACAGTTTCACTCGGTTTTAGGAAGGATATATAGGAAGCAAATGAATAACTCTCTAAAGCTACATTCTGAATTTGTCATGTCATATTTAAGGGGAGGTCTCCACTTGAGGGATTGTTTTCTTGACCCCTTTCTCCCTCATGTTTAGCCCCATTGCTTTTGATATTATAAAACGTTTGCCCCATTAGTTTAGCGATTTTAAGAACTTTCACCCCATATTAAGACCTTTCGAGCAATTTAGGTGTCTATTTTATCCTGGCGAGCGATAGCGAGACTGTAATTTAAGAGGAATCGGCCTTCGGCCGGGACATTTTTCTACCGAAAAATGTACAAATTTATCTTGAAAGGGACTCGAGGGGGTGTAATTTTAAGGTTGATGGAGGTCTAGGGAACAAACTAAATACCTCCCCTTAACCCCTTCCGTACCAGGGACGTCCTTTTCATCATACTCTGGCTACCATAGATAAAGTTAATCAACATAGAAACAACTTAAGGGGGGATGGCCCGGTTTTATAGACCACTTGCTCCCTCATGTTTAGCCCCATTAGTTTTCAGATGTTAAGATGTTTGCCCCATTAGTTAGTCGATTTTAAGACCTTTCGCCCCATTTCTTCGTCAATATTTAGACCTTTCGTGCTATTTAAGTGTCGATTTTTTCCCTGGCGAACGATAGTAAGCCTGTAGTGTTGGAAGAACCGGCCTTCGGCCAGGAAATCTTTCTACCGATAAATGTACACATTAATCTAGAAGGGGGATCTAATGGATGTTTTTTTTTTAATTTGATGGAGGTCTAGGGAGGAAACTAGAAAAATAACGAATATATGCAAAAATCTCCCAAAAAGTGAACCATCACCCTTTAAGCAGTCAACTGTTTACCTGCTTGCTGATCGCCCCCAGGTGTTGTATCTTACCTGCAAAGAGAAACCAAGACATTAATTAACATCTATCCAATCAACGAGATGAACATGCAGGTACAACTTAATTTGCATAACTTACATTCTGGAAAACATTACAGTATTCTAGGTAAATTAATTTCCAAGATATTAATGATATACTTAAGAATAATTCCACGTTCCGAAGCTTCATGTACGCGGTGATAATGATACAAGTAATATTTTAAAAGTGTGTGTGTGTGTGTGTGTGTGTGTGGTTTGTGTGTGTGTGTGTGTGTAAGTGGGTGTGGTTTGTGTGAGTGTGAGTGTGTGTGTGTGCCTGTGCCTGTGTATCGTGTACGTGTGTGTGAGCTTAGGATCCATGCAGATGAGGGTGCCTTCCACAAGCACAGCCAGAGCCACCACCTCCTTCTCCTGGTATTTACACTGTCAACACCACCACCACCACCAACCCCACACTGGCTTACCTACTGCACAAACAACACCACTATCATAACTAATATAATACCACTATCACCACCACCACTACTATTCACACTACCACCACCACAACTATCATAACTACTATCACCTCTAATATCAACACCACTATCAACAACACCACTACCACCACCACACTGGCTTACCTACTGCACCAACACCACCACGATCAACACCACTATCATAACTACTATCACCACAAATATTACTACCATCACCACGCTGGCTAGAATTAAATTATAAAGAGGGCTTAAGACTGTCAACACCATCACACTGGATTAGCTACTGCATCATAACCAGCACTATTATCAAACCTCACTCTCATAAGCTCCACCACCACCACCACCACTAGAGTAACAATCAATTATAACAACCACTAATATTGTAACACCTGTCAATATCACCACCACTATCACCACCATAATCTTCGTCACCTCTTGTTTCTTACACTGTCAACACCACCACCACTATCAACTTAACTATCACTATCAACATCACTATAACTATCAACACTATCAGTATAACCACCACCACCACCAAACCCTTCATTACTACCACACTCTCGACCTCACCAAAATCCAACTGACAAATTATGTAGTAAGTTAAAAATAGTAATACAGATTTACTTTAACGAAAATATGGTTCAAGTTATATGAACCAGTTCAATAATACGATGCTACAAGCAGTGAAAATTCCAAAGGTTTTCATTCTTTTATTCAAGACTTTGCGCTAACTTACGAAAAACTTCCCTCTCATTGTTACCGACATGAATAAAATATGGACTAGGTACAAAGCAGTGCGAGTTTTATGGCCACACTATAATATAATTAACCTTTCGGTTTATGATCTCTTTCTGTACTAGTTCAATATAAGTTTTTTTTTTCTTTCCTTTTTTTTTTTCTTGTTTTACATTTACACAGTGCTTTTTGTGGTTATTCGTATGACTTTCAAAACATAGAAGGTCAAAGAAAGGATATAATAATAATAATAATAATAATAATAATAATAATAATTATTATTATTAGTATAATAAATAAAACAAAATAATGTTAATAACAATAATAATAATGTAATGAAAACAGGCTCCATTCACCTTAACCCCTTCAATACGATGGTGTCAATTTAACATTATTCTGGCTAGCATCAGAATATTAAAATTAAGAAAGTCCTCTAGGAAGTCGATTTGATTTCAGCTGACGGTAAATTGAAATCCTTAGGAACTAATTCTTCGATACTACTATGTCTCTATATAGTAAAGCCAAATATTCATAATAAGCAATATATTCCACTTCATAAATTTCGTAATGGCTTAGTAGTCAAGATGTGAAAATGACAATGTACACTACCGGTACTATTCCCCAGAATAGTAGTGTAACTATCTCTATTTTCCTTTTGAATCTCAGTTCCTTCCACAATTGAACAAAATAATTAAAACAATATAAATATAGACAATGAACAGATAATTGGACATGCAGTAGAATTAATAAAATACAGGCATACAAATACAATGATGACGTTGTTGTTATTGTTGTTGCTGTTCCTCAGGCTGTCTGGCCGAGCAGCCCCAAGGTCCTGAGCAAGGCCAAGGCCATAACCGAGCGCCCCCACAGAACCCTCCAGCTTACCACTAATAATGCCCAGGTGACCGAAGCCACTCAAAGGCGGGGAGCTGAGGAGGGTGCGGAAACGCCCGGGAAACAAAAGCCCCCACCAAGGCCCTGTGCCCCTCAGCAATTATAAAGGAAAAGTTGAGGGGCAAAATGTTATACATTATGCAGCCCTAACTCAACGATAATAATCATATACCGTACTACTCTGAAATATTATAATTATGTACTTTGACATTAGAACGTCATAAATTAAGTACTGATACTTCAACGATACACACTTGATACACAGGAATAGTATATGTAATTTGAAATGACTAGATGATACGCACTTCATATACAGGAATATTATGCGTAATTTGAAATGTAAACGTCATATATTTAATACTCATAATTCAACGATACTCACTTGAAACACAGAAAAAGTATATGTAATTTGTAATTCATGAAGCTAGCCATTTACAAACATAAGTACTCTAATCACAATGTCACGCGTCTCGTTACTTCCCAGCAATTTACGCGGCGCAGGACTTAACAACGACAATTAGTACTTTTATGGCCAAACAACTTACTTCAATATATTACACGAATAATGCCGACAATTACAAGAACGACTACAATTACAATTACAACAACAACAACAACAACAACAGCAACAATAATGATACTGTAGCAAGAAAGATCGGCTATTTTTTCCCCTGGAAGCCATTTTGGTGCCGTAATTATTAACCCTTTCTGTACCGGCGTCATCTGTTATACTGGTATTCTATTCTAGCGATATTTAAACGATTGTATGCAGCTTGGGAGGGATCTGTGATAGTTAAAACGGTTCGTTGAGATACTTCGAAGGCATATATTTGCTAGAGATCCTTCCTAAACTTAATAAAATGTATTAGTAGTAGCCAAGATGTAGACGGAACAGGTGGTAAACGACGGGGTGATACTATATTTTTGAACATTTAGAATTTAGACTCAATGACTAAACTCTAGAATCTAGATCCTACACCAGCATTGCCGACGTTTAATAAGGGAATGAACATATTTGACTGCAAAGAGAGAGGTTAATGACATCAGTGACACCAATATGGCGGAGGTTGACCGATCTCTGTTACTATAGGGTCTCTACTGCACACACTCCTTACATTATTCTCGCGTGGGTGGTACTCCTATTATTTTTAGTTCAACTTAATTTAAAAGAGTACCGTAGTCATTTCTTCGAGCTTCCATTATTGTGACAAGGTGCTTACGTGGCGTGTGTGTGTGTGTGTGTGTGTGTAGTACAGTAATGAGCAACAGAGAGTACACCGTGTTTACCTGTGACTTATTAAAGGGCCAGAGTGTACAGTTCAGCTTACTGCACCTCATGTATTATGTATCCCTAGTCTCTCTCTCTCTCTCTCTCTTCGCTATCTGCTTCTCGTCTCTCTCATCTCTATCTCTAGATAGATCATCTCGCTTAGCCTCCACTCCTCTCTAGTCTCTCTCTCTCTCTATCCTCTCTCTTCTATAGAGAAGCTCTCTCTCTCTTTCTCCTCTCTCTCTCTCTCTCTCTCTCTCTCTCTCTCTCTCTCTCTCTCTCTCTCTCTCTCTCACACATACACCAGGTTACCAGAGCTATACACACACACACACACACACACATACCGACAAACACCACAGGAAGCGAACATTAACAATTAATTCCACCAAGAATATGCACTTAAATACAAACACGATCATACGCATATTACAACTGCTATAATAATCAGGGAGGAGACTATTATGTTCTTGTTATTCTTGGCTTGTTTTATTATGAGGTGTATAAACTGGCTAACAATTACTATTATATTAGATTCACTATTTATTCACCCGTTCAGTACAAACCACAACACTCACACGTATACACATGTAAATTATATGCTCACACACACACACACACACACACACACACACACACACACACACACACACACACAAATACAGTACACACCCTTCTGCAACAAAATTTTCTAAAGTGCTGGGGCTTGTATTGAAGATTAAATTAAGGATACTGAATACATATACTGTAAATCTAATTGAAGTTTATAGACCCCTATACAGTATATGTCTTATTAAGGGAGCTCAGACAGTATTGTGCAGCATAATTTACTGGTTGTTGTTGTTGCTGTTGCTGTTCCCCAGGCTGCCTGGCCGAACAGCCCCAAGGCCCCGAGCAAGACCAAGGCCATAACCGAGCGCCCCCTCAGAACCCTCCCTGCCTACCACAATAAAGCCTGGGTGACCAAAGCCACTCCATGGCGGGGAGCCGAGGAGGGTGCGGAAACGCCCGGGAAACCAAAGCCCCACCCGGGGCCCTGTGCCCCTCAGCAATTATGAAGAGTAAGTTGAGGGGCAAAGGAAAAATGTGACGCTTTGGCTTCCAATCTTGGTAGATGGGAGGGTCAATCCACGGAAAGAGACGCCGTCACTTGAGATTTAGAAAAATTCTAAGTAAAAAGGAACAGTCAGATAAGCTATGGGTATGGGCAGAGATCGCTCAGTTCCACCCTCTGATAGACCAGGCCCATCACCACATGGACTTAGAACCCAAATCCGATCCGCATCAGCTAGGAAAGGCCCTAGAAAAGCCGCCTTTGGCGGGGGGGGGGGGGGGGGGGGGGGGGGGGGGGGGAGCTTCCCTATTTTGGGGACCCGCAATTTCGGGGTTGGGCACCCGCAATAATTTACTGGTTTGGCTCAATGGTTTAAGGAGGGGTTTAGTTTGCTCTCTAAACCTCTATCAAGCTTTAAAAAAAACACCCACAAGACCCCCTTCGATATAAATTTGTAATTTTTTCGGGAGAAAAATGTCCCGGCCAAAGGCCGACTTCTCTTCAAATAAAGGCTCGCTATCGCTCGCCAGGAAAAAATCGACACCTAAATGGCACGAAAGGTCTTAATATCGGCAAAGAAATGGGGCAACAGGTCTGAAAACCGCCAAACTAATGGGGCGAATGTCTTGAAATCTCATAAATAATAAGAGCTAAACATGAGGGAGGAGGAGGACTCTAAAAAACAAGTGCCTCCCCTAAAAAGACAAGTGTATTATACGGTCGTGCGGTGCTGCTGCTGCTGCTGATTATAATTATCTTAATGTTGCTGAGGATAACAACGGTGGTGAGCATGATGATGATGATGGAGGAGGAGGAGGAGGAAGAGGAAGAGGAGGAGGAGAAAGACGAGAGGAGAAGAAGAGATAGAAGAAATAGAAAGAAGAGAGAGGAGGAAGAGAAAGAATAGGAGAACAAATGAGGAAGAGGAGGAGGAGGAGGATGGAGGAAGAGGAAGAGGAAGAGGAAGAGAGGGAGGAGGAGAGGCAAAGAGATAGAAGAAATAGAAAGAAGAGAGAGGAGGAAGAGAAAGAATAGAACAAATGAGGAAGAGGAGGAGGAGGAGGAGGAGGAAGAGGAAGAGGAAGAGGAAGAGAGGGAGGAGGAGAAAGAAGAGATAGAAGAAATAGAAAGAAGAGAGAGGAGGAAGAGAAAGACTAGAACATATGAGGAGAAGGAGGAGGAGGAGAAAGGAGAGATAGAAGAAATAGAAAGAAGAGAGAGGAGGAAGATAAAGAATACGATAACAAAGATGAGGAGGAGAAAGAAGAGAGAGGAGAGAGCGAGAGAACACAGAGAGAGGAGAGGAGAGACGAGGAGATAATTATGCTGACAAAGACGATGATTATAATGATAAAGGTGAATATAATGATGATGAGGAGGAGGAGAATGGAGATTATGTTGATGATGATTTTGATGAAGAGAAGGAAAAATTATGCGTACAACGATGACGATGATGATGGTGATGATAAAGATGATGATAACGATGATGGTGAAGAGGAGGAAAATCATACCGATGGCAATAGTGTTGATAAAGATGACGATTATGAAAAAGGAGATACACAATGGGCGCATTTCCTGCATTATATTTAGCCTATTACTTGGTTTTATTTATCCCTTGATGATGATGATGACTTGTATTAACAGGATAATATGCTAATAATAATGATGATGGCAATGCTAATGCTAATAATATGGTAATGAAGACAATACGTTCCCCCTCAACAATAACCACGCACACATCAGGCAGGCAGATTATTACCGTCAATCACTCCCAAACCAACACAACTATAAGGGGGTCACCGGCTTGTTTTTAGCTTTCTCTCCTTTTCTCTATTTCCCTGGCTTGTATCCATTCAGCCAACTGTTTTAAGACGTTTATCCCCATCCAGGTGTGGATTTCTTCCTGGCGAGCGAAAAGAGAGCCAGCATTGTAGGGAAAGAAATCCGGCTTAGACGGAGGACCTTTTTCTATCGACAAATTTACACAATTGAAGCTTGCTGTCAAACAAAAAATATCTATATATGCTGGCCTCGCTACGCTCACTAGGACAAAATACAGACACCTGGATGGGGGTAAACGTCTTAAAACAGTAGGCTGAATGGGGCCGAATGGATACAAGCCACAGAGAGAGGGGAAGGAGAGAAGAGACAAAAAAGCGAGGTGGGCTCCCTTAATCATA
>CM064483.1:64477938-64487506 GCA_032716605.1 Paralithodes platypus | reverse complement strand
TCTCTCTCCTTAGCTTTACCGACACTGTCCGACACGGTGACAACTACCATCCTATATTTATTAACCGGGAAGCCAAGTAGGGTGTACAAAGTCTGTGTAGCTGTGTATCTATGTAAGTCTACGTAACTCTCACTCATTATTTGGAGCGGGCCATCCCCGGTAATTCCCCGACTCAGTTTAACATACATATTATGCACTTCCCTCCCCTGCCATTCTCTCACAGCGTAATTCACCAGCTCTTCAACTTACATGCTGGACTTACCTTCCTCATGCATATTATATAATCATGACACACACACACACACTCTCTCTCTCTCATATATATATATATATGTTAGTAAAGCCAGGTAATAAATTTTCTTTAATACATGCGAGGTTGAAAGAAATGGCAATTTCTGCGATGGAAATTTTTATTTTTCTGGAAACCTTGAATAATAAAATTTCCAACTCAGAAATTGCCATTTCTTTCAACCTCGTATGTATTAACAAAAAAAAAAAAAACAAAAAAAACCTATATATATATATAGCTATATATATATATACTTAATATATATATACATACGAGAGTTGAAAGAAATGGCAATTTCTGCGTTGGAAATTTTATATTCAAAGTTTCCAGGTCTCTGATGAGTTTTCGTGGGGTGGCAGGAAGTAGATGAAGGAGATGAGCAAAATAATGGTGGTTTACAGGGTTACATTAAGGTACATGATGGATACAGGATACTACGACGCGTTTCCACTGGACAACCAGCATTATCACAGTAAGGAAAGGAATGATAGAAAAGGTAAACCAGGAAAAGGGTATATATAGAGGGTGGAGGGATCAGAGGGGGCGGAAAACAGGGGGCAAAAGTCTGCTATTGGCTGCAAAGGGAAAAATAGGAGAGACAACAAAGGGCGGTAACCGCTTCACGCATGCGCCACTGGATGCGGGATGGTGGTCGACTAGGTGGGGTCGAAGCTGATTGCCTGCGTGTCGAGGGGCGTGGCCTAAGTTGTGTGGAGCCTGCCGACGACGAAGCTGCAGGAGGTAGCGCAGGGGGGCTGCGTCAAGGGCACCGGGGGGCGAGGAGGGGTGTTAGGTCCTGTAGGGTAGTGCCTTTTGGCAGAAGGAAGGATCTGAAGGTCCAGGAGTTTGGTTGTTGATGTTGGGATGTAAGGCTTGGATATATAAAGCTTCGAGTATAGGTATTTCTCCTTGGGTCACTTTTCATTATCGAGTATGGTGGTGTGTTTCTCTAACTCGTTGAGTGTGAGGTGAGGGTGGTTAGGGGTGAGATAGTGGTATTTGGATTGCTCCAGCCTGACGGTGAAGAGTTAACCGACGTGAAAGACGAGTCTGCGTCATACCCAATATAGGAATGAGGTCCACAGTCCTCATAATTACAGGTATTGTTGGTAAATGACGTGATCGTCGGTCATCGGGCTCTTTATCGTGGTGGAGGCTGGTTTGTTGCGGAGGAACGAGGTTGGAGGTCTTGGGGGGATTTGTAATACAAATTATTCAATGTGATTTTGTTTTCCGGGTTGGTTGGGTGGACATGCTTGGAGCATTATTTTTTTTAAGACGGCCTCGTAATGTTTGTGGTCAGAGGACATGTAATTGCGGTTTAGAAGATCTTAAATTTCATTGGGGGGGTCAATGTTGGGCGGGCTTTGGGGGTACCATTTTTCAAGATGGTGGTTGATGGTGCTGGAGATGTCGGAGTTGGAGTATCCGTTATTTACTAAAACTTGGGATAGTCTTTCTAGTTCCTGGTGGGTGTAGGGCCCAGGTAGAGCAAGTGCGTGAGGGCTCTCCTAACATAGGCGGAGATGGACGGATAGGAAGATAACGGCCGGGGGCATTCACTATCACCGTTGAGGCATTGTCCTGTGTTAGTTGTGTTAAGTTAGACGGTGGTTTGGAAACCATGGGTCGTTCAGAGCTACGAGGATGTCGAGGAAGGGGAGTTGTCCAGGGTTTAGATTTTTCAATAGGTGAAGTTAAGTCCGGAGGAGGTCATGAAGCGACGCTGGAGTTCAGGTAGTTCGTGGAGGTCCTTGATTTGCACGGAAAGATTGTCATCCACGTATCTACAGTAAGACGGCGGGTCGTTGGGAAGCCAGGAGCTCTTCCTCGGATGGATACCCCATGAAAAAGTTCGCAAAAAGAACTCCTAGGGGGCTGCGCATCGCCACACCGTCTATCTTGATTGTACAATGTTGAAGGGGCAAAGGAAGGGGGCCTCCTTGGTACATAGCTCCAGTAGTGTTTTCAGAGGCCTTCTCCGGGGCTGTCCAGGGTAGGAGTATCAGGGGGCAATGATAAAATTCGACGTATAGAATCATGTCAATGGTCCTAGCCACTGCCACGTTGGTGAACAGGCTTTCTACGTCGAGAGAGGGAGATTGTGTGGTTGTTGTTACGGGGGGGTCTCGTAAAATTTCCAAGAAATCGGGGCTGAGTTAAGGTTTGAATTGGCTGGGCACGTTAGTATAGGGGTGAGGAGGTTGTTCAGGGCCTTGGCGAGCTGGGTAGGTGGCAGTGGGGATCTGGGCAGAGGATGGGGCGGAGGGGGTTCCCAGGTTTGTGTGTTTTGCTGGTTCCGGACGCAATCCCACCTGGACGACATCCTACGACTCAAGAAGGATGGGGGGCAAGGTCACACACTCCCTGCACCCATACACCTCCTCTCACTCGCTGAAGCAGCCAAAACCAGAGGAACTCACCTAGCAAAATACTCAACAAAAACAACACTTCCAAGCTGCCAAACTAGTAAGAGACAACTCCCAACAGCATTCATCCGTCGCCATGCGGTAAAGCCTACTGGTGAAACGCGTCGTTATCCTGTATCCTCATGTACTTTAATGCACCCTGTACCACCATGGAATTTTGCTCATCTCCTTCATCTACTCCTGCCACCAGCGAAAACTCAGCAGAGAACTGGAAAATTTTGAATAATAACATTCCAACGCAGACAATCTGCATTTCTTTCAACCTCGTATGTATTAAAGAAAATTTATTACCTGGCTTTACCAACATATATATATATATATATATAAATCCATCTATCTATCCTCGCTCTCTATCTATCTAGCCAACAAACTATTCCTCATCATTCCTTCTATCTTATTTTATCTCACTCTCCCCCCCCCCCCAATTATCTCTGTTATTATTTCCTTCCCCCACCCCGCCCATTTGTCCAGCATAATGCAACTCAGCTTTCTCATATCACATGTGATTGTAGTGGTATCCTTCCTCATCTGCCTCTACCGTCCCCTTTCTTAATTCGTACCTTTTTTCGTATATTAGACAGTATTATATAATATATTATATCTATATACTATATTATATAAAAATGACAGACGGACGAGGGGGAATAATAGAAAGGTGTCTGGATAGATAAAAATGAGTACACAGGAAAACAAGCAACACCAGATCTACTGATCCTTACGAGGCTGCTTGTAGCTAATCTGCAGATCATATGTGAAAATAGGAAAGGATAGCACAGTACAAAGTGGTGGTATTCGTTTGTTAACGCAGTTAATCGGGGATTAAGAGCGAGATATTTATCTAGACGATTTTTAAAAATTAAAACCGTACTACACTCAATGACACTACTGGGTGCGCTAATCACCCAGGGGAGGTTGAGGGCTAGAGTCCCTGGTATCCGAAAGGTTTTGTTCGGCCATCCTGATCGAGAATGATTCTGGCGTGATCCCTTCTTTGCTAAGCTGCTCAATATTACCTTCACCAGTGCATTTGTGTATGTGCTGTGGTCAGAACTCAGGCACCTCACGGTACCCAAAGGTCGCATATGACCTCGTATTTAATAAAGACAGAATACAGTTTGTACTGTACAGTTTACAGCACATATTTTGTTCTTCAATATACAAGTAAATTCGTAATTTTGGCGAAACGCAACACACTCATCAACCCCCTTCCTAAAACCTACTCCTGGAGGTAGGAGGGGGGAGTGAGGGAGGGGGGTGTGCCGACTTCCGGGGGGGTGCTGTACGATGGAGTCTGCCAACATTTTAAATTTACTATAGGATATTGAGGAACGGAATATGTGCTGTAAACTTAACGTGGGTTAAGAAAAAAAATGGGTACAGTGGAGAACTTAAAACAAATATATTATTATCATAATAGTGTTGTTGTCTTTCAAGCTGAAATCCTACACCCATATAAACCTCAACATACCCCCATATAGATCTGCACCAATATATACCGGTACATTCCTACATGCCCCAACACTTACCAACACACACACCTATAACCCCACATACCTAGATACCCCACACATACTCCCACATATCCACATACATAGCCCCACACAGCCCCACAAGTCCCTATTAGCGTGATTAATTCCCCTCCAAATCCCGAACTTCGCAGCGACTCATGACTGTAGTTCGGAGGACACACACAATACGCACACGTCAGACCCATCACACGCACACGCGAGCGGAAACTCATTGGCATACATACACATACACACAGAAGAGCAGAAACTAAGTCTCACAAACAAACACACACACACAACACACATACGCAAGAGGAAACTATTACACTTCACACACACACACACACACACACACACACCCGAGCGGTTGTGTGTTTATCGGTACATATCAATTTGGGTGAAATGCTTAAGAGTCTTTTTCGATTTTTAAACCTAAGCCCTAACCTAACTAACTAACTAACCTACTTAACACTAAACTAACTTACATAACCTAACCGAAAACACTCCATCTTCAACGTTATTTGAAGAGGTGTGTACACAGATTAACTGTCGCCCAAACATCATGCTAACTGTACAAACTACAAATATACAGAGGATTTGTACCAATAAACCTACAACCGCTACCCGTCCAAACACAACCACACACACACACACACACACACACACACACACACACACACACACACACACACACACACACACACACACACACACACACACACACACACACAACAGGTGAGGCGTGTACCAATCGTCCGGCCTTTAACACTCTAATTATAAAGGTCAACTCCAGAGATCCTTGAGGGACGAAGTCGGCACGCACCTAATTAATTACAAAACACACCAGGTCAAGGATCTGCCTATACACCCTGAGCCACACGGAAGGCCCAAGAGAGAGACGAGCAGAGGAAGCCCCCAGAGAATCAAGAGCATGAGTGAGGGGGGATATTGGTTCTGTGACGTTGTTGATGAGAATTTCTGAGTAAACCAGGTGAATGGAACATGTAAACCAGGTGAATGGAACATGTAAACCAGGTGAATGGAACATGTAAACCAGGTGAATGGAACATGTAAACCAGGTGAATGGAACATGTAAACCAGGTGAATGGAACATGTAGGGCCTGAACATGTAAACCAGGTGAATGGAACATGTAAAAGAAGTGGTAAGGGTTATCTGATGTATGGTAGAATATAGATACTATATGATAAATAGATGCCCAGACAGATCGATGAGATAGATAGATAGTATAGGAGATATAGATAGATAGACAGCCAGACAGACAGAAGATAGATTAAATCTAATGATAGGACGATTGGAGAATAATCAACATAGCTTGACTACAAAAATATTACAATGCGATTGATTTTTTTGTTTTTCAATTCTGGCTAACACTGATATTATAATCAATACTCATCTTCGGAAGGACCTGTAGGAGGATGCGAAGGGGTAAGCACTCACTCACTCCCTGTCTAACTATCTATCTATCCTTTTATCTGGGAGCAAACTACCCCCACCCACCCCCATCCCTTAAAACCGCCTCAATTCTATCAAGATAATATTAAAAAGTACAAAGGAAAACAAGCACAAACGCACCAAGTGATCCTTACGAGGATGCTTGTAACTAAATTACCTACAATATGTGAAGATAGCATATAGTATAAACGAAGATTAAACTCTAAAGCTGAACAAATATCGTATACATATATGAACTTTATATGAACAAATATCGTATACATATATGAACTTTATATGAACAAATATCGTATACATATATGAACAAATATCGTATACATATATGAACAAATATCGTATACATATATGAACAAATATCGTATACATATATGAACTTTCGTATACATATATGAACTTTCGTGCAATTTAGCTGTCGATACTTTCCTGGCGAGCGATAGCGAGCCTTTAATTTCGGAGGAACCGGCCTTCGAAACAAAATCTATCTCGAAAGGGGGTCTTAATTAAGGGTATTTTCTTAATCTTGATAGAGGTCTAGGGAGCGAACTAACCCCCCACCTCCCTACCCCCCTTCAAATACCTTAATATTTTGTAAGTGGGATTAATTCACAGCAATTGTTTTCCCATTGAACGAAAACAGAATGGGAACTAAACACCACTTAATATTTCATTCAGCAACAAGGGAAAAATTAGCATAAAACATCTATGCATATAATTAGACTCCAGATAGAATTAATTAAAAAGTTTGGTCCCAGGAAATTAGGCTCGTATATCATGTTTTAATTCGGGTGGGAGCTGCCTTTTCGGTCCAATTTGCTTCTCTCTCTCATCTCTATCTCTCTCTCTCTAACACACTCACTCACTCTTACACACTCACTCTCTCTCTCTCTCCCTCACTCACTCACTCACTCACTCTTACACACTCACTCACTCACTCTCTCTCTCTCTCTCTCTCACTCACTCACTCACTCACTCTCTCCCTCACTCACTCACTCACTCACTCACTCACTCACTCACTCACTCACTCACTCACTCTCTCTCTCTCTCTCTCCCCTCACCCTAACCCTCTGACCTGCTGCTGCTATATACCATTTAGCCATTTTCCAGCCCCTGCATCATTTCAATTTTTTGGCACCAGGCTCCTTTATTTCCCTTCTCTCTTACTGGCATTCTACTAGTTTGTTGTATTTTCAGTTGGGAGGGAGAGGGGGGGGGGGGGATTGTGTTTTCCGTCCGTCTGTTTGTTGGATTTTATGGAAGGGCTGTCTTGCATTTCGTTTATCCAATTATATAAAAAAAAATATAAATGGTTTTGAAAATAGCCCTGCATTGTTCTGCCTTCTCCCCCCCCCTCCCTCCCCTCTCCTCTCTCTCTCTCTCACTCTCTCTCTCTCTTTCTCTCTCCAGTACCCCTACGTGACATACTTCATTCATAATTCAAACAGTGACAATGGAAATATAAAATGTTATATTTGTACGTAGTTCATTGTGCTCTCTAGTAGCTACATTTACACTTGCTATGCCTGGATGCCACTGATATGGACTCTACAATGGCGTCTCTCTTGTATTTAGCTCACATTCTTATTGTCATTTTCTTACATTCTCTCGCATTCTCTTAAATTCTCCTTCACACATTTCGTAATTGAATTTATCTTTCTCTCCGTCCCGCTCTCAGCACCCATATGAAAACACAAAATTACTTATATTTTTCCAAGTTACAAAAGTACAGTCAAAAACAAAATATAATGGTGACACGCCCATTTGAATAAGTATCGAGACTACACAATGTATTATTATAGCCCAAATGTTTCGGAAAATGGCTTTAAAAGTTCAAAGCTTCAAACTGCAGTAGCTATATACAGTATATGCTTAAAACTATATATAAATTTTCCCCTTTTTCTATATTCTTTAACATCCCACTTCTTTCCCTCTATATTTTTCCGGGGTAATTATTTCGCTTATTGGCTGTTAACTCATTTATCGTCCCCTCCTCCCCTTTCCCAATTTATTCCGGCGTATTATTATTTCTATCGCTCCCCCTGTGCCTGCTCCGCTTTTTAAGGGGAGACTGGCCTTTTTGTTTTGGTCTATTAGTTAATTTATTCCTATATTTCTTAGTTTCCTTGCTAGACCTCCATCAAACTTAGAAACACCCCCTAGATCCCCCTTCAAGATAAATGTGTACATTTTTCGGTAGAACAAAATTTCAGGTTCGTTATCGCTGGCCAGGAAACAAACGACACCTAAATGGCACGAAAGGCCTTAAAATTGACAATGATATGGGGTGAAAGGTATTAAAATCGCCAAACTAATGGGCCAAACGTCATAAAATCTGAAAACAAATGGGGCTAAACACGAGGAAGAAGGGGGACCATAAAAACGGCCTGTCTCCCCTTAAAGTTATCTGCCTTTATCGTTCAGTTGGCTGGGGTGTAGGGGTGTGGAGAAGAGAGAGAGAGAGAGAGAGAGAGAGAGCTACATAGAGCTACATAGAGCTACATAGAGCTACATAGATACACAGACCACACAGACCTCAAGGTCCTTACTAGGCAGTCTGGCCTTACAAACTATAATATGCATATATGCATATACACACATACACACATATACATATACATATATATACACATACATATACACATACATACATACACACATATATATACAGTATATATATACATACTGTACAGTGCACACACATACATATACATACATTTTTTTTTTTTTTTTTTTTTTTTTTTTTTCCATTCATATCACCCCAGCCCTCTGCAGATAGAGGTCAAGCCTTCCCTTGAAGGCGTTTATTGTGTCGCTCTCCACCACTCTCGCTGGTAGTTTATTCCACTCTGTCGCCACACTGTAGGTGTAGAAACTCTTTGTGACATCTAGGTTTGACTTTTTGGTTTTTAATTTCATTCCATTTCCGCGAGTTTGATTAGTATTGTTTAATGTGAATAGTGCATTTCCCGCGACTTTGTCGAAACCTTTGAGTATCTTAAAGCACTCAATAAGCTGACCCCTCAACCTCCTCTTTTTTAATGAGAACAGGTTCAATCGTTTAAGTCTTTCTTCATATGGTTTATTTCTTAATGAGGGTATCATCTTCGTCGCTCTACGCTGTACTGACTCGAGTCTTACAATGTCCTTGATCAGATAAGGTGACCAGAACTGCACACCATATTCACGGTGGGGCCTCACCATACTTTTGAACAGTGGCACTATTACGTTTTCATGTTTATATGTAAATTTTCGTTTAATAAAGCCCAATGCTCATGTTTGCCTTATTTGCAGCGGCTATACATTGGTCGGAAGTTTTTAGGTTTTCAGATATTAGTAACCCTAGGTCTTTTACTACCGTTGCGGTTTTTATTTGTTTGCCATTCATTTCGTATTTGTATTTCATATTTCTGCTACCAACCTGCAGCACCTGACATTTATCGACATTGAAGGGCATCTGCCATTTTTTCGACCACCCCGATATCTTGTTTAAATCAGATTGCAAAATCGCATTTTCTATTCATCTTCGTTCAGGGGACTGTATTTCCTATTTTTGTATCGTCGGCGAATTGGACAAGTGGTGTTGTTTACCCCTACATCGATATCGTTTAACTTGTAAAATGCAGAACCGTAACAGGAACGGTCCAAGACGACTGAACCCTGTGGAACCTCCAACTAGTGGACCAGGACTCCCCACTCCCGGATTCCACTCCCAATTTATCACCACTCTCTCGTCTTTCTGTCACCGTAAGCCAAATTTTTTATCCAAGAATGGGAATTTCCATTTTGACTACCTATCACCCTATCCACAGTTTAGCCAATAGGTTTCGGTGAGGCCCAACCTTGTCGAAAGCTTTTTGAAAGTCCAAGAAGA
>CM064483.1:64442938-64472938 GCA_032716605.1 Paralithodes platypus | reverse complement strand
ACTTAATTATCGATTATTTTCTCCCTTAACCACAATCCCAGATCACACACACACTCAATGAATAATACTAAGAAGACACAACGGAGGAACCAAACCATTCTATTTATCTTTCTCGTGTTTACTTACTCTTCGCCTAGTTTCTACCCTAACCCCAATCCAAAATCACAACACGCAGCTAAAAAAACTAAATAACTTCCTTTAATTGATCGTATATATGTTCACCTCTTTTGCGCCCTAACCACAAACCCAAATCACATACACTCAATAAATAAGAGGAAGATGCGATTGAGAAACTAAACCATTCTACTTTCATTCTCGTGCTTTGATACTTTTCGCCTACTTTCTACCCTGTCTAACCCCTCCGTCTTTCTCTAATTTATCTATTAAAACACACACACACACACAAGCAAAAATGGTAAAAGGCGAGATGGGTATCATATGGTTCACCTAAGCTGATGGCTACCTAAGCCTTCGGGCGAGACGGTACCGTCTATAGTGAGAATGGTACCATACAGATCCACCCTAAGCCTTCGTTTCCGATGTCGCCAATTGGCTAAAATACAGACTACACACACATCCACAGCCATTCCAACAGTACATAAAACACTTAAACATGCATTTCACGCAATACATTCCCAGTTAAGGAGGCGCGATAATAATGAGCTTAGCTCGCATTGCGTGGATTCCCCTTGACGAACAAGTAACTGAGTAACACCAACGGCGGATAAGAACAAGACATAGCAAAAATAAGAGCATATCACTTTTCCTTCCTATTACTTGTTTACCCGCACCTACTTTTTGGCGTGCAATTTTGGTCTCCTTATCTGAGCAAGGACATTGAGAAACTCGAGTCGGTGCAGCGTAGAGCGACAAAATTGATTCCGTCACTAAGAAAGAAATCTTATCACAAAAGACTAAAACAAAACAAAATATTTTCACTTAAGAAAAGAAGATTGCGAGGTCAATTAATCGAGTGTTTCAAGATACTAAAGGGATTTGACATAATTGATGTAGATTCACTTTTCAAAAGAGATAATAGTTCATTAACTCGGGGAAATGGAATGAAATTAAAAACCAGGAGAGCGAATTTCGATGTCACAAAGCACTTCTTCACCTACAGTGTGGTCATCGAGTGGAACAAATTGCATGAGAAAGTGGTACAATGTAAGACAATTGACACATTCAAAAGAAGTCTAGACATTCATTTTGAGGTGGGAATAATATAGGCAAGAAAAAAAAAAAAAAAAAACATAGGTTAAGCATCAGTAGTATATATTTCGCATCTTCGTTCTTTACTATAAATTTCCCATTAGTTGTTCTCATTCTGCTGGGGGACTTCTTTCCCCAACTTAATTCCATGCCGACCAACGGTCGGAGGGAGAGGTGGGTGGGGAGAGAGAGCCTTCTTCTTTGCTATCCTTGCCTTCCACTTTGTAGCAAATTCTATTTTAGCATTAAGTCCGGACTACCTAGTAGGGACCGCAAGGTCTGTGTAGTTTTTTTTTTTTTTTTTTTTCTAACTTACTTCCTCTCGGGCATAGGCTGAGAGCCTTAACATTCACCGCTTTACAATGAACAGTGAAGCCCGTGAGGTCTTGTTCCAGTCTAGGGAGTGAGACATGTGAAGCACGTAGAGTACAACGAGCACCTGCCATCTTGCCTTCACATGAGGCACGGTGCTCACTCATGGCCCGAAACGGCCCCATCTCTGAAGCCACCTCGTTCCCGTGCTTCACTGTCTCACCCCATAAACTCGGACTCTCACACTTACACACACACAACGCCACTTGTGTATCTATGTAACTCTCTCTCTCTTAATTAAAAGTAGGTATGTGAAATTTCCCTTTCAAACTAATTTATTTCTATAATCTACAGGGTGTCCCGCGAGTTTTGTCAAATACTTCCAGAAATGATAGATTATGTAATTCTAAGTAGAATATGTTCTATCTATAACCATATGTGTTTTTGTGCGTCAGTATTTGATAATCAACCATTTAAAATTGACGGTTAGTGAGTGTGGAGGGGAGGGGAGGGGAGGAGGAGGGAGGACAGTGCACTGGTGCCACTCAAAGCAATTTTACTTATTATTATCCTTATGCCATAATACCTTGAAAAACTAAAATAATTATATACTGCTACTGTAACGTATGGGTTTGTCAAATACGACAATATGAAGCCTTGTATTATTGTAATTAGCAGTTACACCTGCTCTAAGCTAATTAATCATGGCAACAATGCATAAGCTGCTCACTCCAGTTTCAACTGTGTGTGTGACAGTGTGTCACTCAGTTGTTGTTGTTGTTTTTCCCCAAGCTGCCTGGCCGAACAGCCCCAAGGCCCCGAGCAAGGCCAAGGCCATAACCGAGCGCCCCCACAGAACCCTCCCCGCCGACCACAATAAAGCCTGGGTGACCGAAGCCACTCCATGGCGGGGAGCTGAGGAGGGTGCGGAAACGCCCGGGAAACCAAAGCCCCACCCAGGGCCCTGTGCCCCTCAGCAATTAAGAAGAGAAAGTTGAGGGGCAAAGGAAAGATGTGACGCTTTGGCTTCCAATCTTGGTAGATTAGGAGGTCAATCCACGCAAGAGACGCCGTCACTTGAGATCTAGAAAATATATAAGTAAAAGGAACAGTCAGAGTAAGCTATGGGTATGGCAGAGATCGCTCAGTTCTCACTCTGATAGACCAGCCCATCACCACATGACTAGAACCCAATCCTCTCAGCATCAGCTAGGAAAGGCCCTAGAAAGCCGCCTTTGGCGGGGGGATAGCTCCCCTATTTCAACCCTTTTCGGGGTTGGGCACCCGCCACTCAGTTCACGCCAGTACTAGTACAAGTATGGAAGGGCACGCACGACTCTTGTTATTTTCGACCATTGGCGAGACGAAAACTACAAGAAAATACCATTTACTTACCTAACGTAGAATAAGGAGACATAAATTTTGGGCTCTGCAATCGAAGTGTTAGTGCCGATTGTTGTCGAGTAGCCTAGCCTACAAGAGGAGATACCCAAACAAATGTCCAAATTCTAAATTGTTTTAGTGATTTCTAGCATCTAAGTGACAGAGGACTGTTTCCTGGAGTTTGCGATACAGCTGCACGAATAGAGAGTACAGACAAAGTATGGCAAATTATTAACACAGTCAAATAGAGCCCAAATATCAGAACAAAATGTTTAGAGGAAGACAACACTTTCAATGATGGAGGAGTAGGGCGGTCACTTTAAACATTAAATTTAATTTGAACAATATTTTACACTTATACTTTAATGAAAGGTTCTTCGAATATTATGTTTTATTATCCAAGCAATGATAGACACATCATAAGGTTATGTGTTGTCCTGTGTCCAAGATGTAAACTTGGTGCGAACTGGGTGACAGGACATCTGCATTGTTGCCATGATTTATTAGCTTAGAGCAGGTGTAACTGCTAATTACAATAATACAATGCTTCATATTATCGCATTTGACAAACCCATACAGTACCAGTTTAAAAATGAGTAGTTTTCCAAGGTATTATGACATAACGATAATAAGCAAAATTCCCTCCAGTGGCACCAGCGCACTGATCGTCCTCCCTCCTCTCCCCTCCACACTCACTAACGGTCAATTTTAAACTGGTTAAATATCAAATACTGACGCACAAAAACACATGATTATAGAACATTTTCTACTTAGAATTACATAATCTTTCATTACTAGAAGTATTTGACAAAACTCGCGGGATGTACTGTATAAAAACTTTCCTTGTGGGCATTTCCTGACCCATCCTATTTTCTGGTACGGCTTTTTAGCTGTAGGTAGCGGAGGGTGGGGAGACTAAGATTAGTCTTCTACTTTGCAGTCCTATTCTACTATAAACTGTCCGTTTAGTAGAATTAAGGCCGGACCACCTAGTAGGGGCCGCAAGGTATGTGTGACTCACCATATCCACACCACACACCATTATAGTATAGTCGTCTATTAGTAGCCAGCATAAACTGTCAAAATGCGTCATAATCCTCTCAAAGGGTTAATTACGATAGTTTTTACCCATTTCATTCCTAGTGATCTGTCCTAAACTGCATAAAATTGTCTAATAATAACCAGAACATAATGAAAGATTGCATCATCGTATCCTGAAAGGGTCACTTATATCATATTTCAGCCTCTGTCCTTCAGATTCTCCTTTCAGACCGTCCGCTATTCGTCAAACGCCAGCTCTAGACTATTTCCGCACTCCCGGCACCCGAATATCGCACACAAAAAGCAAAAATAACTACGGGAAGAACAACTCGTCTTTACCAAGCGTCTCCGTCTCTGGGAATCAAGCGAGAGTCTATAGTCCTTCACCCGGACACTTGCATACGATAACAGAAACACGCGGCTTAAAAATCGACTAAACTATTAAACCGCTAAGTCAATATCAGTATGTTGATCTGTGATTATGAAAATAATTATGACGATGCTCTAGAGTTAAATATGGAAGGTGATTTTATGTGCCTGTCTGGGTACCCAGCCAAGACGCCCAAATGTCGCGCATTTCCCGCCAAAACCACCAAATGGCTCCCGTTTTCTGTGAATATGACTAGCCTATATCACTATACAATGACTATATATTGTATAACTTGGCTTAATTTAATCTGAATAAAGGATTATATCATGTACATTAAGCGTTGAGTTTCATAATCACACAATTGCTCACGTTAATTACAAACAATATATTAAGGGAAGATGGCTCCCGTTTCTTCCTCATGCTTATACCCATTAGTTTTGATAATTTAAGACGTTTGCCCCACTAGTTTGTCGATTTTAAGACCTTTCGCCCCATTTATTTGTCAATATTAAGACCTTCCGTGCCTTTTAGTTGTCGATTTTGTTCATGGCGAGCGATAGCAAGCCTGTAATTGTGGAGGAACCGGCCTTCGCCCATGAAATTTTTCTACCCAAAAAATTACAAATTAATCTCGAAGGGGGATCTAATGGAGTTTTTGTTTTTAAGTTTGATGGAGGTCTTGGGAGGAAACTAAAAAATACATGAATATATAAATAAATAGACCCCCAAAAATAACCACTGTCTCCAAAATACAATAACAATAAACGCAAAATAACTACAATACAATAAATACATTATACTCACACGTAAACTTGCAGGTGAACACAGTCAAACACACATGAATATATTGTGCAAAACTGACTTACCGGTACATATTCCTTTCATCACACAGATAAGTACGCACGCACGCACGCACTCTCCCTCTCTCTCTCTTTCAGCAACATTTAGACGATTTTATGAAGCTTAAGAAGCATATATGGTAGCTAAAAGGATCAATTGAGCCTATTAATTGGTAGACGACCTTCCTAAACCGAATAAAACCGTCTAATTGTTGCCAGAATATAATTAAAAGGATGTCACCGGTACTGAATGGGTTAAAACCGAAAAAAGCTAATTGATCTCTTACGAGTTATGGGCTAGGCCTATAAGGAAGACGGAACTGTATAATTGCCAGCTAAATTGCGGTTATAGTGCATAAACAAATAAATAAAATCATATTCAGCAAACTTTCTATGCAACATACACCCATATAGCTTTTGAGTTTCTGTTAAATATACGGCTCCAACTTCTTTATAACCCAAAACTTGCAAGTGGTCAATTGTAAAGAGCGGGGGGGCCGAAGAGAAACAAAGCCATTATTGTTTTGCCTTTGTTTAACTCTTTCAAGCTACGATGACGCATTTCTCTTTCGTGTTCTGGCTATTATTAGAAAATTACTTTCAGAATAGGATGGGCATATGGAAGTTACTGTTATTTGAGTGTCTTTACTTTATAATTACCACAGATCCTTCCTATAACTATATAATAGCTATAAGTCAAAATGCGGCATAGCCTAATTCACAAGCGGTTTAGCTATGTATGTTTCTTCCGTTTTGAACCCGTCTTCTTACATATAGCAACTACAACTACCACTTGACGATTTCCTTTTAGATACTAAGGTAATTTCGAATCTTAGTAACGGAAAAGGCTGCTCTCCTTTGTATTATTAAACCTTTCAGTTTATTTTGGATGCTTTTTGCACTTTTGTATGCTATCATAATGCCGGTATTACATTTAATGTTAAAGGTCCTTTAGGAATCAAAGAGGTAAAGTATATTTAGTTAATTAGTTAACCCCTTCAGCACGATGGCGTAATTTTAATCATAGTCTGGTTACCATTAGTCGATTTTCTTTAGCTTATAATCTACCTTCGGAACTGAAAGGGATAAATACGATCTCATTAACCCATCTGAATACCATAGGTCCATCTTAAACTGCTTACAATCGTAAAATTTAGCCGGAGTGAAAGGTAAAAATGTGTCATCCTGCTGAAGGGGTTAAAAGCAGCACAGTGAAGGAGAGTGTCAGTCCCACCCCAGTTAAGCCACCTAAAGGAAAAAGGGCGAGACATAGCCACACCTGTCGATAACATTTGCATGTAACACGTGTAAGCAACATGTCCCCAACATGTTACACGTAAGTGTTGACAACGTTAGTATGGGTACGCCCTAACATGTTGCAAATGTTGCTAATGTTGCAAAGTCTCCAGGACCTTTAAACAAAGAGGTCTTGTTGAACGTATGCCATTGAGTAGTCGTTCCTAAATTGCAAGTCTCTAAGGGTGGTATTCTTAAAAACAAAAATCCCTTCGCAGCGCCTGATAATGAACGAATATTGTGGGAATGAGTGTTGTTTACAGAGATTACACGGATTAGCATTCACATTCACGTCATTTTTCAAGTTATTTCATCCATTAACAGCGCTGCGAAGGGAAAGAATTGTTTAAGGATACCCCTCTAAGTCTCATACGTACTAACTTCCTAATAAGTCTCCAACTAGCTAGAATAAAATATGCATGTATTGTATGAACAGTATGTACATACTAAGGCACACACCCCATTGCTGGGGTGGCTGACTCGAGAAAGAGCCCGAGCATCATCAAATGGATTTTTTTTCCTAATTTCTTCATTCCCTTAGTATGCTCATTATCGCTAATTTTTCCATGACCCTTTAAGCATCAGCAACCCCCTCCTCCCTGAAACTTTAACTCTTATTTCAATGGAACCCAGAACCGAACCCCTCCATCCCCCCTTATACCCACACACGTCCCCGAAAGTTTGTAATTGATGAGTCCCCACTCTTTCGCCTCATTAGTTTTGCAATGTTATGACGCTTTGCCCCATTCCGTTGTCGATTCTTTCCTGGTGAGCGATAGCGGCCTGCAAGTTAAGGGAAACCAGCCTTGGGTCATTACACTTTTCTTCCGAAAAATTAAATATTTCAGATTCAAGGGGGGGGGGGGGGAGGGCGCGTTTTTGTTTGTTTTATTACTATTATTTATATTTATTTTTTAGTTTTAAGGGGATCTAATAAGGCTTTAATATAGGCTACTTGAAGGATGTCTAGAGGGGAAACGTAACACAACACGTAAATTGAAATACTAGTACACCTTAATACTAGTACACCTTAATACTAGTACACCTTAATACTAGTACACCTTAATACTAGTACACCTTAATACTAGTACACCTTAATACTAGTACACCTTAATACTAGTACACCTTAATACTAGTACACCTTAATACTAGTACACCTTAATACTAGTACACCTTAATATTAAAACATAATAATAACCCTAAAAAACGTCGGGTAAACACCCCCCCCCCCCCCCCTCCCCGAAACTTTACCCCTTACCTCACTCCAACCCCGGCACCAGAACCGAAATTCCCCACCCCCTACCCCCAAAAGTTTGTAATTGATGAGACCCCCAGGAATTAGGCCACGGTGATGCAACATGTGGACCCCCGCCGCCCTTCATATGTTGGTCTGGGGGATAAATAGACAGATAGATAGATAGATAGATAGATAGATAGATAGATAGATAGATAGATAGACAGACAGACAAACAGACATTCAGACACATAGAGAGAGAGAGAGAGAGAGAACATCTGGGACGACTCATGCCTAAACTTCGGCCATCCGTCATTCCCACACAACCACCTGATTCTAACACTTTCTTACTTTCTCTACTATCTTACTATCTCACTTTCTTTACTGTCTTACTATCTCACTTGCTTTACAATCTTATTACCTCACTTTCTTTAATATCTTACTATCTCAATTGCTTTACTATCTTACTGTCTCGTTTTCTTTACTATCTCCTTTCTTACTTTACTACATCACTTTTTTCAATTTCACTATCTCACTCTCTCACTATATCATTTTGTTATTGACTTCCTTTAGCATTATATACCTTCCTTACTTTCTCACTATATCGCTTTCTTACAATATCACTTTTTCACTCTGTCTCTTACTATCTCACTTTCTTACTATCTCACTGTCTTACCATCTCATGTTCTCACTATCCCACTATCTCATTATCTTAAAATCTCTCTTTATTTATATTTCAATATAATCACTAACTATATAATTTTCTCACTATCTTACTATATCACTTTCTCATTATTTTACTTGCTTAGTCTCTCTCTCTCTTACTATCTCACTTTTCCACTTACTAACTATATCACTTTCTCAATATCTCCCTTTCTCATTCTCCGACTTCGCCCATCCGTCATTCCTACACAACCACCTCTCTCTCTCTCTCTCTCTCTCTCTCACACACACACACACACACGACTTATACTCTCACATTCTCATCCATTCACTTTTTACATAGTTCGTGTCACTATGTTAATGAGGGCACAGAAATTCTATAATTATTCGCTAGTTCCGGCTCAAACATCAATTAACTTTCCAATCAAGTCGCAATGTGGGAATTAATTTTGAAATAACATTTCTATTTCTCATATTCATTCAATAAACTACCGGTATGTATTTTGTATTATATTAGTTCACAACCTTATATATTTGTATCTTCCACTCACATTCTTTATTCTTTTACTATATATATATGCGTTCTTTTATACACGCTTCTATATTCTTCGTTATACATTCTTAACCCCTTTTCTGCTTTCTACCTTTGATTCTGGCTAAGGTTATGTGATTTCATGCAGTTTTTAAGAGGGTTTATTAAGTTGTATAGGTAGAATATATACTAAAGAAAGTCGTCTAATGTTTACCAGAATATAATTAAAATTACGTAATGGTTGTGAAGGGGTTAACATAAATATTATCACACTAAAAGATGCGTACAATATCACACGAAGAACAGAACACAACAATTTCGAATTATTTTTGATAACCTGTCATAATATTTTTGATAACCTGTCATAATATTTTGAAATACGATAATCTGAAGCAGACAAACTAAGCCACTAGGCCTATGTGTTATTGTGTGTGTGTGTAGGATTTTTAAACTATACTTTAGGTATAATACTCAGAAAGGAGAAATCAGGGAAAGCTAAATAAATTAAGCATTGAAAAAGACGAAACATTCTCTCTCTCTCTCTCTCTCTCTCTCTCTCTCTCTCTCTCTCTCTCTCTCTCTCTCTCTCTCTCTCTCTCTCAATAATAAGGAGCTAATTGATATCTGTTTCTGTCCCAAATCCAATAAGGGGGCTTCAAAAAGAGACGAGTGGGGGATCTGATTCATGTATGTGCATGTGTGTGTGTGTGTTAGTTCCGGTTTTGCATCAAGGCACTTATACAGATTATGTGTCTATTACATATAATCTCTCTCTCTCTTTCTCTCTCTCTCTCATATTATCTCTCCTTTTCTATATTCTGTTTAACATTCAGTCTCTTTGATCTACGTTTCTCTTATTTATCTCTTATATATATATCAACACAAGTTATTCACGTATTTCAAACTATTTTAATGTCTTCCATTCACCCCTTTTCATAATCTCTCTTCCTATCTACCCATTCATTCTTTATTTCCCTTTCTTTCTTTAATTACCTCTCTCTCCTCCACCTTTCTCTCCTGACCTTGCCTAAACGTAAGTACACCTAGCCTTACCTAACCTACGTAACCCAACCTAGCCTAAGTTAAGGTAACCTAACTAACAAACGTAGGAGAACCTACCCTGTCCTAACATAGGGAACCTAAGCTAAGGTAACTTAGGTAACCTGACCCTAACATAGCCCAACCAAACTGATATATATACTGTATACCGGTATATGTGTGTTTTGTATAACTGTTGATTTTCTTATTTATTTATATTTATTATATATGTTTATTCCCCTCCTCTAATTATGTTAATGCTTATGTTGAGATGTGGAGACAATTGACGTCGAAAGTGTTTATACAATATATATATATATACACTATATATATATATATATATATTATTTATATATATATATATATATATATATATATATATATATATATATATATATATATATATATATATATATATATATATATATATATATTATATTTTGATACCTTTATTTTAGCTAGGTTATTTTGTTTACATATTTCAATGTTGAATGCAAAGTAAATACAATTCATGGTGCCTGCTGAGAGCTACGTCATAGTGGCTTCAACTCAAATTGTGTATAAATGTGATATGTACCGGTAACCCTAATATTGCATAATTGAGCTAAATAGAGAATATGAATATCAATATAGTAAGACCCTCCACTAGTCATTGCATCAATTGCGTCTATCAAATCTGAACCTATTTCACCAATTTTAACTCCTTTCCTCCAATCCACTTCCAACCCTTTCGTCAATTTCAACACTTTCGCCAATCCTCTTTTCCCCACTCCCCTCCGCCGTAACTACTTTTATTCTCTCGGCCAGACTTTTCTCTCGCTCAATTTGTCTCTCGTTGTCGACTTTCTCCAGCTTGTTGGTATTCTTGGCGAGGGTTTTATTTCTCTAAACCCAATAAACATACCAATTTTAATCTCTCTCTCGCTCTCGCTCTCTCTCTCTCTCTCTCTCTGGTGATAAGGAAGTGAAGCATCGCGGGGGGCTGCCAATCAAAACTTGGGTGTCATTTGAGCGAACCAGGGGCAACCTAATTGTCCCATTTACCCAACAAAACACACCCTTAATGACTGATTAAAGGGAGAGGGGGGAGGGGGGGGCGGGGGAGAGAGAGAGAGAGAATTAAAGTTCTCACATAAGCGGTTGCATGAGAAAAATGTAAAATTCAGCAACCTTCTGTATATTCCTGGTCTGGGGAAATCATGAGAGGAGTAGGGATTATTCTTAAGGGAGGGGGGGGGGGGGGGGGTAGGTAGTTGCCTCTGCTGTACCCCCTTCTCCCGCATGCTTAGCCTAGCCTCATTAGTTTTAAGATTTTAAGACCTCCGACCCATTAATTTGGCAATTATAAGACATTTCTTCCCATTTATCTGTCAATATCAAAACATTTCGAGCAATTTAGGTGTCGATGTATTTCCTGGCGAGCGATAGTAAGCCTGTAATATAGAGGTAATCGGCCTCCGGTCGGGACATAATTCTATCGAAAAATGTATAAATTTATATTGAGGGTGTTTTTTTACGCTTGATGGATGTCTAAGGAAGAAACTAAAAAATAATAAAAAATAATTAAATAAGCAAATAAATACGCTCATCCCCCCTTAACCCATTTATGATAGTCTTTATGTCTTATTATATTTTCTGTATTTCCTGTCTAATTTCCAACAGCTATTTACATATTATTTTTATATATTTCGCTCAGTATATTCATATTTTTCCTTGTCTAATTGTCAACAGATATTTACTGTTTTATTAATCTTTCAGCCAGTCTGTCGTTATATCTGTCTTTCTTATTATGTTTTCATCGATTTGTATATACTTTATTTCTGTTCGAGCAAACAATATTCCTGCTTTAACTAATAATATGAACAAGAATGAAACAAAGACAAAATCTAAAAAAACGGTACGCGTGTGTGCTTGCATTTTCACATACAAACATACTGTATATACATACAAACGCACACATATATACACACACCGCACATACAGTATACACACACACACACACAAACGCATACACACACCGCGCATACACACCCTTATCACGCCAGACCCCTCATGCACATGACTCACGCACACACGTAGAGTACAATCACAGCTTTCCATTCACAGGCACGCACACACATATTACTGTATAACTAGCCATATATAGCCCTTCCTACCACACACACACACACACACACACACACACTTATCACGCCAGACCCCTCATGCACATGACTCACGCACACACGTAGAGTACAATCACAGCTTTCCATTCACAGGCACGCACACACATATTACTGTATAACTAGCCATATATAGCCCTTCCTACCACCCACACACACACACACACACACACACACACACACACACTCACCTTTGTACTCCTTTGTACATACTGAATGAACAATACACCTCAAAATACATATATACAGCATATACGTAGTTTTCTTCACTTCACTTCATGCACGCACACACACACACACTCACATCTACACACACACACATACGCACAAATATATACAGCACACCCAACCCTATCCCGTGACCGTACACCAACACACATACACACACTAATGTGCTAAAGCAAATCAAAAAAAATCATTCACATGCAAAACGATTTTCAGACAAACACACATAAACAAGAATACAAACTCACTATCTCTCTCTCTCTCTGACACACACACACACACATCTGCGGTCCGGCCCCCGCAAATGGAGGTCGGGAGATGCACACACACGCACACACACGGCCTCACGAATATAATACAAAGTGCGTGTGTGTGTGGGTGGGGGGGGGGGGAAGGCGGAGGGGAAAACTGCTATCTGGAAGTCCTGGCACAGAGAGAGAGAGAGAGAGAGAGAGAGAGAGAGAGAGAGAGAGAGAGAGAGAGAGAGAGACTTACATAGATACAGACTGCAAACCCCTTACTGTTCCTACTTGGGAGTCCGGACTTAAATATTATAATACAGTAAAGTATAAATCGCAGCTAATTTACCTAACCGATGAAACAAATATATATATATACTGTACCCTATATTTACTCTCTCTCTCTCTCTCTCTCTCTCTCTCTCTCTCTCTCTCTAATATATATATATATATATATATAAAAGGGTATTCATATTTATGAAATAAACTATATGCAGAGCAGTGTGTGATATATGTGTGAGTGAGGGATGAGAGAATGTATAAGAGGGGGAGTAGTAGGAGAGAGTGTCAATGTGAATCATGGGGGTAAGGGGAGGGGGCGTGGCGGTTCGAAGCTGTGAGAGGGTGAAACAAGATGGCAGCAAGATAGGCCACGTCTTGGCTTGGAGAGCAGCCCTTCCAATGCCGCACCCCGATTACTATACCATCTCTCTCTCACTCACACACACACACACACACACTCTCTCTCTCTCTCTCTCTGGTATATTTACGTTATGTCACATTTATGGCACAACTACTATTATGGGCTATAAGAACGCTATAAAGAACGGTCGTAAGAATGTAAAGAGACAAACACAAAGTATAACGACTATGATGGATAGAACATAATTAAACCTTTATACTGTCACACGCCTTCAACACCGTGGAGGTAACCCCAAATGAAACGCCTCCGGCGAGTCCATTCATTCGATTCTCTAGCTTGATCGGGGAAGGATTGGTAGCCCAACTGCCCATTGTTGTGTACAGTATACAAGGTGCATGTTGAGTGCTATCACTAATTAAATCAATTATTTAATTAGAGTTGGTTAAAGCATGGACAAACGTCGTGACTGTCGGTGGTTCTAGCCCCGCTGAGAGTATAAAAACATTTAGTAGCTCACGTGTATTTGTGAGATATACTAAGTACCGGTATATATATATTTGTTTTCTATGTCAGTGAGGGATACAAAAGGCATAAATGCCTGTAGCAAGTGCCTCCCCCAGAGTTGAAAGAGTGACAGGGCCAAAATCAAGGGACGTTCGAGCAAAAATGCCTGAACACACGGAGTTTGATGCAATTTAAGTCATAGGAAGAGGGAAAGACTGATTCTGGGAGAGAGTTACGGAGCTCAGCTGTTGAATAGAAGAAAGACTGAGAATATATATATATATATATATATATATATATATATATATATATAGTATACTGTGTGTGTGTATATATATATATATATACAGTATATAAGTTTGACGGTTGTTGTCTTCTTATTTCCTTCTTCGCGTTCAATGGGTGCTTATGCTAAAGGAGTCTGGCTGGTATAGGGGTAACTCGACCCAGGGAGTAACATATGCCACCTTCCTTTAGCCTCCGAGGGCAAGCACGGTTGCCAGATGTTACCCAGACAATGTAATTGTTAATTATGTTTGTAAATATTCTGAGTATGTACCGGTACTAAATTATATACAATTGTTTTTACTTGAAGGCAAAATTAAATTACACAGAATGATGAGGTTAACCCGTCCAGTACCAGCGACGGCAGAGCCATCAGTAGATAAATCACTCCCCAGTCCCAGCGACGGCAGAGAGCTATCAGTAATATATGATCCTTGTAACTGCCAGTAGCAGGCAGTGCCTGGTACCACGACCATTTGAGCACTGCTCTAGAGTTGGCAACACTTCTCAGCTTATATCCAAGCCTCTACAGGCTGGGAGAGGCAGTATTCCTCCATCTTTTGAGGTGGGAGGTTGTTATATCTTGCCATTTTGGCCACATTGCTTGGGACTGTGGGGGGGGACTTTTATGGTAGTACCCTAGGGTACAGTAGGGGTTAATGAAAATCAACACGTGAATGAAAACGACAATATTACAAGAAGACAAGTAAAAAGTAACATGAAGGCTAACACACAGGCCGAATGTAAATAACAACAACAAAAATAAACATTGACCAGAACAGAAATAAGAATGCCAGTAAACGACAAAGAATGACAAGGTTAAACAACGGTCAGCGCGAGTAAAAGAGAACGACAGCATTAAACGGCGGCGGCCAGGGCGTAAACGAAAACGACAAGCGGGTTAAGCGGGGCGGCCAGAACGTATAAATGAGAACGACCTGCTAAGTGACGACAACACCGCTCACCTCACCTCATTTTCGGGGCCTGAACGACTGTGAGCCCATCAGCACACACCACATAACCCGCTCCGACCATTTCCTTAAGTCTCCCCATCTCTTCCCTTCGCTTCTGGTGGTCCGTTTTCTTTAGTTGCCATTCCTTCTCTTCAGCTTTCATTTCTTGATATACTAATGCCGTTCTTCCTTGCGTACTTTTTACGGTCTCGTTTCATATCGTGTCTCTTCTTTTGTCTCTTTCACCACATTATCTGCTTGGACCATTCCCTTTTAAGCATCCCTCCTTTTCCACGGTGATGTTCCGTTTTCTTTCAGTTTGAAGTTATTTTCGTCTGGTTTTCGTTGCTCGCGCTCTCCTGGATTTCTTTCTCTCCTTGTTTAACATATTATTCCTTCAACCCCAAATCTCTCTCTCCCCCCCCCCCCCTCGTTCTCTCTCTCTCTCTCACAAAGAAATGGCATACCAAATTATTCGCTTATATGAACATCGATCCTCATGCATCTTAAACTAAATCATAAGAACTCAATATCAATCACAACCAATCCCCATCAGCAATCATACATACGCACATCAAACATAAAAGCAGTCAAACTACACAAATATTTCACCTGGCTAATTTATCTGAGTTAATCACGCGATCCAGTTAAAGGATGAGTTGCTTAGTTTTGGGTCTATTTATTTAACTATTTATGCTACAGTAACCTCGCTAGACCTCCATCAAGCTTAAAAAACACCCCCTATACCCCCCTTCAAGATAAATTTGTATATTTTTTTAGCAGAAAAATTTCCCAGCCTCTCTCTCTCTCTCTCTTTATATAGATTTATTTATTTATTGTTATTATCTCTCTCTCTCTCTCTCTCTCTCTCTCTCTCTCTCTCTATATATATATATATATATATATATATATATATATATATATATATATATATATCTATATATTGGTATATATGTATTTATTGTTATTCTCTCTCTCTCTCTCTCTCTCTCTTTTTTATTTGCATCCACGCTAGAGTATGTGTCGCCTATTTCCAGCCAATCTCCCTTGCACAGCTCGCATCTTCATCTAACCCCGTGCCCACTTTTCCACCAGTCTCAGTTACTCTCCCATCCCAGCCAGCCAGCGAGCGAGTTACTAAACCTACCGGGTTGGGGATGTTCTGGAGACCCAAGAGTAACAAATCGGCCAAACGTCTAAGAACCTCAAAACTAATTGGGATAATAAGCTTGAGGAAGAAAGGGGACCACAAAAACAGCCCATCTCCCCTCAAGATATTACAGCCGTGTGTCAGGATTGTTCAGTATCATTCATACCACTTGTCTCTGCAGGGGATTGTACAGTCGCAGACACAAATTCTTATTACCTTTGAACCCTCGACTGTTTAAACGAACCTCCAAAATGAAAATATTAGGTCAAGATAAGTAAGGAGAGTATCTACAGCCCAAGATAACTTCGAAAATGTATAGACGGCATTAATGATGGCGATTATATATTTGCCTTCAATATTCCCTGATCAATCTAAGAATCATAAACATGGGACGAAACCGAAGGATAGACACACACATAATCAATGAATCAAGGCCTTTACAATGACAGCGTGTAGCTGCAGTCACCCTCAGACTCCAGCCGGAGACCCCGGGCAAGGTCCCAGGCCATGACTCAGTCTATCCCATGTATATCTCGCTATGATCACTTAACCTCTTCAGACATTAGTCACATGATCTTCCCCGAGGCCAAGGTGATCAACAACATTGTGACCTGACCCAGTTCGGTTCTGTATCTCACTAAGAACCAAGATAAGTTAGTTTATCCAAGACTTTCATGTTCTTAACACATACATGTACATTGTACAATCTGTATTGTTTCACCAAAAAGCCACCAAATGCTTGAAATTCAGTCTTATTCCAAGATACATTTAGACATGAAGTGCCTCAAGGGTAAGTATGATCATCTCCAGCGACTCTGCTAGGATCACTGGATCATCTGCAAAGTCAAGATCAGTGATCTTGAAATAGACAAGCAATGCTCTGCATTGACTACGACTCACAGTCCGGCCCAGCAACCAGTCCATAAGTGCAAAAAAGTTTGAGTGCCAGCACACACCCATGTCTCACTCCCGAGTTTACTGGGAAAAAGGGGCAGACCTATTCGACATATATGACAGCAGTCTGTGTTCTTGTGAAAAGCCCGGACACCAACTCAATAATCGCAGCAGGTACGGTACCGGTATCCCACGAAGTAGATAAAGTTCCTACACATAATAACGGTCACATAAACTCAGAGATAAACAATGTCCAAGAAATACTGAAACCATCTGTACATTCGGGGTGCCCCAACTGGACAGGCCTGAAACTACTGGCAGCCTCTCGGAGCCAGTAAGTGGTTTAAGGCCCCAGTAAAAAGCCCCCTAGCACCGCCTTCTCATTTCCGCGACCCCCCGTAACCCACCCGTAACCCTGCTGCCGTAATCACTTTCGGATATTCGGCGCCGGCGATGAGAAGGGGGGGGGGGGGGGGAGTTGCAAAGGGGGGTGATATTTTGTGTCATTGTTATTATTTTTTGCCAGCAGTGACCTTCGCGAACGTGATTGTTTTCTTGCTTTGAAGTTAGGGATTCAGTTTAGCTTTGTTTACTTTTATGTTTTTATTTTCCTTTGTTTTTGTTTGCGTTTTAATTATATTTTCCTGTTTCTGTGTGTTTACTGTTATGCTCCTGTTTCTGTTTGTTTATTGATCTGCTCCTGTTTCTGTTTTTTTACTGTAATGTTCCTGTTACTGTTTGTTTCCTATTATGCACTGTTCTCTTTTTTACTGTTATGCTCCTGTTTCTGTTTGTTTACTGTAATGCTCCTGTTAATGTTTGTTTACTTTAATGCTCCTGTTTCTGTTTGTTTACTGTAATGCTCCTGTTAATGTTTGTTTATTTTAATGCTCCTGTTTCTGTTTGTTTACTGTAATGCTCCTGTTAATGTTTGTTTATTTTAATGCTCCTGTTTCTGTTTGTTTACTGTAATGCTCCTGTTTCTGTTTGTTTACTGTAATGCTCCTGTTAATGTGTGTTTACTTTAATCCTCCTGTTTCTGTTTGTTTACTGTAATGCTCCTGTTAATGTGTGTTTACTTTAATGCTCCTGTTTCTGTTTGTTTATTGTTATGCTGTTGTTCTGTTTGTTTACTGGTGTGTTCCTGTTTCGCTGCCGTGCTAGATTTGCTGTTGTTTGTGTTTTATTATTACCTTTCTCGCTATTGACTTTGACAAACGTGACTACTGACTGTCTAGGCATGACGGTTTGGATATTTTGGTTGGCAGTTTCATTTTCGCTGTTTTTATAGTCATATTAATAATTACCAGTCAAAATACGGCTGTAGTACATTGATTAATCCATATAATCCAATTAAACATACTTTTTATCCATAACAAAAAAACATTATTTTTATTGCATTTCCGTTCAATAGCAAAGTTTACGGCTCCAACTTCCTTTAGCCTAAAACTCACAAGGGGTCAATTTCGCTTTCATGTTTTCCCTCACTGGCCTTTAAGAGCGATATTGCTGTTTGGGGGATTTCGTTGACAGTTTCATATTCGCGCCTTTTCGTTTTTCTATTATATTGTGTTGCTGTTTTCAATTTGATTTCTATTGCTTGCTTCATATATATATTTGTATAGATTTATTTATTTATTTTATTTATTTATATATTTATTTTGTGTTATTTATTCATTTATAGATTGATTTAGTGATTTGATTGTATGTATTTATTTTGTTTTACTTTTTACTTTCCCACTTTCATGTTTCCACCATTGACCTTTGAGAACGATATTGCAGTCTGCAGGGGAAGTTAATATTGTCCATGCAAAAGTTAATCTTCGTTCGTTTGTATTGACACGTTTCATTTGCCACATCTTACTTTAGCATTTACATTATCGCTTTCATTCAATACATTTCCGCCACTAGTTTATTGTGCGTATTATATTTTTTCGCCAACCAACTTCACTTCTAACCTCAATTAATTAAATCAACAAATACATGTGGCACTCCAAGGACTCTAACCTAGGACACTCACACCGAAATTCCGCGCACTTATGCATTACGCTATCATGACAGTTGATTGTTGTTTTGTTACCTCATAAAGTTTTAGGAGTTTTTTGACAGTATCAATTTTAATCAATCTTGTTATTGAAGTATAAATTTGCCGATGGGATTATATTTGTCCTTTTTTCAACATTAACCATTGTGACCGTATTCCCTATCCGTCTGTCCGTGTGATGTATTTGAGGATTTATATGTGTGAATGTGTATTTTGTTTTTGTGTGTTCATTGTTTTCTGCTGTGTTGTCCCTATTCTGGTTCTGTCTCGAGTCGGCCACCTCCCAAAAATAAAGATAGAAAACGGAAAAGAGGGAAAAAGAAAAGAACAACAAATAGGAACAGTGGGGATTGGGCCTGAGTATATAGAAGAGATAGAATTAGCAGTTTCAATTTCACTGCGTTTACATTCACATTCTATTTCGCTACCGTATGATAATTGATGTTTTCTCCCTTTCGTTGTTTGTGTGTTTGTTATTTGAACTTGGCTCTACTTTAATCTCTTACCTTTGCAAACGTGATCGGTGTTTGTACGTCCGTGTGAAGCTTTCTATTTTCCGTCAAATTCAATGATCGACTCATTTCATCTCCATAATCACTATATTTCCGTGTGCTTAATCCTTTACGTGTTCGTTTTAACCCCTTCTGTACCGGCAGCATCCTTTAAACTACATTCTGGCTAGTATTAGACGATTTTATTCAGTTTAAAAAGAGCCTACAGCAATTCACAGGCTTCGAACTATCTCACTTAACCGTATTTGACTACCACAGATCCTTCTTAAACTGCACAAAATCGTCTAAATATAGCATATAATTGAATATATGGCACCGGTACAGAAGGGGTTAAAAGTATCGCCACTGACCCTTTCGATCGTCATTGTTTTATTATTATGGAATTATCGTTTCCTGTATCTTCTCTATTTCTAACTTTTCCTATATTTGCGGCTCGTCGAGATTCAGAAGGCAACAAAATTATTCATGCATATGCCACCAGTTTTCTAAAACGGACAATAATGTTCCCACCGAACATATATACAGTATATATATATATATATATATATATATATATATATATATATATATATATATAGAGAGAGAGAGAGAGAGAGAGAGAGAGAGAGAGAGAGAGAGAGAGAGAGAGAGAGAGAGAGAGAGAGTGTGTGAGAGAGAGAGAGAGCAATATACTTCCCATATTTTTGTCTACTTGTTCTCACAATTTCTCTGCCAACTTCCGCCCATGTTTGTATCTGTTGTAGGCGATACCACCCCCGGCTACCGCTGTCTTTACCCGACCAACAGGCTTCACGGCGCCAGGTATCGGAAAATGCTAAGTTCGTGTGGAGAGTTTACGTTCAGTTCCCAAGGTTCCCAGCGATTGTTTTCTTCCTTTTTTGCTCTCTCTCTCTCTCTCTCTCTCTCTCTCTCTCTCTCTCTCTCTCTCTCTCTCTCTCTCGCACACACACACAAACACACACAGACAAACACACACACACACACACTCACTTTCTCTCCCTCTCTCTAGCTCTTTCTCTCAACACGGTCTTACACTGGAAAGACAAGTGGCTGAAAAAACAAGTGAAATCCTTAATTGACCCAAGAGACGACTGGCAGGGTTACTGTGTGTGTGTGTGTGTGTACGTGAGAGAGAGAGAGAGAGAGAGAGAGAGAGAGAGAGAGAGAGAGAGAGAGAGAGAGAGAGAGAGAGAGAGAGAGAGAGAGAGAGAGAGAGAGAGACAGTGGACGAAGACAAAAGGGAGGATTACCAGCATAATGGGATGAGGAAGGAGGGGATACGGGAATGAGAGAGAGAGAGAAGAGGAGACAAGGAGGGGAGAAAAAGTCAAATTAGATTGTGAGAGGTAGAGGGTAGGGAAGGGTGTTTGGGTAGGGAGGGTAACTGCATTATCGTGACTCCCAATTCTCTCACTTTCTCACATTCTCTCACTGTCCTCACGTCTCGCTTTCTTGTATTCATATGCTGTTTTGTGTCTCTCTTGCTTTCTTCCTATTGCTTCTTCTACTTTCTACTTCATAATCAAACTTTTTGTTTGTTTTTGTATGCAACGAAATTGAACCAACCACTTTTTCAGAAACATCAGCAATATCAGAGTCCCTCTTAGATATCAATATGGAGCATGGAGTCAGGAAAAATACCAGAACAAATACACATCCTGAGTTTACTCTTCTGTGAGTATCCCTTCAGCTTACGAACATGCATTTCATTATTATATTCTAACTACCCAAATTCATCATTATATTATTATATTCACTGGTCATCGTGCTGGGTGTAACACTGGCACCCCTAGTTCTTGGCTTAAGGGGAGATGGTTCACTTTTTGGACGATTTTTGCATGTATTAATTATTTGTTCTAGTTTCCTCCCTACACCTCCATCAAATTTAAAAAAACATCCATTAGATCCCCCTTCTAGATTAATTTGTAAATTTTTCGGTAGAAATCCAACATTAAAGGCTCACTATCGTTCGCCAGGGAAAAAATCGACACCTAAATAGCACGAAAGGTCTAAATATTGGCGGAAAAATGGGGCGAAAGGTCTTCAAATCGCCAAACTAATGGGGCAAACCTCTTAACATCTGAAAACTAATGGGGATAAACATGGGGGAGAAAACGGTCCAGAAAACCGGCCCATCGCCCCTGACGTATCTGCAGAGCCTGAACCACCATCACCCGATTTAGGCGACACTGAGCCTACCCCCATCAGAGTTTCAGCTATCCTACTGATGAATACACGAATTCCATATAGCTCGGACACAAATGAAGAAGACATATGGCTGCCCAAAACACCTCCATCACAACACAGATCCAGAAGTTATGTCGAGGCCATCACTGTCGCATTCCTCAAGGCTTGGGGTTCAGCTGTGTAAACTCTTCCGACGAATATAGGCATAAATACCATAATAAATATACATTATACTAAACTGTCTCATTGTGAGTTTCATTACCATTTAAATTGACAATGTTTTACTTCTTTTATCGTATAATTATCTTTTTTCATTTCAGTAAATTTTCTTTCCTTTCCTACATAACACTCTCGCTTTAATTGCTTAACATCGTCCACAGTTAGCCATAATATATGAACAAAATAAGGCACTGAAACTTTAATTCTCTCTCTCTCTCTCTCTCTCTCTAATAATGAGCTAATTGATATCCGTTCCTGTCCTAAATCCAATAAGGGCGATTAAAAAATTACGAGAAGCGAATATGTATGGTGTGTGTGTGTGTGTGTGGGTGTGTGTGTGTGTGTGTGTGATATTACTAAGGATTTTTTGTGCAATTAATCCCACTTTACTTCACTAAAAGCCTTGGAAGTGTTGTAGACTTTTCCCTCTGACTACAATTAATTTATTTAGCCTTGATACAACCACCCAGTTTGTAAAGCCCAGGCAAATAAAGAGGCGAACTAGGAATATAACAACGGTGGAATAACACTTTGCAATGAAAATAATTATATATATATATATATATTTATATACTGTATAGTTGACGCTTTTCTTCATCATATTTGTTGTTAGCATTAGTTGGTTTTATGCAATTTAGGAAGCGATTGTGGGATTTAAGAGGCTAACCTGAGACATATGTTACCCCTCCGATACCTAGAGGGCCTTCCAAAGTTATGAAAAATCCTCTAATGTTAGCCAGATTATAGTGAATAAAGAGGGTCGTTTTTTTTTTGTTTTTTTTTTTTTTTTTAAGAGACAATGAACGGAGGAAGGAAAAACACAGATAACACAAAAAGGTCCATGTGCCTAAAGGCATCCTAAATTCATAAAATGTTTGTAACAACTGGATTTAAACATTTGTAGATTGTAAGTTTGTGGAAAGCAATTCGAGGGAAGTGAATTCCAAAGAGTAGTAGCTCTGGGGATAAATGAATTCTGATAAGCAGAAGTTCTGCATTGTGGAGGAGAAAGTGTAAATTCATGGGCGCTCTCAGCTGCCCTAGTTCTACGGTGAAAGATGTGGAGAGGCGGCACAATTGAAGCAAGTTCCTCGGAACAATTGCTGTGAAAATATCTGTAGAATAATGCAAGGGATGCAACGTTTATTCGTATGGATAATGTAGGAAGGTCCTGTGTGATTGTATTAACAAAGCAACCATTCATAAAGAGAAACATTGACCAGAATTGGTTGAATTATACTGAAATGCCACTTTAAGTTTCTGCATACTCAGTCACTCATTTCAATTGGTCAAAATATATATACTGTATTGGTCTTAAACTTTAACAGAAAATGTAAACACGAATACACGCTCCTACCCAATACCCATCTCTCTCTCTCTCTCTCTCTCTCTCTCTCTCTCTCTCTCTCTCTCTCTCTCTCTCTCTCTCTCTCTCTCTCACACACACACACACAGAACCAGACACACCTACACACACACAAACAGGACCACCCACTCCTACACACACACAGAAACAGACACACCTACACACACAGGCAAACACTCACACGCCTGTAGATCGATACGTCTAAACTGCAAATGGCTTTTATCGTTGTATTAATTTTAAAGGGGACAACACCGTGTGAGTGGACAGGTAGGGTGGAAGTGTGGAGGTAGGGTGGAAGTGTGGAGGTAGGGTGTAAGTGTGGAGGTAGGGTGGAAGGGATGCAGGTAGGGTGGAGGTGTGAAGGTAGGGTGGAATGGAAGCAGGTAGGAAGGAGGGGAGAGAGGTAGGGTGGAGTGGAAGAAGGTAGGGTGGAGGGGTGGAGGTGTGGAGGTAGGGTGGAGGGGAGGCAGGTAGGGTGGAGGTAGACTGAAAGGAGAGAGGTGATACAGAAGCTTAGTACGTCGTTGCAAGCCGGTTGATTAGTAATAGTATAAAGTGAGCGTGGTTCGGAAAAGTAGGGAGATATTTTGAAATTGAAATGTCCACGTTAGGCTCAAGGTAGAGATAGCAGCGAATATAACCGTTTGTATGCCAGAGAGAGATATGTATAACTATAAACTAACGTACTATGCACTGTTCATTATAGATAGGCCAAAAATCGTGACCTCTAACGTCTGCAATACAATAAGGACATAAGCAAATGGACTGTAAATTTCCACACCTATTCCCTGGCTGACTCGTCCAAAATGGTAGAAATATTAGCTTGATTACTCTAATCGGTTATGAGATATAGAGGTTATGAGTTATGATATCTGGCCTACTTATTATAAACAAGGTATATCTATTCAATCCTACACATTATCTTTGCATCTATCGACTCTCTCTCTCTCTCTCTCTCTCTCTCTCTCTCTCTCTCTCTCTCTCTCTCTCTCTCCTTCTCTCTCTCTCTCTCTCTCTCTCGCTCTTCTGTCTGTCTGTCTCTCTCTCTCGCTATCTCTCTCTCTCTCTCTCTCTCTCTCTCTCTCTCTCTCTCTCTCTCTCTCTCTCTCTCTCTCTCTCTCTCTCTCTCTCTCTCTCTCTCTCTCTCTCTCTCTCTTTTTCTCTATCTCTCTCTTTTCTCTCTCTCTCTCTCTCTCTCTCTCTCTCTCTCTCTCTCTCTCTCTCTCTCTCTCTCTCTCTCTCTCTCTCTCTCTCTCTCTCTCTCTCGGTCTATTTGCCAATCATCCCATCTTTTTCCCCCAGCCATCCCAACTCATATTCCATTACTTCCTCTCTTGCCTCGTTAGACCAACTAGTTTTCACCAATTAAGCGTTTTCTATCCATTGGTACGTCTCTCTCAATCTCTCTCACTCTCACTCTCTCTCTCTCGCTCTCGTTCGTACCCATCAGCTCATTCAAATTCCATAGTTGCCTTACACCATTCCTCTCTGGCTGTGAACAAATGGGCGTATGTTTTAATTTTTATCCTTGTGTTTTTGTCAAGTCAGTTCGATCGTGTAATTTTCTAATATTATCCACTTTCATTATGCGTATTGTTCTGTCATTTAGCTTTCCATTCCATCCGTTCATTCTGTCTTATTTATTCATGATCACTTGTCTAATATCCACCTCTCCTCTTTAGCTTTCCTTTCCATTTTGTGTTATCCATCTGCATCTTTTGTATCATCTTCTTCCTTCCCATATTTCTTCTCTTTTCCTTTCCCTTCCATGCTCTCCTATTCCTTTCCTTCTAAACTCTCTTCTCCTTTCCATTCCTCCTCTTTTTCCTTCCCATCATTCTTCTCTCTTCTTTTCCCTTCTATGCTCTCCTATTCCTTTCCTCCCATACCCTCTCCTCCCTTCCATTCCTCCTCCCTCACATCCACCCTTCGTTTAGAACCGATACACCGTCTACCTATCCCTTCTACCTGTCCCTTCCACATTAATTCTCCCTTCGTTTTGCCTTTTCCTACCTTGTTCTGCCATTCTCTTCTATTTTCTATTTTCCATTTGATCTTGCGATTTCCGTTCTGTTATGTCTTTTAGTTCCCGTCTGTCTCCTGTTCCCCGACCTGTCTTGCTTGTTCCGTCTCTTCCTCTCCCTTCCATTTGTCTTCTACTTTGTCTTCTCTCTTGTTTTTTTCCTTTAATTTTTCTTTACTTTCTTTTGCAGTTTTCTCCTACTCTTCATTCCGTTTAAGTTGGTCAGATGTTAGCGTCGGTGTCCGCTTGCACTTTATTCTTCTTATTCATTCTCTTCCATTTATCTTATAATTTGGTCTGGTTCTCTTCTCCTCTCCATTCCGTTTTAAAGTTCGTCACCTGTTCCCGTTTGCGTCCGGCCGTTCTGAGTGCCCAATAAACAGAATAGGTACGATAATTGGCCCTTGGTCCCCGCCCTAAACTGATCACGCCGTATTTTGAATCTAAACACCATATGAGGAGGAGCACTTCATTGGCAACGTTTCGCATAGAGTTTCACCAGGCCAGATGAAGCTATATACTAAACGTTGTCAATAAAGTGCTCCTCCTCATACGGTGTATATATTCATTGTCAACTTTTCTGGGGGTATTTGTATCACACAGTATATTTTATCTTTTTCTTCACGTTCTGTTTTCGTTTCTCCATTTTCTATTCTCCTTTGTTTTTGCATTTGTTCCTTTTGCCTCCCTTCTGTTTTAATCTTGTCCAATTTGTTTTATCCTCTCCATTCCATTTATTTTCTCCTTTCTATTCTCCCGTGTCTTCCCTTTTATCTCCTACCCCTTCCAATCTCCTTCCCGTTCGTCCACTAGTCCGCGTGTACCGGCTGCAAGTACCAATAAACCGTACATATGGATAATTGGCACTTAGCACCCGTCCACACCTCATCACCCGAATTTTATCTTTTACTTTTTTCCTCTCATTTGCAATTCCCACTTCCCTCCCATTTTCTATTATCCAGATAATCTTCCCACTTCCCTCCCATTTTCTATTCTTACTTCCCTCCCATTTTCTATTCTCCAGTTCATCTTCTCATTCTCTCACATGTTCTCTTCCTTCCCTCCTGTTTTCAATTCTTCCAGTATTCTTATTCTTTCCGTTCCTTCGTCTCCTCTCTTTTCCCATCTAATTAATCTTTCTCCTCCCTTCTCCAATTACTCTTTCTCCTCCTCTGCTTTCTTCTCCAATGTATCCTTCTCCTTCTCTCTTCTCCCGTTTCCATTTTCACTTCCTTCCCGTTCGTCCGTACCAACCGACCTTTCCGTCCGCGTCCGCTTCTACCGGCTCGGAGCGCCAATAAACCGTACACATGGATAATTGGCACTTAGCACCCGTCCTAACTTGATCACCAGGATTTTTAGACAGGCTTTAAGGGCGCTCTTCCACTTTTTCCGTCTACCTCATATTTTGTTTTAGCAAGCAGGGTTAGGACACCGGGGGGGGGGGGGGGGGGAAAGGATACAAGGGACGAAAGGAAGGGAAGGGTAGGGTTGCATCATTGCAAAGGTTCATAAGAACAGGTACAATAGCCGGCAGGAAAATGTGATCAAAACAATTGTTGGCAATATATGAATAGTAAGAGTTAACTAAAAAATACATGTCCAAAATTCAAGCTAAAATAATTAACAACACCTGCAGTGCCAGTAAGGTGAATTGGATGAATAATACTCACGTACATCTCCATATCAGTCGAGAGTGACGAACCCCAACATACCTGTAATAAAAAATATAAATAATAATAACACATACTGTATATAAAAGCGACTTTATATATTATTGTATATAGTTAGACGTATAACAATACAAGGTTTAGCCCATTCAGGTCGATGGCGTTAATGTTATTCAATTTTGGATAATAATAGACTATTTCTCTAATTGACCTCTAAAAATCAAAGGGTGAATACTACATTATTCCTCTAACTTCCGGCGGTTCTTTCTAAATTACTATTACCTAGAATATATAAAACGGCAACAGTCATCGTACTGAAAGGGTTAATATGCCCTTCATATTAAGTAAATCAGTTATCTGTGCAGAGGTACCGGCACTGTATATTTAAACAAATATATATACACATATAATTATCGATTACACAAGCATAACAATGGCATAGAAATATAAAGAGTTAAACACACACACACACACACACACACACACACACAAATACAGACACGAACACAAAACGGAAAAGCACAGTTTCACGAATGAATACACTAAGCCATCCGTATATATATATATATATATATATATATATATATATATATATATATATATATTTCAATTTGTTAGTCGATAGTATTCCACCCATTTTAGTATTGAAATTTTCAGATGCATTTCTATATCTTTTTTATACACCATAAAAAAGATATAGAAATGCATCTGAAAATTACAATGTGTTGTTTGAATGTGATACAGACTATGTCACTGTTGTTTTAATATACGAATTAATAACGAATATCAACACTTATAATATTTGTGTTACTGTGATATACTTCAGTCTCAATTAGGACGAAAAATTATTTATTCATAATATTTTTGGAAACGTTAAATTCTGCTGATAGTGGTTACGTCGTTAATAATCGTAATGTTGGTGATAACAGCAATGATTATGATAAAAACAGATATATTTATTATGAAAGTATGCTGCTGCTGCTGCTAAGAATTATGATAATGATGATTATTATGATGATGATGATGATGATGATGGTGATGATTACTACTACTGGTTATGATGCTGATGGTGAAATTAATAATGATAATAACAATAACAAGGGCATATTATTATAGTGTAGAGATGATGACTAAAACACGAGAACTAAAATAGCTAGGAGAAATTAATAATAAAAACTAGAATAAAGGAAACATTTGTTTGAAGAGGATAATTATGATGATAAGGATAACAAAGAAGTAGCTACCGTTTATATGCAAATGAAGACAAAATAATTAGGGGGAGGACAAAAGTAATGAAAACCAAGGAACAAAACATAAAAGGATAGAAGATAATTTTATTAGTACCGACTACAAAATTGGGCATTACTCTTGAATACTGGGAGGGGGCTCATCTCCCCCCCCCCCCCCCCTCCCCTTCCTCTCCTCCTCCCCTTATTTTTTTTTCTCTCTCTCTCTCTCTCTCTCTCTCACTCACTCACTCACTCTCTTTCTCCACTGCCGAAATATAATAATGTTTCACTCGAGTATAATACGTCACGGTTATTACAATTTGGGCGCTATTAAGTCGTTAGCTCCAATCTCTTCTGGCTGCGTATATGTGAATGTAATATGTTGGGTTGAGAAGAAACATAACGTAATATTTAGGTTTATTATCTCCCGCACGCACACAAGAACACACACACATTTTATACGTACTGGTATTTAATTTATTCAATATTACGCATGACGTTACACACTCTCTCTCTCTCTCTCTCTGTCATACACTCACATACACATACGCTCGTTCTTCCTTCCTTGCCTACACATACACACAACCCATCATACATTTATCTCTCTCTCTCATTCACTCTCACACTCTCTCTTAATTAAACACACACAAACACACACCCACACCCACACCCACACACATAAACACACACACCCACACCCACACCCACACCCACACACACACACCCACACACACACACACACACACACAACCATAATAAACACCAACAGCCAAGTGTCCTAGGTAGGTTTTCCCGGCCTCCCTTTCAACCCAGCGTTTTATGGTCCTATTCTAATTATTGGCCTATTCTTCGTCGGCCACTTACTGTTTATATTTATTTATTTATGTATTTGTATTTTGTATCTATATATTTATTTTCTATTTTACAGCTTGGGCCGCTTGAAGTGCGTGTGTTTTAAATTTAAGTCTATATTTTACGTTAGGTATTTTTGGGATAGGTACGGTGCTGCTAGACAAATTCGGGATTTACGAATAATTCTATTGTTAATTCAATTGTTATTATTGATTAATTCACACACACACACACATACAGGTAAAAGGGGGTAACACTATTCTGACTAACCTTGTGAATCGTTCAGATCCTGCGTAAGGCGAATGAAAAGGATCAATTACATGACTGATTACATAAGTTAGTTGGTGTAAAATGTAATACGGGATTTACAATACAAACTTTGGGTGATAAACCAGGCTTTTTGACAAACAATTTCGTCTTATAAGAAACCAGAATAAAAAAAATATATTCATATAAGTAATTTCTCAAGATTAACACGTAATAGTAAAACCTACAAAGAATAATACTGACTAAATATAATATTTTAATGTTTACAACCATGAACTGAATTTAATATAGTTACACTCAATTGCACCTTAACCCCTTCTGTACCGGCGACGTCTTTTTTGTTTATTGTAGTTATATTTAGATGATGTTGGGCAGCTTATGAAGGATCTGTGGTAGTAAAAATGGTTAAGTGAGATCCTTCGAAGCCTGTTAATTGCTGGAAGCCCTATTTAAACTGAACAAAATAGTCTAATAGTAGCCTGAATAAAGTAAACAAGACGTCGCCGGTACATAAGGGGTTAATACCTTTAAAGCCAAGTTCTGAGACATTTTGGATATAAACAAGTATTACGGTACAATGTGTTGCTTCAGTTCGACACTGATTCATATTGGTGCCACGGTATTATTAATCGCAACTGTACTTACTAATTATGCAAAGG
>CM064483.1:64341321-64442838 GCA_032716605.1 Paralithodes platypus | reverse complement strand
TTGATAATAATCTTTGAAAAATAATAATGATACAGTATCTACTGTACCTAGTGCACTATTGCATCGTTTTTGAATAGCTACATTGAACTGAAATAATTCAAGTAATAAATCAAATAATGCAAGTTTTACATTTTAATTATGATGAATTTAGTTCTTAATACCTATACAGTAGATGCCTTAACACTGTGATCTCTTGCAGCGATGCCTGAGTCTGATGGACCGAGGATACGTGTTCGGCCTGATCAAGCTATACGTGGAACACTTTAGCCCCGGGGACCCCATAGTGCTGCATGTGTACAAGTTCACCCTCCTACGTGTTGTGTGTTCCCACGAGCACTACATACCCCTGAACCTCCCAACCTTCAACACACCACATAGTCCAGACCCTAAGAAGCCCAAGCTCAGACAAAGTTAGTAGTTGTGTATACCCATATACAATTGTTCACCGACAACCTAGCTGAATAACTACAGTACCCTATGTATTTATTTATGTATGCATGTATTTACTCAGGCCCATTCCACACTTTTCCTTTTTTTTTTTTTTCTGGGGGTGGCTTACTCAAGACAGAGCCCGAATAGGGACAACACAACAGAAAATAATGAACACACAAAAACAAAATACAAATTCACACTTTTAAAAGATCATAGTGTCATAGTTTCTCATTCATATTCAGTGCTGTATATAATTTAAAGATAGAGAAGTTTACCTTAACAGTCCTCAGTTGTTGGCAGTCACTCTATAACATTTGCTCTTTGTTTTTGTTTAGAAGAATATCAGATTTATGTGTGTTCTCTCTGGAATTTACGCAGTACCTCAAGTTTCTCGCAGAACTATTGAATCTGGTTGTATAGTCAAAACCCAAAGTTCTATCCTATCTTTTTCTTTGTACATACATACATACATACATAAAATTTTAAGACTGAGTGTTCCACACATACGTGCAGTTTCAGTCTCTTGTCCTAATAGCGGCATTCCAGGCAACCCTGTTAAGGGCTGCTTCACTTGTCAAGTTCTTGGATTTGAGATCGGCACGAATAGTCCGATCCCAGGTCTTCCTCGGTCCGCCCCTTGGTGCAGCTCCCTCCACAATCACAGACCTGCATTTTTTCACCCAATTTTGTTCATCCATTCTCTCCACATGTCCATACCATCCCAGTCTACTTGTACGCATCACCTCGCTAATACTCTTTATACCTAAACGTCTCCTCAGCTCAACATTTGTTATTCTATCCTGTAGCCTGGCCCCACACATCCGTCTCACCATTCTCATCTCATTACGTTCCATTCTGCTGACATCCTCTACTTTAACGGCCCATGTTTCTGAGGCATACGTCATTGCACTTCTAACACATGAGGCATACACCTTTCCCTTCAAGGGGAGAGGCATTCTTTTCATGGTCAGGATTGGCAGCAGTTCTCTGAACTTCCCCCAGCCACTTCTAATTCTAGCAACAGTGGCAGCCTCTGCCCCACCACCAGCAGAGATGGTATCTCCTTGGTAACAAAATTTGTTCACCAGCTCCAATGACTCATTTTCAAAATTCACAACCACAGGATCATCACTTAACACAAGCTCACCTTTGCACACTACGCACTCAAATTTCTCTGTTTCTGACTTATCCTTCGGCAGGGGTCCCTTTATTTTACTACAGCGCTTACTCCCATGGTGTACCCAACATCGACAGATGCTACATTGAATTGAGTTAAAACCCACACCCTTTTCACACACTGCACATGGGTATGCACCGCTCTTTTCCACATTGCCTCGTCTCAATCTACAATGCATAACCTTGGTTTTGTTAATATTGACTCTTAAACCCTTGCTCGCCATGCCCTCTCTCCATTCTCTGAATTTGGCCTCAGCATCTTGCATACTGTCAGCTATTAGGACTAAATTGTCTGCATAAAACAGTTCTAACGGGAGTCCGCCTCTAAAAACTCTAGACAGTGCCTCCAAGACCATAATAAAGAGGAAGGGGCTTAACACTGAACCCTGATGGACTCCAACACGGCCTGCGAACTCATCACTCAGTACACCCTTCACCCTCACCGCACTTCGCGAATCCTCATACATCTTCATTATCACACGCACTAGCCACTCTTCCACACCAAGTTTCCTCATAGCCCACTGCACAACATCTCTAGGCACCCTATCAAAGGCCTTCTGCAGGTCTACAAACACAAAGTAAAGATCCCTGCCTTTTAGTAAGTATCTTTCCTGTATCTGCCTGACTATGAAGTTAGCATCGGTTGTACCCCGTCCTGGCATAAAACCAAACTGCATATCATCAATGGAGATGCTTTGTCTGATCAAACCTTCAGACTCTCTCACAGACCTTCATGATTTGGTCAAGCATTTTCAGGCCCCTATAATTTCCTCTATCTAGCGCATCCCCTTTTCCTTTGTATATATTTACTATTACACTTTTGAGCCAATCCTCTGGGATTTTCTCATCTTTAATAATGGTGTTTATCAACTCGGTGACTAAGTTGACACCAGTCTCCCCTGAGGCTTTTATCATCTCAGCGACAATGTCAGGGCACCCTGGAGCTTTACCGTCCTTCATTTTATTGATTGCGTCGCTCACTACAGCTGGTGCTATCAAAGGAGGGGGTCCAGATATTGGTTTTACGATACTAAGCTGTTCCTTATCCCATTCAAACTCTACATTTAGCAATCGTTCATAGTGTGCCTTCCATGCTTCTCTGATTTCATGTTCTGCATACACGATCTTCCCATTATCGTTTCTAACACACTGTTCATCTATAATATCCCTACTGTAATTTTTAACTCGCCTAGCTAGGTTGAAGATCCCATTGGGATTGTCAGTGTTACACACTTGTTCGAGGACCAGGTCCTTAATGCCTTTTTTTGCATTGTAAATAACTTTTGGCAGTTTGTTTAGCTGCCTGGTATTCCTCCTTGCTACCTCCCTTCTTCCATGCTTTGAAGCATCTCCTTTTCTTTTTCACAGCATGTTCTACCTCATAATATAATCCAAGCTTGAATACTTAAACAACTGCAACTGTCTTGCCCTCCTTCTCATTCCCATTATTTTGATGCAGTTGTTCTGATATGCAAGTTGTCAATAACTTTGTATTTTACTTAACTCAGATCAAATATGCAGTGCACCTGATTGTGTGCATAAACCTTTAACCGTCCTGGTGGTGTAATGGTTGGAGTGTTTAAAATTATGTGTGTTATAACCCAGGTTCGAATCCCGGTGGATGACATATATGCTTTCACTAATTTAATTGGAGGTGTTTGGTGTTGTGGTGAAATTAATAAAAACAAAATTATATATAGAGATTAATAGTAAGTTTAGGGTTATTTCATAGCGAGGCCGGTCTATATGGTCTGTGCCCCATGAATATTCTTTCCTCTCACTTACACATTAGGCTACTATAGCGCGGTTGGGAATATGAACATGATTAGATTAATATCCAGTATTCGAGAATGGATAATAAGTCGTAGGCGTGTGCATAAAACTTTAACCGTCCTGGTGGTGTAATGGTTAGTGTTTAAAAATCTGTGTGTGATAACCCAGGTTCGAATCCCGGTGGATCACATATATTATGCTTTCATTAATTTCATTGGAGGTGTTTGGTGTTGTGGAGAAATTAATAAAAAAAAAAAATATATATATATATATATATATATATATATATATATATATATATATATATATATATATATAATATATATATATATATATATATATATATATATACATACAGTATACCGGTATATATATATATACCGGTTGTTGTTGTTGTTCCCTAAGCTGCCTGGCCGAACAGACCCGAGTCCCTGAGGAAGGCCATGGCCACGATCAGGCTTTCATTAATGGTATGGCGTGTTGTGTTACATCCCGGGCAGACGTCGACGACGGAGTCATCCAGTCTCTTCTGATAGCTCAGGAGAGCTGGATGGTGTCTGCATTTCAGCCAGGCCAGGTGGACTCTGTCCTCGCGAGGAAGGGAGGATTCGGAAGGATGGATTTCGGGAGGTCGTGCTTGCAGCTGTGTGTTGTCTGTGAGTGAGTGGATGGATCGGCGAGAGATGTGAGTATGGATGTGCTTCTGGAAGTTGGTTCGGGGTGGACAGGGAGGGAGAGAGGATAGTAATTGTGTGTGATACCGTGTGCTGGGTGTTGTTTTGATATTTCTTGGTGTCTGTGGGTGTGTTGCCATGTAGTTTAGTGGGTGGTCCTGGTTCCCTGGAGGCTGCTGCCAGGAAGTGAGTGCCTCTCATGTCCATGGTCATGGCCATGTCATGGTCTTTGACTTTGAGGATTTTGGTATTTTGAGGATACCGGTATGTATATGTACATGTATAAAGTAATTTTAAAACATTTATTTGGGTGGAGAAAAATGATGAAAAGATGCATATATGTATCAAGTAAACGAGAGGGGCAAGGGGACCTCTATTGTTTGGACAAAAATTTAACTTTCATTACTGCTGCATATTGAAGGAAATAATATAAGAGAGTGATAGACTGTTTCTATCAGATTTATGGTCGATCATCCCCCACCTCACACTACAATACCTTACTATGCCTTTCTCTTTTCTTTTACAATATCTAGTGGGAGATAGAGTATAAATGGTAATATACTGTATATATGTTCGGTATGTGTTTTACTATTTTTGTTTTATTATGTTAATGAAAGAGACAAAGGCAAAACTGACTGTAAGAAGTATCTCCCCCCAAGTTGAAAGAGTGACAGATCTAAATTCAAGGTACGTTAAAGTCAAAATGTCTTGACACATGGAGTTTGAAGTAGTTTAATTCATAAGATAAGGGAAGACAGATTGAGGGAGAGAGTCCCAAAGCTTGTTTGTTGAGTAGAAGAAAGACTTGGAAAATTGGCTCAAGCTTGGGTTAGAGAGTTGGACAGAATAGGGGTGGGAGTGTTTTGAATTATAATGTAAAACTTGCAAAATAAACAAACTAAAACTGGGACGGCACAAGATAAATGCAAAAGAACTGATAAAAATCGCTATGTGGAAACAACGCTTAATAAAATACAATTTTGAAATAAAAGAACACAATCCACCACATAGGGTGTACACAACTACATGAGCCAGTCAATTTGTTTCCCAAGTAAACTGATCGCACATATAACAATGCACCTCGTCATGTTCTAGGAATTAGTCAATTTGGGAAGTCCGGGACGTTCTGGTGCCCCCAACTCTGCATCCCTACGCCAGAGAGAAAGGCCGACTTGTGCCAGTGGGCTGTGAGAGTAAGACACTAGGGAACCTTGGGGCACACCATTATTGCCCCACTGCCTTTACCACTCTCAGGAAGAAAAATAGAAATAAGAACTCGAGAAGAATCTCTAGGAATCAAAGTGGTGAAATTAAGCGCAATGAATATTTTGACTCGCACTCAGAATCTTCATAAACTGCATAAAACCAGCTAATGATAACTAGAATAAAGTGAGTGTAGGTGATAGCGAAGGAACAAGGCCCTGATACTGTAGAAGGATCAAGTTGGAATGAGATGTTACTGTACAGTATTGTTAACATGATTTTTAACACTAATAACACTCAAATGAAATTAATGAAAGCATTTGATTCTCTCAGGATTCTAATCAAAATTTTATTTTGTTAAGCATTATTTCCACATAGGCCTAGCGATTTTGATTAGTTCTTTTGCATTTATCTTGTGTCGTCCCAGTTTTGGTTTGTTTATTTTGCAAGTTTTACATTACTGTACAGCGCTGATTAGGCCGCACCTGGAATATGCGAACCAGGTGTGGGCTCCATATATGGTAAAGGATATAGAAGCAGTGGAGAAAGTGCAGAGGAGAGCTAGCAAGCTAGTACCAACGTTGAAGAACGCGGGCTATGAGCAGAGGTTGAGGACACTGGGACTTCCGACACTGGCATATAGGAGAAAGAGAGGGGATATGATAGAGACTTTTAAGATAGTGTCAGGAAAGTATGATGAGGATGTGTGTGAAGGTATCTTCTTGATGTGGGAGGGAACAAGAACGAGAGGACACTCTAAGAAAATTTACAAAGAAAGAAATAGGCTTGAAAAGGCAAAGAACTCATTTTGTGATAGAGTGGTAAATGAGTGGAACGCACTGCCCCAGCATGTAGCCGATTCCGAATCAATAAGGAAGTTTGAAACTAATCTTAATAAAGCATGGGGAAGACAAGAATTGAAGTTTGATTATAAAGCAAAAATACAGAATAGTAAAAATGTTGCGTCTGCTACCGCCGCCGCCAACACCGTGAACGACCGCAGCAGTGCAAGTACTGGTACTGAGCTGGATACACAGGCCTAGTTTGCCTTTTTCCAGAGGATCTACTGTAAGACTGTAAGAATATTATGGATAGCATTAGACAGTGTTAGTTTTATGATCTTTTTATGTTCTGGGTATGGTGTCCCGAGTTAACTGTCTTCGTGGTGCAATGCATAAATGTGATGATTTTTTGGTGTAAGCGTCCTGGGTTCGAATCCCCGTACTGCCACATGTGTTTGGTAAATTTCACTGCCACATGTGTGTTAATTTCATTAATCGAGTTTAGGAGTAAAGTTGGTTGGTGGAGAGAACATAATAATTAAGAGTCCCAGGAGGATCATATGCTTTCATTAGTTTAGTCTAGTGCATTGGGGTTTGTAATGGAGGATAAATGTTAAGAACGGAGTGTTATTTAATTTCAAAATGGTATACTGTATTGCTAAAGCGTTATTTCCACAGTGATTTTGATCATTTCTTTTATCTATATTGTGTCATCACTGTTTTGGCCTCATAGGGGTAAATACGATCTTGATAAATCCTCTGAATAACGTAGGTTCTTCATAAACTGCATAAAATCATCTAATCTTAGCCAGAATTAATGGTAAAGTGGTTGTTGTTGTTGTTGTTGTTCCCTAAGCTGCCTGGCCGAACAGCCCCGAGTCCCCAAGGAAGGCCACGGCCACGGTCGGGCTTTCCCACAGAGCTCTCAAAGAGTGTAAATTGTGTTGTTGGCGTAAGTGGTTGTGTGAGATGCAGTCTTCTATGATGTGTTTAATGGTATGGGGTGCTGTGTTACAACCCGGGCAGGTGTCGACGACGGAGTCATCCAGTCTCTTCTGATAGCTCAGAAGAGCCGGATGGTGTCCGCATCTCAGCCTGGCCAGGTGGACTCTGTCCTCGCGAGGAAGGGAGGATTCAGAAGGATGGATTTTGGGAGGTCGTGCTTGCAGCTGCGTGTTGTCTGTGAGTGAGTGGATGGATCGGCGAGAGAAATGATTATGGATGTGCTTCTGGAAGTTGGTTCGGGGTGGGCAGGGAGGGAGAGAGGACAGTAATTGTGTGTGATACCGTGTGCTGGGTGTTGTTTTGATATTTCTTGGTGGTAATTTGGTACTGGTTGAGAGTTACTGGTTGAAATGGTCTCCTGGTTGAAATTACATGGAACTGTATGGGGGATTTTGAACTCGTGGGATTAATAATAAACAGTTAAATTGACACATGGGGAATATTGAACAAAGGAGTTCTAACACCTTGAGCTAATGGAGCGGACGTTGGTTATATGTATGTGAAACATGTTATAAGGGAGCCCACCTCGCGTTTTTTTTCTTTCTTTCTCTCCCTCTTTCTTTGGCTTGTATCCATTCGGCCCCATTCAGCCTACTGTTTTAAGACGTTTAACCCCATCCAGGTGTCAATATTTTCCCGCGAGCCAGTATATATATATTTTTGTTTTGACAGCAAGTTAATTTGTAAATTTTTGGATAGAAAAATGTTTACGGCGAAGCCGGATTTCTCCATACAATGCTGGCTCGCTATCGCTCGCCAGGAAGAAAACGACACCTGGATGTGGATAAATGTCTTAATACAGTTGGCTGAATGGGGCCGAATGGATACAAGCCAGGGAAAGAGAGAAAAGGAGAGAAAGATAAATAAAAAGCCGGTTCGCCCCCTTAACCCTCTCACGTTCTTGACGCAATTTTGAGTCTATTAGGGATACTTTAAAGCCTTTGTTACCATCAGGGGTAATTAGCAACCTTTAGTTTAGTTACTTCAACCTCTGCAGTTGTCTTTGAGTTAGCTGTGGGCAGAAAACTAATTTTGGAGAGGTAATTATAAGAGTGAGAGAACTATTTAACACCTTACGAGCGGCCTAGGCGGTATATAATATGTAGCCACCAGCGGGGTGTTTTTAGCCAAATTAGGGCTGTTTACGTGATCATATTCATGCCTAAATAAGACCCAGAGCGTAAAACAAGTATCTATCCCTGAAAGGGCATAAACAGAGCTTTCCAATGACACCATAACGATCCTTTTATGATGGCTAGTTTTCTTGCAACAACCGCGCAACGCGAGTGCAAAAAGCATGTAATTCGGCACTTTCCCATACAATTCCGTATATAGCGAGTGAGAGAGGGAGGGAGGAGGTGGGATTCGTGTCAGTAGGTTCGCCGCGGTGGTCTGGAGCAGTCATACGCTCGCTACTCTCCTGCCACCACTTGTCTCTCTCTCTCAGCAACATTACGTGCTGAAATTGCCACACGACCTATGTCGAGCGCCGCCAGATAGTCCAGATTTATTATACTCGACTTATGTTGCGCCCCGACAATTAGGGGTTAATATTGCTAATCTGGCAACATCTGCGTCATATGGTTGTGAGAGGGTTAAGTCATTTCCTTCCTGTAGGCTACCGTTACTGCCCTTGACGCACGCTTGGAGCCACGCAGTCTGCTACAGATTTTCCTCCTTTTTTGTTTTAATGACCTCCGGTTTTTTCTGTATAATCTACTCAATTCTTGTCGAGTAGAATATTATATAACCAAATAATCTTGGTATATATTATTATGTTTTTTCCACCAACCAACTTCACCTCTAAACTCAATTAATGAAATCAACGAATACATGTGGCACTCCAAGGACTCGAACCTAGGATACTCACACCGAAATTCTGCACACTTATGCATTACGCCATCAAGACAGTTATATATATACAGTTATACAGTCATATAATATATAATATTAGTTCCACATCAATTTCGAGTTTTGATTCTCGAAAGCAGAATATTAGTTGAATGGGGAGAGCGGTGATAATTCAGACATTAAGCTGGTTTGGACATTCACTTTCTTATAAAAAACCTATGAGGCCTGTGAATGCAAGATTTTGCGAGAACATGTTAGTTTGTTACCAAAGCCCATATGGCTCTCATAAGAACTGACGCCAACTGTTGGAGATTGATTTGTTTATAAATTCTGATGTATCTTTTAAAGTTGGTTTCATAAATTCTAGTCTACTTCTATAAATATGTCCTGCATCAAGTAAATAAATATGCTTAATTATGGTTGTATTAAAGATATTTAGCAGTGAATAGCCTGTATGAATTTGATGTTTTCTTGTATTTATGTTTATTTGATTGATATATCCCTTAAATTAATATAGAGATGTGTGGGATTGCTCGGACAGCAAATAATGAATGGGGGGGGGGGGTTCGTCCATATAATAATGAACTTTTCTTTAATTAGAAAGGTATACCGTATACCTTTTTGTCTAGAAATGTATTACTAATCAAAGCGCCTTGGAAGTAGATACGTATTGTAATCCAGGGTAAATTCCTTGGCTCACCAGTTAATTTAAATATACTATTTTCCATACAAAGTTAAGACACATTCTTTACTCACTTATGAAGTTTTGTTGAAGATCATGCATTTACAATGTTAAACTTTTTCATCCACAGTATGTTAAGACGAACTACAGCACGATATGTGAGTTGCTGGAGCCGGCGATCAGTGTGAAGGCCAAAGAGGACATAGCCACGTCCATGATTCACATAATGCAGAGAGAGGGCATGGCACGCAACTATCTGGCTGACCTGGGCATGATGGAGATTGACAGAATAGGTAAGGAGATATACTGATGGGTCCTGATGTGGCGGCGTCTACGCCGTGGGGCCACCTCCCGAGGCTGCCAACCGCGGATGGCTGCCGACCCTCCACGGCCGAAGACAAAATCAACGACCAGTGGAGGAAAACCGGATGCCGGCCGCGGGGAGCAGTTTCGGGAGTCAAACCGTCACAACTATCCCCTGCCCCCTCCCTGGGGGCATGGGAACTGGACCCACTTCACCTGCACAACACTTGCCTCCAAGAAACACTACACAAACACCTGGACCTGTTCCTCATGCCCCTCCCTCTCCCAGTCAAATCCCTCACCTAAAACCCGTCCACCTCTCTTCCCCAGCCCACCTAACCTTCCCATATCATCCACTCCCCCCCCCTAAAACCTGTCCACCTCTCCTCCCTAACCCACCTAACCTTCCCATACCATCCACATCCTCAACTCAACACACCACACCCCATCCTAATCCATTCCAACCCCCATCCCCTGCTCCCCAATCCCCACCCCCACCTCACCCATCCCAACCCCCAGCCCCTCCCTCACCCCACCCCCACCCCATCCTCGTGCAGCAGCACCCAACATACATCGTGCACATAACATTAACATTCTTCAACTGAACATAGATGGCATCAACACAAAGAAACACGAACTCTCACACTTCATCAAACAACACAACATACACATTGCCATCTTACAAGAAACAAAACTCCGCACAACACAAAAAACACCCACATTTCATAATTTCACCACCATCAGACAAGACCGGGCTGTCGGCGGGGGCGGTGGACTCATCACCCTGGTACACAAAGAAATATCATACATAGTAACCAGTTTACAAACCAAATCCCTCCTCCCCCCAAATGATAACACAACAGAAATACAATCAATTAAAATACTCACTGGCAACAACTCCAACATAACCATCATAAACACATACATCCCTCCCCAAACATCCCCTACAGTACCAAATGAATACAGACCACACTTACAACACATCACAAACACCCCACACACCCCACACATCATCCTGGGTGGTGACTTTAACGCCAAGACGTCGGCCTGGTTTGTCGACAACCCCGACACAGACAGAGGGCTGGTACTACAAAACCAAACCGATAACCTCATCATCCTTAACGACATCCATCAACATACCCATATTCCTCACCAAGCCCTCTATAACCCATCATCTCCTGACATCACCTTTTGCTCCCCAGAACTCGCCCCCACAACATCCTGGAGGGTGGTCAGAACCTTAGGCTCTGACCACCTCCCGATCATTATCACCACCAAAACCAGACTCACCCCAGCTAGCCACAAACACACATACACCAATTATAAAAGAGCTAACTGGGAAGCATTCACAAATGAGACAGAACAACACTTCACAACTCTAAACAGTACACCCATCACTAACATCAACAATGCTGTACACATACTCAATAAAACTATCCAAAATGCTGACAAGAAACACATTCCAAGAGGTAACAGGAAAAGACACAACCCCAACTTCACACCAGAAATTCAAAACCTCATCAGACAACGTGACATACTGAAACACTCCCCAGCACCCCACACACAAGACATCACACAACAAATTCAAGCACTCAACACCCAAACTAACAACAAAATACAAGAACAACAAAAACTAAATTGGAATAACTTCCTACAAACACTTGATCACAAAACAAACCCCAAAAAACTCTACAAAACACTAAAGAGCATCACACTTTCCAACAGCAACACAACACAATCACATGCTGCAATCACAACAACAGACTCTACTCCTTCATGTAAACAACAAGCAAACACTCTCATCAATCACTTTTCACATGTCAGCCACCTAAAACCTCACAAAGACGACCGACGCGTCATCCGACGTAAGAGACAATTCCCCACAGACCCTGACTATACACCCTTCACCAATCACCAGACAAAGCATATCATCAACAATCTCAAGCACTCACCCGCCTGTGGCCTAGACAACATAAGCAACATACACCTCAGACACCTGGGACCACAAGGCATACAAGCACTCACTAACATATCAAACTACAGCTATTCACACAACACAATACCAGACATTTGGAAGCATGGTATCATCATCACATTCCCCAAACCCAACAAAGACCCCACGCTACCCTCCTCGCACCGCCCCATCACACTTCTTTGCTCCCCCTCCAAAGTCCTGGAATGCCTAGTATTACAACTAATTACACCTGACCTACCCCTAGCTCCAACACAACATGGCTTTAGGCCACTGCACTCCACAAACACTCTTCTCTCAGACCTTACACAAAGAGCTTTCGACGGCATCAACTCAGCTAGACCACCACACAGATCACTATTAGCCACACTCGACATTAGTAAAGCCTTCGATGCCATCCCCCGCCACAACCTTACAAACAAAATCTACAACACAAACATGCAAAACAACACAAAAAGGTGGCTGGCCAACTTCCTAGCAGGCAGATGTGCACACGTATCTTTTGCCGGTCAGTCATCTAAAATCAGAAACTTTCCAAACGAAGTCCCACAAGGGTCCGTCCTATCGCCCGCACTTTTCAATCTGTACATGCACGATATAACTACACCCAATACGCCCCAAATAAACTTAGCCTCCTATGCAGATGACATAACACTCACATGCACACACCATGACCCAAAAAGATCAACAGATCTCCTTCAACCCTATCTCAACACACTACATGGTTGGTGCACTACAAACAGACTTAATCTAGCCCCAGCCAAATCCACCGCAACCCTGCTCACAAGTTGGACAGGAGAACACGAATACATCCCTCAACTCACCATAAACAACACACCCCTAACACATACACACACACCCAAAATCCTAGGAGTAACATATGATACTCATATGACATTCAAACAGCACACCACAAACATTAAAAAGAAACTGACACCCAGACTTAACGCCCTCAGGTCACTTGCTCACACAAAATTTGGACACAACAAAGAAACTACCACCACAGTATATAAACAATACATAAGATCAGTGATGGAATATGCAAGCCCAGCCTGGGCTTCTAACCTAGCTGAAACACATCATAAGACCTTACAGACTATTCAAAACAAAGCCCTGAAGATCATTACAGGCTGCACAGCTACTTCACCCACAGATCACCTACATCAAGAAACCAAAATTCTCAAAGTCAAAGACTATCTGGACATGAGAGGCACTCAATTCCTGGCAGCAGCCTCCACGAACCAAGACCACCCACTAAACTACATGGCAACACACCCACAGACACCAAGAAATATCAAAACAACACCCAGCACACGGTATCACACACAATTATTGTCCTCTCTCCCTCCCTGCCCACCCCGAACCAACTTCCAGAAGCACATCCATACTCATATCTCTCACCGATCCATCCACTCACTCACAGACAACACGCAGCTGCATGCACGACCTCCCGAAATCCATCCTTCCGAATCCTCCCTTCCTCGCGAGGACAGAGTCCACCTGGCCAGGCTGAGATGCGGACACCATCCACCTCTCCTGAGCTATCAGAAGAGACTGGATGACTCCGTTGTCGACGCCTGCCCGGGATGTAACACAGCACCCCATACCATTAAACACATCATAGAAGACTGCATTTCACACAACCACTTACGCCAACAACACAATCTGGTGATGGGCTGGTCTATCAGAGTGAGACCTGAGCGATCTCTGCCATACCCATAGCTTACTCTGACTGTTCCTTTTATTTATATATTTTCTAGATCTCAAGTGACGGCGTCTCGTCCGTGGATTGACCTCCCAATCTACCAAGATTGGAAGCCAAAGCGTCACATTTTTTCCTTTGCCCCTCAACTTTCTCTTCATAATTGCTGAGGGGCACAGGGCCCTGGGTGGGGCTTTGGTTTCCCGGGCGTTTCCGCACCCTCCTCAGCTCCCCGCCATGGAGTGGCTTCGGTCACCCAGGCTTTATTATGGTCGGCAGGGAGGGTTCTATGGGGGCGCTCGGTTATGGCCTTGGCCTTGCTTGGGGCCTTGGGGCTGTTCGGCCAGGCAGCTTGGGGAACAACAACAACAACAACAACACAATCTACACTCAATGAGAGCTCTGTGGGAAAGCCCGATCGTGGCCATGGCCTTTCTCAGGGACTCGGGGCTGTTCGGCCAGGCAGCTTAGGGAACAACAACAACAACAACAACTGATGGAGTACTTACGTACTTACAGTAGTGTTTTATTAATTAAATAGATACAGAAAATAGTTTGTTTGATTGCATAGGTAAGGACCATAGTTTAAAATTAAAGAATAAAATAAGGGTTAGGAAAATCAAAATTAGTGAGGAATTATTGTCTACGAATAATACATACTGATTTATGGCTAAAAAAAACTTACATTTGACTTGTAATATACAGAGACTAGTAGTTTAGCGAGAGCCCCCTGGTTAGTGGAGACCATGTATATGATTAGGATAGTAGGGGCGTCCTCCATGGATCTTTGTGCTGTCAATATGCGGCTAGTTCTCTCTTCTGTTCTCATTAGTTTGTATTTCACATATACTTTTTAACGCATGACGATTCTATTTAGTTATCTTGGTTTCGCTTATATTTACTTTACGATTATTGTTAATATTTTTTTTTTTTACTATGTTTGGCAGGCATTTCAGTTATGTTGGCGAGTTTCTAACATTAATTTCCCCATCAGAGGACTCACACTTGCTGTTCCACTGCAACTCCCTGGCAACCAAGTCCATGGAGGCATTCATGAAGCTGGTGGGTGGCAAGTACCTGCTGGATACCCTCAGGCAGGTCATCAACAAGGTGGTGGAGGCCGCTCTAGACTGCGAGGTGAGTGTCGGGTTTAGGCTGGCATACACGCTTATTTTTTGTTTTTCCCCATTAGTTTAACCAGACCACTGAGTTCCGATCTGAAACTCTGACAGGGCTGGCCGCATACACGCTTAGTTCAGGCGGATCGAGCCCTCACTGTCAAATTGTTATTGGTAGATGTCAAGCCAGGGCAACTTGACCTAGTGATTCGTGACAAACGCCTAATGTTCATGGCCACCCCTTCTCGGGAATTACGGTGTTTGACAATAAAAAAAAAACAAACAAAAAAAAGCTCAGTACCACGCAGGCTGGTATGAGTGTGTGTGGGGGAAGTTTGATAGTTTGTGCAGAGGTCACACACTTCCAGAATCCATAAAACCACCATATGCTCAAATTAGCTTCAAATTATCCAGTACAGTTTTGGGCTTTTCATCTCAAACTGAGCATGTGGCGGCTTTTGCGATAGTTACAAACTTCACTAAAAGGTTTTGTCTTGAAACTATATATTTAAAAATTTTACATATAATTTTCACACTGAATTACCAAGCTTATTACAATACAAGAACATTATTTGTGATTACAGATTTAATTTCAATTATGTATTTGTTTACAGGTTGACCCCATGAAGGTACCCCAGATCTCGTCTCTCCAGAAGCAGCAAGAGAACCTCATGTCCATCGTGAGGATGACCTGGTCTCGTATCCTTAATTCTCACCCGTACTTCCCTCTGGAGCTGCGAGAATGCTTCTGCATGTACCGGGAGCGCATGACCTCAATTGGGAAACAACATCTCAGTGACAACATGATCTCAGCATCCATCTTCCTAAGGTTCCTGTGCCCAGCTATTCTCTCACCATCTCTCTTCGGCATCACACAGGAATACCCAGATGAAAGGGCATCCAGAAATCTCACTCTCATTGCCAAGACTACAGACACTTGCCAACTTTACAAAATTCCAAGGCAAGGAGAACTTCATGGAATTCATGAATGAGTTCATTGAGGTAGAGCAAGCTCAGATGAAGATGTTCTTGAAACAGATCTCAAGTCCTGTAACTCACGATCACAGGGTCCTAGAGTACGACAAAGACATTGACATCGGCAAGGAATTGTCCATGTTGCTCATATTCCTCACCGAAGCCCTGAGAAAGCTAAGTACCGGTACATCCACCTCAAAAGCAAACAATCTTGGTGTCAACCAGCAACATCACCTGAAGAAGCTTAGTCTTCTCCTGGATGAGATACGGGTTGCACAGACTCAGCCAAATATCAACATTGTGCACAGACTCTCCACCCACAATGTTCCCAGTTCCCCCAACTCTGACCCCACAGCCACCCCAGACAGTGCCAGGCTGGACGACAGACACGGGTTCTAGAGCCTCCAGAGGAATATCTTTCGGTACAACGATCCAACCGTGAGTGACGACTACAAGCACATTGTCCCCCCACCCATCTATCACATCCCACATCCCCCAGACACCCCTACAACCCCTCGTCCCTCCACACTTCCTAGGAACACCTACTTCTCTAACCACCGAAAACCAGCTGTGGATCTTAACACTGCGGATGATTATGTTCTATCTCAGCTCTACAGCATGATGATAAGCCCAGAGAAGCTTGTGGAATAGGTCACAGCTACAGTTACAGTCATCTTGGTCCTACCTCATCCCCAAATTCTTCTTCTCCCTCTCACCACCACCATTTTCACAACCACGCTGGTTATTACAACAACCGGCAAGTGATAGTGGGTCACCAGCAGATCAATGGGCAAGGTCACCAAGGTAATCCATCTAATGGTAATCCTGAAGAATCATTAAATACTAGCCACGAGGATCATGATAGACACTCAACTGGAGAAGCTGAGGCAAATATGAAGGGATCACAAACTTCCATCTCTCAGCTGTCCAATGTTGCTTCATCAGGATATCAAAGTTTTGCATATAGCCAATCCTCAAGTCCTGTGGATCCATCAATAACCCACCATGATACTGCCAATAACAACAATGCTGCTGCCAACAATAGTAACAGCAGCAATAGTAGCAGTAGTGGTGGCATGCACATGACGCCACCTCAATTGACCGCTCCCCTCGCCTTCAACAACCCTATGTACCACCTAAATGCAGTCACTAGTTCCCCACAAAGGACCCCGCGCTACCCACCATCACCACCACCATCTTCACCAAAGTCAGCAACAGCACCAAAGTCCTGTGAGCTCCTCCCTCAGTTCAGCCAACAGCGTTGAGGACCTTCCAACGGTCCCCTCCATCACCCCAAACCTTCCTTTAGTGCGAGGGCCTCAGCACACACACTCCTTATCCAGTGAAGACTGCCCCTCCCTAGCTTGCACGCCCCCATCTGACCAACGAGGGTTCAAGTTAGGTGCCCCGCGTACCAACCCACGGTGTCTGCCCACCGGGTGGGGTCAGCCCAACATAGTGACTACCTCTGCACCAGACCACCACCACTCTACGTCAGACCTGCTGGGGGCGGCTCAGTGTAGGAGGACCAAGACACGAAGGCAGACAGCAGAAGTCACCAGTACCAGGCGGCCCCGGTACCAATACGACAGTGACTCCTCTAGTGATGAGCAGCAGCAGCCACCACCAGCGAGAGTGCGACCACAACGCTCCAATCACAGGGTCTCGGAGACAAAAACTCTGGAAGAAGTGAGTATGATATTGGTATTGCTCTTCATAAATTTTGCATATTATTCTGTTTATGAAATTCAAAATAATCTGAATATTGATAACTTAATCGATGAACATACCAAGAAAAATATAACATTTGATATTAAACTTTCTGATAAGAACAAGTGCATTGCAAAATTATACATGTTACCTAAATTTCATAAAAGACCTTATAAATATCGCTTTATTGCCGGAGCAAAATTTGCTACCACTAAAACTCTATCAGAACAAGTCGTAAATTGCTTAAAATACATTAAAAGTACTCATAAAAGATATTGTAATATACCATCATGAGAAGAACTGGCATTAACTATTATTGGAGTGTTGACAATTCGTTAGAAGCTATTGATAAAATAAATACCATGCCGAAAGTTACCTCGGTGCATAGCTTCGACTTTTCAACTTTGTATACCAATTTGCCTTTAGATTTAGTATATTCAGATCTTTGCTTTATTATACATTTGCACTTTGACAGGTTCGTTAGGGATGGTAATTATTTCATAAATGTTTATACATATTTTAATAATGCATCACTTAGCTCTACTCCCACTAGTTCTGTATATTTTGATAGAACTAAACTTAAAGATGCCCTTAAATTCCTCCTTTTCAATACTTATGTTAGATTCGGGCCTTATATTTTCAAACAAATATTAGGAATTCCTATGGGTGGCAATGCTAGCCCTTTAATTGCAGATTTATTCTTGCTTGCTTTAGAATTTAAATATATAAAAGACTTAGTTGACAGTAGCAAGAAAAATAAAATCCCAGAAAAATTAGCACTTGCTAAATTGTTAAGTAATAATAGTAGATATATTGATGATATTCTCGTTTGCAATTTGTTAAATTTTAATCAAGTTGCTAAACTTATTTACCCTAATTCTATTCCCCTCACACAATGTAACGTAAATTATAAAGTTGAAAATTTTCTTGATATAAATATAGAGATTGTTAATGAACAGTGCATACTTAAAGTATTATTGTGTTCTCTCCACCAACCAACTGTACTCCTAAACTCGATTAATGAAATTAACAAACACATGTGGCAGTCCGGGGATTCGAACCTAGGATGCTCACACCGAAAATCAACACACTTATGCATTGCACCACGAAGACAGTATATCACAAAGTTGATGATTTTAATTTTAACGTAATAAACTTTCCTTTCCCTAGTAGTAATATCGATAGTAAAATAACTTATAATTGTTTTTATTCCCAGTTAATAAGATTTTGTAAAATTTGCACTAAAGTAGATGACTTTTGGGCTAGATCTAGGTTACTATACAGACTCTTAGTAGACAAGAGGTTTTGAGTCAAGTAAATTGTTCCATAAATTTAATCTTTTTAGGGTCAATTATTGTGACTGTATTCTAAAATTTGACATCAATAATTTTAATCAAGCATTTTTAACTTGAAGTTTCTTGTATAACCTCTGCTTACTTTTTGTCTGTGTTTATTGTTTATCTTTTTCTTCTTCTTCTTTTTCTATTATTAATATTAATATTGATGATTTTTTTAAATTGATTGTTCTTGTTAAAAGAGTACTCTTTGTTTAAATCTGTTGTTACTTCATATTTTGCAATTATTTGTCTATATTATATGTATTCATTGTCGATAGTATCAATTGCTTGCTTTTGCGATTTCCTTAGTTTATTTGTGCGATAAATGTAGGTTATTTGTAGGGTAGTTATTGATAGGGGTCACTTGAGGCATGCTATGCTTACAGGTACCTACCCGATAGCACTATCGTTAGTGAGTGCTGTACTGTATTTTATATATTATTTTGTAATAATATAGATATCTTATCAATATTTGTATTTTGTACTATTGTTAATGTCTTGTCATGTTGCAAATTTGATTTTAAATTAATATTTTGACATTTAACATGTAGTTTCTTATTCATGCAGAGTTTAGTAAAAAAAATTACCAGAACGTACCGGACTTCCCAAATTTGACTAATTGCTTGAACGTGACGATAGTGCGTTGTTATGTGTGCGATTAGTTTGCTTGGGAAACAGATTAACTTGCTCATGTAGTAGTGTACACCCTATGTGGTGGACTATGTTCTTTTATTTCATAGATTTCATTTTAGTAAGCGTTGTTTCCACATAGCGATTTTGATAATTTAATTTACTTTATATTGTCCTTGTCCCAATTTTGGTTTGTTTAGTTTGCAAGTTTTACATTTTAATTGTAGATTATTTTACTTCTATATCTGGTTAATTGAAATGTAAAACTTGCAAAAGAAACCAACCAAAACAGGAACTGCACTATATAAGGACAAAATAAATTATCAAAAGCACTGTGGAAATAACGCATTGAAGATTTAGCAAAACAATATTATAAAAATATTAAACTTGAAAACAACTCAAATTTACTGTGCAAATTAATATAAGTAACTCATTAGAATTAAACACTATTGAAACGACAACACACTAAACAAAATCTATATGTGGAAAAATGCATTTAAATGTATCTGAAATTAAACTTTGAAAGCAACAAACTTATAACATCCGCATATCTGTACACCACTACACGAGACAGTAGGTTGGTTTCCCACACCACCCTTGTAGCAAATGTGTTGGTGTATCGTGGCTAACAGTGCATTCATTCGACATATATCGACAGGCCCCGCCCACTTCCCCAACTGTTATCATACGGCTGGCATGACTGTGCGATGTAGGGATGTCCAACAGGGTTACCAAATCAGCACAAAAATATTATTTAATCTGTTTGCAGAAGTAACTAGAAGAATACAAACTAGTAAATGCCTACCTAATATTGCTAGAATATTACTCCAATATTGATAACATGTGCTAAAAGATTCGGAGTATAGCCAGCATTCTTATTGCTAGGTGTAAAATATTGCCGCTAGATCTAGTCAATATTGATTTATGAATTTAAATTATTAAAAATGGCCTACAAAGCCATCTACCTTTCTACATCAACGAGTGAGAAAGAAATGTTAAGACTGGAGCCTGTCTTTTAACAGCTCCATTCCCTTGTTCAAGTAAATACTTTTAGATCTAGCGGTAAGGTAGGTACATTGGCAACGCCCGGTGTCTTCTCTCTCAACTGTCAATGCTCTGTCATTCAAACGTCAGTTCAGTTCCCTCCCGTCTTCTGAAGGGGGAAGATGGCGTCTCCTGCCCATACCCCTGGCAGACTTGCTGGTTCTTCCCGACTTGTCAGTCAAGCCAGGAATATTGTATTAAATGTATTAAAGTATTTTGATTAGGAAAAAACTGAGCCAGTTGATGTGGTGGTGAAGAAAACCTCTGAGGCAACACAAGTTTCACAGCCATTGATTAACAAGATCAGAACTCAATGCAGGAAGATTGAAGGACTCTTTCATTCACCAGTTTACCAGCAACGGCTTTCACCCATACTTGGATCAATTGACAACTTGATCACTTCACACTATGAGAGAGAGAGGGAGGGAGACTGAGGTACACAGACAAGGAGGGGGAGGCATTACGGTACCGTACCCTATACACCCAAACGCAGTCGCTCGCTAAGCCTAGCTTAAAAATGTCTACCTCTGCTCTGCCCAAGTAGACGAGGTAACAATGGTAATGGAGTTTACTTTTCTGTACAATGGTATATGGTAATATTGTATAGTAAAGAATAACTGCAAATATGCATGTATTAAAGCACTCTTACATCCTATAATTAATTTTACTTGGAGCTCTTATCAGCTCCGTGGTAAGGTGACAAGTGACTTGTCCGAGATTGCGGTATGATAAGCTCTACTTCGTCTACGGCGCTGGTGGAAGCGGGTGGGGCCTGTCGATATATGTCGAATGAATGCACTGTAGTAGGAAGTGCAATCAGGAATTGTAATCCAAATACGTATAGGCAGATGCAAATTGTGTTTAGTGAAAGAGAAATAAATACTGATAAATTACTTTTATTTAAATTAGACAGTTATACAATTTCCATGGAACATCTTAAGTCTTGTTGATGAAAAGTATTCATAATAATTTCTGTACCAATTTTGGTAGGATGGGGATATGGTTAATATTTAGCAAACTGTAGAGGTTAACCCTTCCAGCCCGGGTGTCCTTTTAAAAGGACACCACGGCAGATGGGCAGGAACCCGGGTGTCCTTTTAAAATCTGTAAGCTTGAAAGCCTATTCAGCTTGGTCTGAACGCCGTGCGTCCGACGCATGTAAACAAAGCCGATCGTTGCGTCACCGCACCTCCGAAAACAATAAGGAGACGTCGGATCAATGTTATTGTTGTGACGTCAGATGAAATTAGTGTCTGAAAAGCTCCAATATTGTCAACATCGCGGAAAAATTCGCTCCACGGAAATCGTCATCACAACTGAACCAGTTGACTTAGAGAGCTCTACTCAATGCCAGTCTACAGATTGGAAACTGCACTACGTTTATAGATGCATGGGAAATTTCTAGCAGTTAAAATATAAAAAAAAAAACGGTAGCCTAGGCCTAGACGTTTTTCGGCCAGATCGCCCGGATACGACCTCCGTCCTTTGGAAAGGCAGCCCGGGCCCCGAGGGTTAAAACAGGGTAATTTTGCCATGAATGGTGGATTTGCTCAATAAAAAATACCATATGGAATATTGGATTTGTTTTTCTTTTTTTGGTTTATCTACACATTCAGGTCTTCTGCTAAAGATATGTAGTGATTAACTTTTATTATTATGTCCCGCCTGCCTAATAGCCGTTCGTATCTTTGCCATAGTTTCTTTTTAAATAATTTGGCAAACAATTTCCTTTCTTAAAAGCCATTTGTTTGCATAATGAATCTTCAATTGGTATTATTGCCGCCGCGGAAAAATTATGCGGCGAAGTAATTACCCTGTTTTACCCTAAAGTATGGGCGGGTGCCCAACCCCGAAAGGAGTTGAAATAGGGGAGCTATCCCCCCGCCAAAGGCGGCTTTCTAGGGCCTTTCCTAGCTGATGCTGAGAGGATTGGGTTCTAGTCATGTGGTGATGGGCTGGTCTAGCAGAGTGAGAGCTGAGCGATCTCTGCCGTACCCATAGCTTACTCTGACTGTTCCTTTTACTTATATATCTTCTAGATCTCAAGTGACGGCGTCTTTTCCGTGGATTGACCTCCCTACTGCCAACCTAGAAGTTGGCAGATTGGGAGCCAAAGCGTCACATTTTTCCCTTGCCCCTCAACTTTCCCTTCATAATTGCTGAGGGGCACAGGGCCTTGGGTGGGGTTTTAGTTTCCCGGGCGTTTCCGCACCCTCCTCAGCTCCCTGCCTTGGAGTGGCTTCGGTGACCTGGGCTTTGTTAGTGGTCAGCAGGGAGGGTTTTGTGGGGGCGCTCGTTTATGGCCTTGGCCTTGCTCGAGACCTTGGGGCTGTTCGGCCAGACAGCCTGGGGAACAACAACAACAACCCTAAAGTATGAGCAAGACAAGAGTTTTGAGTCATTATATAGCAACATACCATTTTTCTTGTGTATAGTATGAGTATGAGAACCTCCAATATTCTATTTTTTATTAATTTCACCACAACACCAAACACCAATGAAATTAATGAAAGCATATATGTGATCCACCAGGATTCGAACCCTGGGTTATCACACACAGATTTTTAGACACCTTAACCATTACACCACCAAGACGGTGGGGGGTATGTGCCAGAGTATATAGATAGATAGATAGATAGTATGAGCAAGACATTTAATACTTAACATTTTTATTGTTTACAGTATGAGCAAGACATCTTGGCCCTGAGAACCGCCATGGAGGAGATGCACCACAAGCTGGTGGCGGCGGACGAACAGCTCCACAACCAGGAGGGCGGCGGCGGTGAGGGGGGGGCACCTGTCTCCTCCCCTCTGCCCCCCAACCACGACCCCCAGGCACCCCCCAGGACCCCCACCTCTAAGCACCACACCCACCAGTTCCCCCCACAGCCAAACCCACAGCAGAGGATGGACCCAGAAGGACAGGGAAACCACATGAGAGAAATATTGCAGAAGTGAGTTGCTTTCAGTTTTTGTTTTGTTAAACCTATCTTCTCCTGGATGACCTAGATATGTGTGAAATTATATTTTGTTTTTGTGCGTTCATTGCTTTCTGTTGTGTTGTCCCTATTCTGGCTCTGTCTCGAGTCTCCCCCCCCCATTTGATTGTTTATTACCTAAATATTTATTAAATATAACCAAAGTATTGTACTGTATTGTATTAACCATCCAATAACCCCAGAATTAAGAAAATTGCCCTATATGTTTTGATCACATATAATTTTCTATGTTTTTCCCTTTCATCAGAGATTTTATTATTTGTAAGAGACTTCTTTGTGTAAACTCTAGTTTTCAAAATGATTATTAAAATTTAAAACTTGCAAACTAAACAAACCAAAACTGGGACGATACAAGATAAAGGTAAAAATCGCTATATACTAACATACTGTACATACATATTGTACTTGCACTTTGATACCCCATCCCACTTTTGACACAACCTCCATATTGTTTAGGCTATATTATTTTCGTATATGGCCAATGACCTCAACCTGCCCTTAATACTGTCTTGATGGTGTAAGTTCTCTATGTGATATCCTACGAGAATCTCTGTATAATCTACCCAATTCTTGTCGAGTAGAATAGTTTTATAACCAAATAATCTAATTGTGTTCTTTTATTTAAACATTTTTTTTATTAAGCGTTGTTTCCACATAGCGATTTTGATTAGTTCTTTTGCGTTTATCTTGTGTCGTCCCAGTTTTGGTTTGTTTATTTTGCAAGTTTTACTTTATAATATAATATTAGTTGCAAATCAATTTGACTTTTAAATCTCGAAAACAGAATATTAGTTGAATCATTATGACATTTGAATGGGGAGAGCTGTGATGATTCAGACAGTGGGCTGGTTTGGACATTCACTTTCTTATAAAAAAAAAAATATGAGGCCTGTGAATACAAGATTTTGCGAGAACATGTGTTAGTTTGTTACCAAAGCCCACATGGCTCTCATAAGAACTGACATCCAACTGTTGGAGATTGATTTGTTTATAAATTCTGATGTATCTTTTAAAGTTGGTTTCATAAATTCTAGTCTACTTCTATAAATATGTCCTGCATCAAGTACAAAAATATGCTTAATTTTGGTTGTATTAAAGATATTTAGTAGTGATTAGCCTGTATGAATTTGATGTTTTCTTGTATTTATGTTTATTTGATTGATATATCCCTTAAATTAATATAGAGATGTGTGGGATTGCTCGGACAGCAAATAATGAATGGGGGGGGGGGTTCGTCCATATAATAATGTTTCTTTAATTAGAAAGGTATACCGTATACCTTTTTGTCTAGAAATGTATTACTAATCGAAGCGCCTTGGAAGTAGATACGTATTGTAATCCAGGGTAAATTCCTTGGCTCAACTTTCAGTTTGATCAGTTGTTTTGACTTTGACTTTGTATTGTCTTTGTCCCAGTTTTGGTTTGTTTAGTTTGGAAGTTTTACATTTTAATTTAATTTATTAGTGACATGTCATGTCGTAGGTATGGTATATTAGTGTAGGTTATAGAATAGCATCTGTACAAATAGGTATTTTAGGTAGGTATAATATAATTAAGTAGGTCATTGAACTTCTAGGAATAATATAAGAGTCGTATGTGTGTAGGTAGTAAGACAGTGAGGGTATGCCCCTGGCAAAGGAAGCAGTGGAGCGGATTTTGTGAGTGCGTCATTAGCCTCCTCACCACCAACCATCACTTAACCTAAGACATGCGCATGGGGGTATGAGACACCACACTCCTGTGCGCACGTATTTGAGCTGTTCCCATCACTAACATAATTATTTTACCATAAATAACATTAATACTTATCCATATGCGCCTATTATAGGTTGATTATAAAGGTATTAACCTGTTACAATAATAAAACAAGTGGAAACAGTGTTGGGATGGTCAAAATCGGCGATACAGGCCGGGAGTTACATAATGTATGGCTGAGGCAACCTCCCTGCCCTCCTCCCCTCCCCTTGTCTGGAGAGACACTGTTACGCAATAGTCTCTCTCTCGCTCTTTCCCACGCTTGGTAACAGTGATGACAACGCCCTGCTACCAACTCGCTAATGTTAGCACGAAAATAGACCACAGAATAAGGGAATAACAGGGGAAATAGGTGATAACTGAAGGAGGGGAGGTGGAGGAGTGATATTTGGCATGGCCCAGGGGCAAAAAACAAAATAAAAATATAAAAACAAAAAAAACATCTTTTTTTTTTTCTTTTTTAAATGGATTTTTTTTTCCTTACTCTAAAGAGTCTTCCCGCAGTCCGCCGGGGGAACTCTTAAGAGTCTCCCCGCAGTTCCCGGGTTAAGGGAGCCCACCTCACATTTTTTTTAGCTTTCTCTCCCTCTCTCTTTGGCTTTTATCCATTCGACCCCATTCAGCCTACTATTTTAAGACTTTTACCCCCCATCCAGGTGTCAATATTTTCCTGGCGAGCGGTAGCGAGCCAGCATATATGTTTTTTTGTTTTGACAGCAAGCTAAATTTGTGCATTTTTCGATAGGAAAATGTCTCCGGCGATGCCTGATTTCTTCATACAATGCTGGCTCGCTATCGCTCGCCAGGAAGATATCGACACCTGGATGGGGATAAACGTCTTAAAACAGTTGGTTGAACTGGGCTGAATGGATACAAGCCAGGGAAAGAGAGAAAAGAAGAGAAAGGTAAAAAAAAAAAAGCCGGTGACCCCACTTACCTCCGTTGCCTGGGGCTGATGGCGGGCACGGGCTACGACAGAGAGTGATTATGGGTCGAGGTCTTCCGGCGGGTGATCTATTATTCCTTTCTCTCCACTCCTCTGTTGTTGAATTGGTTGATTAGAACGCGTCACTGCCGGATAACACTAGTACCAGTAATGTACTGTATAATCCCGTTAGGTCCCTACAAGTGACATTGCAGAATATATTGATAAAATCATTATTGTAAGCACAAATAATGTATGCCTTATCAATACATTCCTATCATAATACGAATAACATACCACTACTTCGTTTAGCTGGTGTTTTCGTTTATCATATAATTAATAAAACAATGATTTCTACACGCTCCAAAGAGCTAAGGTATGACGCAATAAGTGCATGCGCAAATAGCAACCTTGCGTTTGCCATAAACATGTAGGCCTACTGTACATGAGGATATCTGTAAAATGTTATCTTTATTCTACATCTGGGAATGTATTGTGTTACAACCATTTGTATGTGTGATATATAAAGATATATAGGGAATAGCACTTATAATACAACAGTTTTCTACCTATGACCTATATGTGTTTTAAGTGGAAACGATCAAGAACTCTATGACATTGAACAATTCAGCATGTATTTATGTCTTTCTATATGACCCATTGTGATGTTCATTAATATATTACAGAGATTTATGTTTTTCTAATTACAAACACGCACATATGCTGTAACGTGCAGTAGTCATAACCATTACCCTATTCTGCTTAAACTAATTGTATTTCCCTTTCCTTTCAGAACTTCTTCAGCAAGAGATCGTTCAAGAGCAACCCTCTGAAGAGGACCAAATCTGTGACCAAGCTCGAGCGAACCAAACGAGGTGGTCGCAGTGGGGGGCTCCTAGAACCAGACCCTCTAGCCCTTGGTTCATCTACCGCCAGACTCAGGTCCTCACGGTCCCATGAGTCCCTCTTATCTAGTCACAACATGATGAATACACTCGACCTTGCTGCTGGTAAGTTAAACCAATCGATCACTTTTACTATGCTTATGTCACCTAAAGTTCAGTCTCGCTTTGTCACTTTTATAATTAATAAGTAATCCTAATTAATGAATATAAAAGTAAAAGTTAATTATTAAGTAATCATAATTAGCCTAATATGACAAGATAATAGCAATTGACTAGGGTCATTTTTAACTAACGATTTCATGGTTTCAAACTAGTAACTCAGTTTTTTCACAATGCTATTCATATTTATTATATATCTAGAATCAGTTAATCAACAATTTGAATTTGCAAAAGCACTTCTACAGTGTCTGTGACTGTGATAAGTATTAGCCCTACATGCTGTCAAATATAAAAAAAAGTAAGTACTGTACTAGGAAATAGGCCTTATGTAATCAGTTGTGAACCACATTATACACACTGTGTTGTTGTGTAATACTGTATACGGTTATGTAATTGTTCTGTTTGGTAACACTTATATTGTACTTTCCAGGTGAGATGACCATCAAACCTCTCCACGCCAGTATTCTGGGTCAAGATCACTGTTTCCAGGTTAGTTATTACACTATTTAGGCCTATGTCTGATTGATTTATTGGTTACAGGTGCCAAACTACAGTAGAACCCCTCTAAATCGGTCCCATGTATTCCTTTGTTGTTAGCCCGAATTCTACATTCTACCCCAAACAAATATCAAGAGATATCACCTTGAATTTTGGTGTGTTGTTGTTGTTGTTGTTCCCTAAGCTGCCTGGCCGAACAGCCCCGTTGGTGTGTAATCATCATTTATGAGTACCGTATCGGTATTGTGTGAAAGTTTCATGCAATTTGAACAATAATTACTATAATTATGGATGTAGAAAATCACTTGAGCTATCAGGACAAGTGGAATACTTCTCTTGGTTTAGTGGTGAGTGGTAGCCTCGGTTAATCTAGTTTATATTCCACATAATTCATATAATATATGAATTTTATTTGTAATTTCTTTATTGAACCTACATCAATAATGGCATAATAACACTCATAGGACTTGCCATACTAATTATAGCTCTAGACCTTGTCATACCTTGCTTTGTGATGAGTTCGCCAAACTTCTAGTGACACCGAGGAGCGCGCCACCCCTCGTTCTGTGTATATGGATTATATTTGCTTTGGAACGAATATGATTAATGTAACCATCCTGCAACATGGGGATACTGTCCTCTACTGGTATTATTTTAGAAATTGGCGAAGTAATTGTTCAGTACTGAATAAAAGAAACTACAGGGCTATGAGAATGAGGGGTGACTTCCCTGATCTTTCTCTTCTACTGTACAAAGGATATATTCCTCTTACCTTTGCTGTACCACTGTCACCCCTCCTTTCTCCCTCTGGTCTGTAAGAGTAGGATTTTATTTTTGAGTAAAGCTCAATATTTTCAGCTTCCCCTTCTTCCCCCCTCTCATTTTGTAAGTGTTTGATTGTATTATTACTTTTGAGTTGAGTATATTTTTGTGCTAACATTAGCAAAATGTGTGGAGGATGTGCTTACGTGCCTAGCGAGTGTGTTATACAACCGAGTGTGTGAATGAGTAGGCTCAGTGTGGCTTGAGGCCTCGTGGAGGGAGGGGTTGCCTCAATTTTCTCCATAATTCATGAATGGGCTGGTCCATCTATATTCGCGATTTTGACCAGAAAAATTATATTTTCACTTGTTTTATTGTTGTTACAGGTTACTATCTTCATAGTGAAGGTAAAATAGGCTCATATGAATAAGTAATAACGATATTTATCGTAAAATTACGATTATAGGCCTGAATGGAGCCAATATGCTCGCCCATGGGCAGCTAGTTCAATACCCCCCCCTCGACGTTGCCGGGTTAAGGGCTGCTTCACTTGTCAAGTTTTTGGATTTGAGATCGGCACGTACAGTCCGATCCCAGGTCTTCCTCGGTCCACCCCTTGGTGCAGCTCCCTCCACAATTACAGACCTGCATGTTTTTACCCAATTTTGTTCATCCATTCTCTCCACATGTCCATACCATCCCAGTCTACTTGTACGCATCACCTCGCTAATACTGTACTCTTTATACTGTACCTAAACATCTCCTAAACTTAATCAAATCTCCTAGTGTTCTATCTCTATAGAGTATATAGATAGAACACTAAGAGATTTGATTAAGTTTAGGAAGAATAGTTGTATTCATCTTTGGAAAACTGTCCTTCATCAGGGACTAATTTTGTTATACAGTACCGGTATTAAAAAAACATGTATTATATTGGGGGTAACATTATTATGTTTTTTCCACCAACCAACTTCACCTCTAGGCTCTAAATTCAAGTAATGAAATCAACAAATACATGCGGCACTCCAAGGACTCGAACCTAGGATACTCGCATCTAAATTCCGCGCACTTATGCATTACGCTGTCAAGACAGAATACCGGTACTGTATTGTTGTTCCCACACAGCAATTTTCATTAGTGGTTTTGTCTTTTTACTGTGTTCGTATAAGTTTTGGTTTGTTTATTTTGCAAGTTTTACATTATAAATACAGTTTAGGAAATAATTGATAATCAGAGGGTCAATTAAGATCATTTATTCAGTACCCCTTATATTGCTAGAAGTCGTCCTAAAAGTAAAGTTGAGGGTCATACGCCGAAGCATGGCGTACCTTCGGCGTTGTCCGTCGCATTGCCCTTTGGAGCATGGTGTTGTGAAGCCAATACAGGGTAAACTTACCTTGGATTGTTTGTTATTTTCACAGTTTAATTTCTGATAAATTTATAAGCATTTTTCCACATAGATTTTGTTTAGTGTGTTGTCGTTTCAATAGTTTTTAATTGTAATGAGTTTGTTATAATTTGAACCACAACTTTTTAGTTCGTTTATACTGTATTGTCTTTGTCCAAGTTTGTTTGTTTAGTTTGCAAGTTTTACATTTTAATCTATATCTATGTTATGAGAAATAAGTAAAATTTTATTATTATTTTTATTAATATTATTATTATTATTATTATTATTATCATCTATCTATATACATACATACATACATACATACATACATACATAACATTTTAAGACTGAGTGTTCCACACATAGGTGCAGTTTCAGTCTCTTGTCCTAATGGCGGCGTTCCAGGCAACCCTGTTAAGGGCTGCTTCACTTGTCAAGTTCTTGGATTTGAGATCGGCGCGTATAGTCCGATCCCAGGTCTTCCTCGGTCCACCCCTTGGTGCAGCTCCCTCCACAATCACAGACCTGCATTTTTTCACCCAATTTTGTTCATCCATTCTCTCCACATGTCCATACCATTCCAGTCTACTTGTACGCATCACCTCGCTAATACTCTTTATACCTAAACGTCTCCTCAGCTCAACATTTGTTATTCTATCCTGTAGCCTGGCCCCACACATCCATCTCACCATTCTCATCTCATTACGCTCCATTCTGTTGACATCCTCTACTTTAACGGCCCATGTTTCTGAGGCATACGTCATTGCACTTCTAACACATGAGGCATACACCTTTCCCTTCAGGGGGAGAGGCATTCTTTTCATGGTCAGGATTGGCATCAATTCTCTGAACTTCGCCCAGCCACACCTAATTCTAGCAACAGTGGCAGCCTCGGCCCCACCACCGGCAGCGATGGTATCTCCTAGGTAACAAAACTTGTTCACCAGCTCCAAAGACTCATTTCCAAATTCACAGCCACAGGATCATCACTTAACACAAGCTCGCCTTTGCACACTACGCACTTAAATTTCTCTATTTCTGACTTATCCTTCGGCAGGGGCCCCTTTATTCTACTACAGCGCTTACTCCCATGGTGTACCCAACATCGACAGATGCTACATTGAATTGAGTTAACGCCCACTCCCTTTCCACACACTGCACATGGGTATGCACCGCTCTTTTCCACATTGCCTCGTCTCAAACTACAATGCATAACCTTGGTTTTGTTAATATTAACTCTTAAACCCTTGCTCGCCATGCCCTCTCTCCACTCTCTGAATTTGGCCTCAGCATCCTGCATACTGTCAGCTATTAGGACTAAATCGTCTGCATAAAACAGTTCCAACGGGAGTCCGCCTCTAAAAACTCTAGACAGCACCTCCAAGACCATAATAAAGAGGAGGGGGCTTAACACTGAACCCTGATGGACTCCAACACGGACTGCGAACTCATCACTCGGTACACCCTTCACCCTCACCGAACTTCGCGAATCCTCATACATCTTCATTATCACACGCACCAGCCACTCATCCACACCAAGTTTCCTCATAGCCCACTGTACAACATCTCTAGGTACCCTATCAAAGGCCTTCTCCAGGTCCACAAAGTAAAGATCCCTGCCTTTTAGTAAGTATCTTTCCTGTATCTGCCTGACTATGAAGATAGCATCGGTTGTACCACGTCCTGGCATAAAACCAAACTGCATATCATCAATAGAGATGCTTTGCCTGATCAAACCCTCAAGGACTCTCTCACAGACCTTCATGATTTGGTCAAGCATTTTCAGGCCCCTATAATTTCCTCTATCTAGCGCATCCCCTTTTCCTTTGTATATATTTACTATTACACTTTTGAGCCAATCCTCTGGGATTTTCTCATCTTTAATAATGGTGTTTATCAACTCAGTGACTAAGTTTACACCAATCTCCCCTGAGGCTTTTATCATCTCAGCGACAATGTCGGAGCAACCTGGAGCTTTACCGTCCTTCATTTTATTGATTGCGTCGCTCACTACAGCTGGTGCTATCAAAGGAGGGGGACCAGATATTGGTTTTTCGATACTAAGCTGTTCCTTATCCCATTCAAACTCTACATTTAGCAATCGTTCATAGTGTACCTTCCATGCTTCTCTGATTTCATTTTCTGCATACACAATCTTCCCATTATCATCTCTAACACACTGTTCACCTATAATATCCCTACTCTCATTTTTAACTCGCCTAGCTAGGTTGAAGATCCCATTGGGATTGTCAGTGTTACACACTTGTTCGAGGACCAGGTCCTTAATGCGATTTTTAGCATTGTAAATAACTCTTTTGGCAGTTCGTTTAGCTGCCTGGTATTCCTCCCTGCTTTGAAGCATCTCTTTTTCTCTTTCACAGCATGTTCTACCTCATCGTTCCACCACCAAGAGGTCTTATTCCAGGGGTGACCCTTTGTTTTCCCACAGACTTTGTCAGTGGCAGCGATAAGTATATACTCAGGCTCAATCCCCACTTTTCCTATACAGTATATAATAAATGTGCAATCCCTCCAGGGTGATGGTGTTGAACATACTCCAGGAGGACGGGGTGGCACTGTGTCGTTAGGATCGGCTGAAGGAGGCTGCTCACCGCTTCTCGTACGCTCTCCGCAAGTTACCACAAGACGAGGAGGAAGGAATAACGTACAGTATTCGAGAATCCCTACAGAAAATTATATATTGAAAAGCCAGACCTATGAGAGTACCTTATGGAGCTCAGTGGTCTAGTTAATCTGCTCTACATAACTAACTAACTCGGACAAATACTCTTTTGGTGGTGGTGGCTGACACTAGACAAGTACTTTATATAGCTTTGTATGTATGTGTATGTATATCTTAGGCAAATACCCCTTTGGTGGGGGTGGCCGACACTACACAAGTAATTTATATAGCTTTGTATGTATGTATGTATGTGTGTGTATGTATGTATGTATGTATATCTCAGGCAAATACTCCTTTGGTGGGGGTGGCGGACACTAGACAAGTACTTTATATAGCTTTGTATGTATGTGTATGTATATCTTAGGCAAATACCCCTTTGGTGGGGGTGGGCGACACTAGACAAGTACTTTATATAGCTTTGTATGTATGTGTATGTACAGTATATCTTAGGCAAATACCCCTTTGCTGTGGGTGGCCGACACTAGACAGAGCCTGAACAGAAAGAAGACTTAAAGTTCCGGGACCAGTTTCGCGGTCCCGCAGCTGTTTCTGTGGCTGGTCGATTAGGAGAAGTAGTTTTTGTTTCAGTGAAATGTGTAGATAATGAAAAGTTTGCAAGAAGTTGATGCAGACAGTGTAGTTTGATCATTTTGCATTCGGTATCGATAAGTCTGCTGTGAAATTAGTTATTAAAATTCCAGTACAGTATAATGTAAAACTTGCAAGGACGACATAATATAAAGACAAAGGCAATTAAGGGGGGATGGTTAATGGTTTCGATGTTTGCATGTATTTAATATTTGTTGTAGGTTCCTGCCTAGAGGTCCATCAAACTGAAAAAAAGAAACATCAGATCCCCCTTTTAGATAAATTTGTACATTTTTTGGTAGAAAAATGTCCCGGCCAAAGGTCTGTTGTTGTAACATTACAGGCTCTTCGCTAGGGGGAAAATTGGCACCTAAATAGCACGAAAGGTCTAAATATTGACTAATAAATGCGGCGAAAGTTCTGAAAATCGAGTAACTAATGGGGCAAACATGTTAACATCTTAAAATGATTGGGGGTAAGCTTGAGGAAGAAGGGTGAGCAGAAAACCAGGCCAACCCCCCTTAAAGGATTCAATTTGCCACCACTCTATCAGTTAAAATGAAACTGATGATATATTTGTTATTTGTTTGTATGTGTTGATTATTTGTGTGTGTTATTGTGGGTGGGCGACTCCAGACAGCCATAACTTGATAGATGACTAGTATAATTTCTGTGTTTTTAGTATTTTGATGGAAAGGTAGGCTTATTATAACTACTGTACAGTATATTGAAAGTTAGGAATAGTATAATTATCAATTTTCGTATTTAATTAAAGTTTGAAATAGCATTAATTGTTTTTGACGAGTAAGGAATAGTATTAGTATAAATTTTAGTATTTAATTAAAGTTTGAAATAGCCTTAATTGTTTTGGATGAGTATTAGTATTCAATATATGTTAGGATTAGTATGACTCCTGATAAAGTTCACCAGAGAAAGGTGCGAGTGAACGCTCAAGTGGTGAAGGACCCTAAGAATTGGAACTATAAATGCAGTTTTGGTTCAGTCTGTCTCGAGTATGCCACCCCGGGCAATGTGTTTACTACTGTATATTATGTGGAAGGTATGACTAGTGTAAAGGTGGTATGACACGAGCGGTTTTCCCTCGATATTTATCATTAACTCGTACAGTAGCGTTGACGTCCTTTTGTTAATATTATTAGGACTATTGGACGCTTGTATTCAGATTAGGAAGGATCTGTAGCAATTATCAGGCTTCGACTAACTCAACCAAGGCTTTTACCTAGCACATATCCTTCCTAAGCTGCACACAAGTGTGTCAAATAGTAAAAAGGTAAGACACGTCGCTGGTACTGAAAGGGTTAACACTGGTCTGGCAGCATATGAGGTCAACATTACAAATATTTGTGTCACCTAAATTAATGTTTCGTCAGTGTAGTTTCGGATGCCCGTGGACAAATTTTCCAGAAATGTTGCCAGAATAATGTTAAGCATCAAATGTTGACTGCTCTTGTGTGATAATGGTTTAGTTATTTGTAGTTTATATTGTGATTGTCCCACTGTTGGTTTGTTTATTTGTTAAGTTTTACAATGGAAGTTGTTGGTTTTTCATTTTAGATTTGATATAATTGATTGAACGTTAGGAAGCTATTGTTTTATTTATTCCAGGTGATGCTAAATGTCATATTTTCATATTACAGTATATACTTTTGTATATACTGTGTGTATGTGTATGTATATGTAAGGCAAATAGCCCTTTGCTGGGGTTGGCCGACACTAGACAAGTATATAGTTTTGTATGTATGTATGTATGTATGTATGTATGTATGTGTATGTATATCTCAGGCAAATACCCTCTTGCTGGGGGTGGCCAACAATAGACAAGTATATAGTTTTGTATGTATGTATGTATGTATGTGTATGTACTGTATATCTTAGGCAAATAGCTCTTTGCTGTGGGTGGCCGACACTAGACAGAGCCTGAACAGAAACAAGACTTAAAGTTGCGAGAGCACTTTCGCGGTCCGTCACCCGTTTGTGTGGCTGGTTGATTAGGAGAAATATTTGTTGTAGTGAAATATGTAGATAATGATGAAAAGTTGGCAAGAAGTTGATGCAGACAGTGTAGTTTTATAATTTTGCATTGTGTATGGATAAGTGTAGTGTTAAATGAGTTATTAAAATTCCAGTACAGTATAATGTAAAAGTCCCTCTTACAAGGGCACACCCTAGCCCTGTTAAATGAAGGGAGTATATGGCGTTAAAAAGTGCATCTCTACATGCTAGATAATTGAGTGAGTTGCGTCAGCATATGGAAGCATGTGGAGGCGGGTCATTCGTGGCCACCCACTCAGGGACTGGCTTCTGGCAATAATAAGATAGATCTGTTTGAAGTGTTCAATTTAAATAGGTAATTTAGATTGTTAATATTTTTGTTTTTTGCTTGATTATGAATGCAAATGTAAAACTTGCAAATTAAACAAACCAAAAGTGGGACAAGGACAATATAAATATAGTTTGTAATTACCGGTATGTTTAGATAGATAGATATGTAACTGTCTTCGTAGCGCAATGGATAAATGCACTGAATTTCGGTGTGAGCATCCTAGGTTCGAATCCCTGGACTGCCACATGTATTTGTTGATGTCATTGAGTTTAGGAGTAAAGTTGGTTGGTGGAGGTAACATAATAATTAAGTATGAAGGTATAAATATGAAACAAATATATTATATTCATACCTATTATTACATTATGTTGATTGTGTTATAGGTGTGTAGGCTATGTATATACTCAGGCACATACCCCATAGCTGGTGGGGTGGCTGAATTGAGTGTTTATTTTAATTATTTTTACATGCAGTACACTCAATGTCATAAATCGTGGTTTTAAATGTATTTTGAGGTATTTCGGAGGGATTGAAACTGTCTTAGTATTTTGACTTAGTATATAAATGTTGAGTGTATTTGACTTAGAATCTACATTTTGAGTGATCATATGTGGAGTTTGATGATTTTGAAAGATGGACAACTCGAGACTGTATTTATATAGGCCTATGTATTATAGTGAGGCACATAACCCTTAGCTTGGGGTGGCCGACTCGAGAGATTGTTATTATTTTTATTGGTTGATTATGAATGTATTTTGTAATGAGTTTGAGATAGATTGATAACTTACATTGTATTTGATTCATATTTATAGGTAGATCCCAACTTAGATACATATTATGACATTATGTTGATTGTGTTATAGGTGTGTAGGCTATGTATATACTCAGGCATATACCCCATAGCGGGTGGGGGGGTGGCCGAATCGAGACATATGTTTATTTTAATTATTTCTATATGCAGTACACTCAATGTCACAAATCGTGGCTTTAAATGTGTGTAGCTATCCCGAACGGAATGAAATCGTGTTACTAATTTTGACTTAGTATTTAGTATATAAATGTTGTGTGATGGTATGTGCAGTTTGATGAATCAGAAAGATGCACAACTCCAGACTGTATTTATGTAGGCCTATGTATTATACTGAGGCACTTAACCCTTAGCTTGGGGTGGCCGACTCGAGACTACTAGATATTAGTCGTTTGTAATTATTGTATGTGATAGATATTAAAGTTAGATTGATAATTATGGTATTAAGTTGATGATTCCTAGTGTTGTTATTCGATAGATCGATAGATACAGTATTATTGTGTGATTGTATTGATTATTTTAATAAGATTGTTTATTGTATTATATAGAGAGTTAGAGTGATTAAATTTATTGTTTTTGTATTATATAGTGTTATTATCTTTATTAGTAGTGGGTACCCCTTCGTGGATGACGGCGTGAGGCAATAGATAGATAGTAGTAGTGTTTATAGTAATGGAAGTAATGTAGTTATTATTGAATATTAATATGTATACGGTTTCCATTTGCATGTGTATTAAAATATGTACATATTGTTTGATAAGCATCATATAGGTTAGGGGCCAATATTATAGTGGCGTCATTCAATAATTAGATAGCTCCCCCACCCCCCTTACACTGTTCTATGTTTTTACTATATAATGACTATTATGCCTAACATCCTTCATTACTTTCACTCCCCTCTTCTGCTCCCCCTTCTCTCTCCTCCCTCCCTCTTCTGGTCTCCTTTCTCTCTCCTCTGTTCTGCTCTGCCTACTCTCTTCTCCCTCTCCCCCACTTGCTCTCCCTTGTCTCTCTCCTCCCTCTTCTGCTCTCCCTTCATCTGCTCTCCCTTGTCTCTCTCCTCCCTCTTCTGTTCTCCCTTCTCTCCTCCCTCATTTGGTTTCCCCCCTTTTCTCCTCCACCCTCTAATCTCTCCTCTTGTTCTCTCTTCTGCTTTCCCTTCATCTGCCCGGTTTGCTCCCTCATCTGCTCTCCCTTCTTTCTCCTCCCTCGTCTGCTCTTCCTTCTCTCTCCTCCCTCATTTGCTTCTGCTCTACTCTCCTCCCTCATCTGCTCTCCCTTCTCTCCTCCCTCTTCTGTTCTCCCCTTCTCCATTCCCTCATCTGCTCTCCCCTTCTCCATTTGCTTTCTCCTCTCATCCGTCTAATTCTCTCCCTTGTCTCATCCCTCTTTCTCCTCCCTCTTCTGTTCTCCCTTTTCCCTCATTTGCTTCTGCTCTCGTGTTTCTCCTCCCTCATCTGTTCTCCCTGCTCTCTCCTTCATTTGCTTCTGCTCTGCTCTCCTCCCTCCACCCCTCCTTCATTTGCTGCCCCCTTCTCTCTATTTGTCCCTTCCCCCCTTCTCTGTCTTTTCCCCTCCCTCCTCCCTCATTTGCACCCCCCTCTATTTTTCTCTCTTCCCCTCTCCCTCCCTCATTTGGTCCCCCCTCTATTTCTCTCTTCCCGCCCTCCCTCATTTGCTCCCTTCTCTATTTCTCCCTTCCCCTCCCTCATTTGCTCCCCCCTTCTGTCTCTTCCCCTCTCTCCCTTCCCCCAGCTCTCCTCCCTCATTTGGTCCCCCTCTATTTCTCTCTTCCTCCCCCTCCCTCATTTGGTCCCCCCTGCTCTGTCTTCCCCTCCCTCCCTCCCTCATTTGCTCCCCCCCCCCCCCCCTTCTGTCTCTTCTCTCATTTGCTCCCCCCTCTATTTCTCTTCCCCCCCTCCCTCATTTGGTCCCCCCTCTATTTCTCTCCCTCATTTGCTCCCCCACCCCTCTCCCTTCCCCCCTTCTCGCTTTCCCCTCCGTTTTGCTCCCCCTTCTCTCCTCCCCCTCCGTTTTTCTCTCATTTGGTCCCCCCTTCTCTGTTCTGTCCCTAATTTGCTACCCCACCCCTCCCCCCCTTCCCCCCCTTTCTCTCATTTGGTCCCCCCTTTTCTCTCCCCCCCCCCCCCCTCATTGCTCCACCCTCGTCTCTCCCCTCCCTCATTTGCACCCCCCTTCTCTCTCTCCCCTTTTATATTCCAGGATGTATGAATTTATTAATAAAGGATATAATTGAGAAATGTGTTATTTTCACCTATATAGAAAAGAAATCTAAAAAATCCCAAGACACTTGGATAGTGGGTAAACTGTCTTAAGACACTTGGATAGTGCGAAAGGAAAGCAGGCTGATTGGCTGATTTATTTAATTTTTCTTTTTTATTTCTTTTCATTTTTATTTCTCTTTTTTATTCATTTTTTTGCTATTAATATATTTTAGGATATCAAATTTGTTCAGTCACATTTGTATTTATTTTAACTTCTCAATTTCCTTTACATACATAATTCACATTTCATAAATATAAGCATAAACAGTTTCAGGTTTCAAAAATGGAAGTCTAAAAATGTATACTGTATTTGTATAAACTAATAATGTCTAGATAATTTGAAATATTAAAGTTTAAAAGTGTAATATTGGGTTTAAGTTGCAGGTTTCAAAAATGGAAGTCTAAAAATGTATACTGTATTTGTATAAACTAATGTCCAGATAATTTGAAATATTCAAGTTTAAAAGTGAAATATTGAAGTTTAAAAGTAATATTGTGTTTAAGTTGCAAGTTTCAAAAATGGAAGTCTAAAAATTTATACTGTATTTGTATAAACTAATAATGTCCAGATAATTTGAAATATTGAAATTTAAAAGTGTAATATTGTTTTTAAGTTGCAGGTTTCAAAAATGGAAGTCTAAAAATGTATACTGTATTTGTATAAACTAATGTCCAAATAATTTGAAATATTAAAGTTTAAAAGTGAAATATTCAAGTTTAAAAGTGAAATATTGAAGTTTAAAAGTGTAATATTGTGTTTAAGTTGTAGGTTTCAAAAATGGAAGTCTAAAACTGTATACTGTATTTGTATTAACTGTAATAATGTCCAGATAATTTGAAATATTGAAATTTAAAAGTGTAATATTGTGTTTAAGTTGCAAGTTTCAAAAATGGAAGTCTAAAAATGTATACTGTATTTGTATTAACTGTAATAATGTCCAGATAATTTGAAATATTGAAATTTAAAAGTGTAATATTGTTTTTAAGTTGCAGGTTTCAAAAATGGAAGTCTAAAAATGTATACTGTATTTGTATAAACTAATAATGGCCAGATAATTTGAAATATTCAAGTTTAAAAGTGAAATATTGAAGTTTAAAAGTAATATTGTGTTTAAGTTGCAAGTTTCAAAAATGGAAGTCTAAAAGTGTATACTGTATTTGTATAAACTAATAATGTCCAGATAATTTGAAATATTGAAATTTAAAAGTGTAGTATTGTTTTTAAGTTGCAAGTTTCAAAAATGGAAGTCTAAAAATGTATACTGTATTTGTATTAACTGTAATAATGTCCAGATAATTTGAAATATTGAAATTTAAAAGTGTAATATTGTTTTTAAGTTGCATGTTTCAAAAATGGAAGTCTAAAAATGTATACTGTATTTGTATAAACTAATAATGTCCAGATAATTTGAAATATTTCAAGTTTAAAAGTGAAATATTGAAGTTTAAAAAGTGTAATATTGTGTTTAAGTTGCAAGTTTAAAAAATAGAAGTCTAAAAATGTATACTGTATTTGTATAAACTAATAATGTCCAGATAATTTGAAATATTAAAGTTTAAAAGTGAAATATTGAAGTTTAAGTGTAATATTGTGTTTCACTTGCAAGTTTAAAAAACGGAAGTCTAAAAATGTATACTGTATTTGTATAAACTAATAATGTCCAGATAATTTGAAATATTGAAATTTAAAAGTGTAATATTGTGTTCAAGTTGCAAGTTTCAAAAATGGAAGTCTAAAAATATATACTGTATTTGTATAAACTGTAATAATGTCTAGATAATTTGAAATATTAAAGTTTAAATTGAAATATTGAAGTTTAAAAGTGTAATATTGTGTTTAAGTTGCAAGTTTCAAAAATGGAAGTGTAAAACTGTATACTGTATAAACTGTAAAAATGTCCAGATAATTTGAAATATTGAAATTTAAAACTAATATTGTTTTTAAGATGCAAGTTTCAAAAATGGAAGTCAAAAAATGTATACTGTATTTGTATAAACTAATAATGTCCAGATAATTTGAAATATTGAAGTTTAAAAGTGAAATATTGAAGTTTGAAAGTGTAATATTGTGTTTAAGTTGCAAGTTTAAAAAATGGAAGTGTAAAACTGTATACTGCATTTGTATAAACTAAAAATTTCCAGATAATTTGAAATATTGAAATTTAAAAGTGTAATATTGTTTTTAAGATGCAGGTTTCAAAAATGGAGTCTAAAAATGTATACTGTATTTGTATAACTTGTAATAATGTCCAGATAACTTGAAATATTTAAGTTTAAAAGTGTAATATTGTGTTTAAGTTGCAAGTTTCAAAATTGGAAGTCTAAAAATGTATACTGTATTTGTATAAACTAATAATGTCCAGATAATTTGAAATATTAAAGTTTAAAAGTGAAATATTAAAGTTTAAAAGTGTAATATGGTCTTTAAGTTGCAGGTTTAAAAAATGGAAGTGTAAAACTGTATACTATATTTGTATAAACTAATAATGTCCAGATAACTTGAAACAATAAAGTTTAAAAGTGAAATATTGAAGTTTAAAAGTGTAATAGTGTTTAAGTTGCAAGTTTAAAAAATGGAAGTGTAAAACTGTATACTGTATTTGTATAAACTAATAATGTCCAGATAATTTGAAATATTAAAGTTTAAAAGTGAAATATTGACGTTTAAAAGTGTAATATGGTCTTTAAGTTGCAGGTTTAAAAAATGGATGTGTAAAACTGTATACTATATTTGTATAAACTAATAATGTCCAGATAACTTGAAACAATAAAGTTTAAAAGTGTAATATTGAGTTTAAGTTGCATGTTTCAAAAATGGAAGTCTAAAAATGTATACTGTATTTGTATAACTTGTAATAATGTCCAGATAATTTGAAATATTTAAGTTTAAAAGTGAAATATTGAAGTTTAAAAGTGTAATATTGAGTTTACGTTGCAGGTTTCAAAAATGGAAGTCTAAAAATGTATACGGTATTTGTATAAACTAATAATGTCTAGATAATTTGAAATATTCAAGTTTAAAAGTGTAATATTGAGTTTAAGTTGCATGTTTCAAAAATGGAAGTCTAAAAATGTATACTGTATATGTATACTGTATTTGTATAAACTGTAATAATGTCTAGATAATTTGAAATATTAAAGTTTAAAAGTGTAATATTGTGTTTAAGTTGCAGATTTCAAAAATGGAAGTCTAAAAATGTATACAGTATTTGTATAAACTAATAATGTCCAGATAATTTGAAATATTAAAATTTAAGTGTAATATTGTGTTTAAGTTGCAGGTTTCAAAAATGGAAGTCTAAAAATGTATACTGTATTTGTATAAACTGTAATAATGTCCAGATAATTTGAAATATTGAAATTTAAAAGTGTAATATTATGTTTAAGTTACAAGTTTCAAAAATGGAAGCCTAAAAATGTATACTGTATGTGTATAAACTAATAATGTCCAGATAATTTGAAATATTCAAGTTTAAAAGTGAAATATTGAAGATTAAAAGTGTAATATTGTGTTTAAGTTGCAAGTTTCAAAAATAGAAGTCTAAAAATGTATACTGTATTTGTATAAACTAATAATGTCCTGATAATTTGAAATATTGAAATTTAAGTGTAATATTGTGTTTAAGTTGCAAGTATCAAAAATGGAAGTCTCAAAATGTATACTGTATTTGTATAAACTGTAATAATGTCTAGATAATTTGAAATTTAAATTTAAAAGTGTAATATTGTGTTTAAGTTGCAGGTTTCAAAAACGGAAGTCTAAAAATGTATACTGTATTTGTATAAACTGTAATAATGTCCAGATAATTTGAAATATTGAAATTTAAGTAATAGTGTTTAAGTTGCAAGTTTCAAAAATGGAAGTCTCAAAATGTATACTGTATTTGTATAAACTGTAATAATGTCCAGATAATTTGAAATATTGAAATTTAAAAGTGTAATATTGTTTTTAAGTTGCAGGTTTCAAAAATGGAAGTCTAAAAATGTAAACTGTATTTGTATAAACTGTAATAATGTCCAGAAAATTTGATTTATTAAAGTTTAAAAGTGAAATATTGAAGATTAAAAGTGTAATATGGTGTTTAAGTTGCAGGTTTCAAAAATGGAAGTCTCAAAATGTATACTGTATTTGTATAAACTGTAATAATGTCCAGATAATTTGAAATATTGAAATTTAAAAGTGTAATATTGTTTTTAAGTTGCAGGTTTCAAAAATGGAAGTCTAAAAATGGATACTGTATTTGTATAAACTGTAATGTCTAGATAATTTGAAATATTCAAGTTTAAAAGTGAAATATTGAAGATTGAAAGTGTAATATTGTGTTAAGTTGCAGGTTTCAAAAATGGAAGTCTAAAAATGTATACTGTATTTGTATAAACTGTAATAATGTCCAGATAATTTGAAATATTGAAATTTAAGTGTAATATTGTGTTTAAGTTTCAAGTTTCAAAAAAGGAAGTCTAAAAATGTATACTGTATTTGTATAAACTAATAATGTCCAGATAATTTGATTTATTAAAGTTTAAAAGTGAAATATTGAAGTTTAAAAGTGTAATATTGTTTTTAAGTTGCAGGTTTCAAAAATTGAAGTCTAAAAATGTATACTGTATTTGTATTAACTAATAATGTCCGGGTAATTTGAAATATTGAAATTTAAAAGTGTAATATTGTGTTTAAGTTGCAAGTTTCAAAAATGGAAGTCTAAAAATGTATACTGTATTTGTATAAACTGTAATAATGTCTAGATAATTTGAAATATTAAAGTTTAAAAGTGAAATATTGAAGTTTAAAAGTGGAATTGTTTTTAAGTTGCAGGTTTCAAAAATGGAAGTCTAAAAATGTATACTGTATTTGTATAAAACTAATAATGTCCAAATAATTTGACCTATAAAGTTTAAAAGAAAATATGCCAGTTTAAAAGTGTAATATTCAGTTTAAAAGTGTAATATTGTGAGTTGCAGGGTTTCAAAAAAGTGTTAATATTGTGTATAAAGTTGCAGCTTAATTTGTAAAAATTTAAGTTGTCATATGTTTAAGTTGGTTCCAAAAAGTCTAAAAATGTATACTGATTTGTATAAACTGTAATATGTCCAGATAATTTGAAATAAAGTTTGAAATATTGAAGTTTAAAAGTGTAATATTGTTTTTAAGTTGCAGGTTTCAAAAATGGAAGTCTAAAAATGTATACTGTATTTGTATAAACTGTAATGTCCAGATAATTTGAAATATTAAAGTTTAAAAGTGTAATATTGTCTTTTAAGTTGCAGGTTTAAAAAATGGAAGTCTAAAAATGTATACTGTATTTGTATAAACTAATAATGTCCAGATAATTTGAAATATTGAAGTTTAAAAGTGAAATATTGAAATTTAAGTGTAATATTGTGTTTAAGTTGCAAGTTTCAAAAATGGAAGTCTAAAACTGTATACTGTATTTGTATAAACTGTAAAAATGTCCAGATAATTTGAAATATTGAAATTTAAAAGTGTAATATTGTTTTTAAGATGCAGGTTTCAAAAATGGAAGTCTAAAAATGTATACTGTATTTGTATAAACTAATAATGTCCAGATAATTTGAAATCTTAAAGTTTAAAAGTGTAATATTGTCTTTTAAGTTGCAGGTTTAAAAAATGGAAGTGTAAAACTGTATACTGTATTTGTATAAACTGTAAAAATTTCCAGATAATTTGAAATATTGAAATTTAAGTGTAATATTGTTTTTAAGTTGCAGGTTTCAAAAATGGAAGTCTAAAAATGTATACTGTATTTGTATAACTTGTAATAATGTCCAAATAATTTGAAACAATAGTTTAAAAGTGTAATATTTTTTTTAAGTTGCAAGTTTCAAAAATGGAAGTCTAAAAATGTATACTGTATTTGTATAAACTAATAATGTCCAGATAATTTGAAACATTAAAGTTTAAAAGTGTAATATTGTTTTTAAGTTGCAAGTTTCAAAAATGGAAGTCTAAAAATGTATACTGTATATGTTTAAAGTGTAAAAATGTCAGGATAATTTGAAATATTGAAGTTTAAAAGTGAAATATTGAAGTTTAAGTGTAATATTGAAGTTTAAAAGTGTAATATTGAAGTTTAAGTTTCACGTTTAAACAATGGAAGTCTAAAAATGTATACTGTATTTGTTTAAAGTGTAAAAATTTCAGGATAATTTGAAATATTGAAGTTTAAAAGTGTATTATTGAAGTTTAAAGGTGTAATATTGTTTAAGTTTCAGGCTTGAAAATTTAAGTCTGAAAATGTATACTGTACTGAATTTGGTAAAGTGTAAACGTAAACAAAATTGAAGTTTAAACATTTATATAGTATAACTTTTTTTTAAGTAAATACAAATATTTTAAAGTTTCAAAATGTATAAAGTACTATTTAAGTTTAAGTCATGATTCAAAAACAATTTCACTTCCTAACTATTTAATATTGATTTTTTACAAATTATAACAAACTTACAAATAAAACTATACATTTTTCAAACTTATAAATACTTTCACCTACTTAGGCTACTCCAAAATAGTCTTTCCCATGAGCTTTACAAAGGATTCTTACACTATCTGCATCTTTTCAATCACGACTATATTGTGAGGTATATTGATGTAACTAGGACAAAGTGAAACAAAACATTAATTTAAGTTAACATTGACAACTAAACTAATTTACAGTGAGGAGGGCAAGCGTCTAACAGGATTACGGAACCTATTTACTCACTTACCCTTGGGGATTTCAGAGCATTACAGCAATAATGAAGTGGGCCCCATGATGAGTCTGGTCACCAGGAATTTTAAATGGAATTGAAGTAGTCAACCCAACACTTAATGCCAACTTGGCAAAAATTAAACAACTTTTAAATATAACACTAGGCCGCATAGGCCAAAATCCCCAGAAACTATCGAGGCAACTCGAAGTACAGAGGCCAATATAGGTAACACTAATCAAAAATAATTAAGAGACCATAGTCTTTAAACATTGTACAGATTTTTTGTTTTGGCCTTTTATCAAGCTCTATTTTATTTTTAAGAATTGGGAAAAAATTACCAAATCAAAGTGATTTTTTTTTAATTCACCGACAAACTGCCGCTAGTCGGTCATGGACTGGAAGGTATCACCTCTTTAGTCAGTAACTTAGTCTAAACAGGCTCTAATAACAAAATAGTAGGAAGGAGACGGGTTTACAAAATAAAATAAATTTCAACGAACTTTAAAGGAGCAGGAACAAAAATGCAGGTCAACCAAGTGATAACTTTAAATAATTTGAAAAGTGCTAACATTTTAAGGACCATTACGCTACCGATCATACAACCAAATTTCCATATTAATAGTGTTCAGCTTATTTATTTTATTTCAGACTTTAAACTTTATTAGACTATTAAACTAAAAAATATATCTTGCCCTCCCAACTCTCAAACATCAGTCGCTAGTATTTGTAAAGCTCAATGGGATAAACTAAAATAACAACCTCTGAAATCAGTTTTATTGCTTAATCTATTCATATATTAAATTATATTTCACATCTCTTATAAATTTACAGAATTCTCCAAACACTAATTTAATAATAATCATTCAATGCCATCCTTAGTTGAATTTAGTTTAATTGTACATGAAGAATATCTTTGGTATGATTTAGATTATATTCTATAACCACAAATTTCTTTTACTTTATTTTGTTAATTATTTATACATTAACCCGTACAGCCCCAGCGACGCGCCTGATGCGTCGGCGATGTATGTAACTCACAGCCCCAGAGACGCTCCTGGCGCATCACCCTAATTGCGCCGACCGTAACCTCAGGTGTACCCACTCAAGAGGGCTCAGATTTGTATGGGATCTGTGTACGTATCCCACGCAACCGTGCCGATGGTTGAAAACTCTCAAAGTCCACATGCGTGCGCGTGAGCGCGCAATAACCTGTTTTTTTTGGGTAATTGCATTCAATTTTTTACTCTTGTAAAATAAGTTTTCGGGGCTCTGTAGGACCATTCTTTAAGCTTTTTGAGCAGTTTTTCCTTCATTCCTAACCCATTCGCTATTGTTTCTGGAATAAAACCATTTTTTGAAAACCGGCCGGGTTCTGGTGAACAAACATTACAAAACTAGCCGGGGCTGGACGAGTTAATAACAAATCGGCTCTGATGGAGTCTAATATTAACATTGCAAGAGCGGAATTAATTGTATAGCAATTATAAAATAATTGGAATAGTCTAAAATATTTTCAGTTTCTTATTGGGATAACTCTGCAAAAACGGTACACGTTATGCATTAACTTGGCAGAAAATACACATTTGCATTAACACAATCACCTATACTTAAACATTTTTTATTCTGGCAGTTAGATAATTTTATACAGATTTAAAAAAATATTAATATATATATAAAATCAATTCAATGTGTACTAGAAAATAAAATAAAATTTAAAATTCCCACGCTATTAGAACTACTGATAATCTAACTGTAGGCCTATGGATAGTGACCTAAAAGAATAAGTGAAGTGTTTGGCCAGAACGGCAGAGACAGACCGAGGACGAGAATGAACAATTGAGTCTATGTATACAGTACCACCAAACTTGTGGTTGGGTGGGAAGAGAAGTGCTGGCTCAATTTTTATGATCAACCTAAAACTTAGCTTAAATAATTATAATATAGAACTTCCAAAATAAACAACCCAAAACTGGGACAACAAAATAAACGCAAAAGAACTAATCAAAATAGTTATGTGGAAAGAACGCTTAATAAAATATAATTATGAAATAATTATACAGAATAATTTAAATAAACTACATTTATGACACTAGCAGGGAGTCAATTCATTCATGTGGACCCCCACAGGTATTAAAAGAGTCTGACAAATGAGAATTTAGAGGAAAATGTAAAAGCGAGACCAAGGATGGTATTCTGAATTTCGGATAAGATTAGATTTATATCTAAAATACAAAAATGGACATTAATCGTGCAATAAACCTATAACTGTTTTGGGTTTGATGTCCCGACTTCGAATACCGGGAGGACCATATTTTTTTTTGTTTTCTATGTGAATAAGGGAGACAAAAGGCATAACTGCCTGCAGCGAGTGCCTCCCCAGATTTCAAAGAGAGACAGGGCCGAAATCAAGGGACGTTAGAGCTAAAATGCCTGGACAAACTGAGTTTGAAGCAATTTAAGTCATAGGAAGAGGGAAACACTGATTCTGGGAGAGAGTTCCAGAGCTCAGCAGTTGAATAGAAGAAAGTCTGAGAATAGCGTTTCACGCTTGGGTTGGGAGTTTCACAGAGTAGGGGTGAGATTGTGTTGCAATGCGGGTAGTTTGTATAATTTCAGGTTAACCCCTTCTGTATCGGTGAAGTATTTTGTGTATATATCTGCTGCATCTCAACGATTTGATGAAGCTTCGGAAGGATTATTTGTTTTTTTCAGTCTGTAGCGAGTGCTTGTTTAAAAACAAACTCCAAAATATAAACCCTATCCCCTTAAATATGTAAACAAAGGAGAGGCTTAACATGTGTAAAGCTGCAAGTGTGGATAATTCTTAAGGACAATGGAAGCGCAAAATTGTCTATTTGTAGGTTGCAAAGGAACGAGAGCGCTCGCTAACTTATATGCTCAATTAAAGTATGCTAGAAACCAATACAGGCAAAACAGAAACAGAAATCTGGCAAAAGTTCTTAAAATCGGCAAAACCAATGTCTTAAAATCTTAATACTAATGGGGCTAAACATGAGGGACAAGGGTCCAGAAAAGAACACTCAAGACAGTAAAGTAATGCAGTTTCAGGAGTGTATGAAGCTAAACTTAAACTCAAACTAAAAATAGTGTTTCAGAGAAGAGCATATACTGTATCTAAACGGTGACCGGTCAACTCAACCAGTAGACCATTTCAACCAGTAGCTCTCAACCAGTACCAAATCAACCAATACAGTTAGGTTAGGACTATATTTTGGCACTAGTTTGGTTGGTCTGGGTTAATTTGGCACTGGTTGAGAGCTACTGGTTGAAATGGTCTACTGGTTGAGATGACATGGAACCATCTAAACTTCTAGCCAAACCAATTACAAATGGGATTAGAGAGTAGAGTACTGAATCATGAATAGAAACTTTAGGCCAAACATTTTAAGAAAAAATCGGAAAATAACATCCGACTAACTGTAAGAGCTTTAATGCTTTTAATATCTAAAATAGTTTTCTGTAACTAGGAAAGGATGGAGTGTTGAGAAAATTTTGCAAGTGAGATTGGAGAGCTTCATATTTTTAGGTTAAATATTTAGCAGAGATATATACATGAGAATGAGGAAGAGAGCAGTGTGGTGTGGATGTAGATGTGCTGGAAAGTGTGAAATGGAACATAGAGATGGTTCGGCCATGTGAAACTTATGTGGTACTAGAGAATTAATAAAATAGTGCAAGAGTGAAATGGAGGAGCAGAAGCAAAGGTAGACAGAGGTGGAAGGATTGACTTCAGTATATGCGTGAAAGCGGTGCTGGATGGGAGGAGGGGCGTTGAATGACTGGGGACAGGTGCATGGGAGCGATTCATTCATGGGCACCCCTTCAGGGATCAAGGCGTACGGCAATATAATAAAAATAAATAAAAATAAAAAGTTAAACTGGGGATTGGGCCTGAGTAGATATATATTTTGTATGAAGCACTTTGAAGCATAATCTGCAAAGGTGGCAAGTGATAGACTTTTCCAAGTTAACTCTTGTGTACCGGCGACTTATTTTTAACTAGATTTTAGCTACATTTAAGAATAATATTTTTAACTAAAGCAATAATTATAACTACTAAACTATAATAATCTGCAGTTTAAGAAGGATCTGTGGTAGTTAAAATGTTTAACCGAGATAGTTAGAAGCCCGGGGATTGCTGAAAGCCCTTTTTAAACTGAATTTAATTGTCTAATAGTAGCCAGAATAAAGTTAAAAGAACAGTACCGGTACAGAAGGGGTCAAGATCTACGAGGACAGGCTATTTCTAGACTTATATAGGCTGGACAGAGGCAGCAATAGGCATCTGTACTTTTCTTTGAAGAGGGGAAGGGAACTACGGGTATTTAATGCAGCGTGGCTGAATGGATCACTACAGGCAAAATGAAAATAAATCTGGCAAAAGGTCTTCAAATCGGCAAACTAATGGGGCGAAGCTCTTCAAAATCTTTGTACTAATGGGGCTAAACATGAGGGACAGGGAGTCCAGAAAAGAAAACTTAAGACCGTAAAGTAATGCAGTTTGAGAGGATAGTAAGCGGCTAAACTTATAAACAAACGCTACAAATAGAGTTTCAGAACATAAATCTAAACTTATAGCCGAACCGATTACAAATGGGATTGGAGAGTATCATGAATAGAAACTTTAGGCAAAACATTTTAAAATATCTGAAAATAACATCTGACCAACTGTAAGAGCTTTAATGCTTTTAATATCTAAACTGAGTTTGTGCAACTAGGAAAGTAGGGAGAGTGACGAGATAATTGTGCAAGGGTGATTAGCGATCCTAGATATTTTGAAATTAAATATTTAGTGGAGGGATATACAGATGGAGTGAGGAACTACATGAACGAAGGCGGTGCTGGTTGGGGGGAGGGGCGTCGACTGACTGGGGACAGAGGTGCATGGGGGCGGTTCGTTCGTGGCCACCCCTTTGGGGATCACGGCGTCAGGCAATAGATAGATATACAGTACATGAGAATGAGGAAGCACGAGAGTGGTGTGGTATGGATGTAGATGTGCTGTGAAGTGTGAACAGGAACACAGAGGTTTCAGCCATGTGAAACTTATGGGAAAAGAGAGAATGACAAAAAAGTGTACAAGTGTGAAGTGGAAGGGCAGATGCAAAGGTTAGACCGAGAGGTGGAAGGATGGAGTCAAGTACCGTACAGTATATGCGTGAAAGCAGTGCTGGATGAGAGGGGCGTCTAATGACTGGGGACAGAGGTGCATGGGAGCTATTAACCCTTTCACGCACATATGACTCAGAGGTTGCCAGATTAGCAATAAGAAATAGAGTTCTCTCACTCTTATAATTACCTCTCCAAAATTAGTTTTCTGCCCACAGCTAACTCAAAGACAATTGCAGAGGTTGAAGTAACGAAACTAAAGGTTTCTAAATACCCCTGATGGTAACAAAGGCTTTAAAGCATCCCTAATAGGCTCAAAATTGCGTCATATGTCTGAGAGGGTTAATTTGTGGTCACCCCTTCAGGGATCACTGCGTCCAGCAATAGATATAGTATTTTGTATGAAAGTGTTTGAAGCATAATCTGCAAAAGTGGCATGTAATAGACTTTTCCCAGTTAACCCTCATGTACCGGCGACGTCTTTTTAACTAGACTTTACCTACATTTAATAATAATATAAAAATTAATGCAATAATTATAACTAAACTATAATCTGTGCAGCTTAAGAAGCATTGTCATAGTTAAAATGCTTAACCAAGATGCAGTACTTAGAAACCCTTAGATTGCTAGAGGCTCTTTTTAAACTGAATAAAAGTCTCATAGTAGCCAGAATAAAGTTAAAGAACGGTACTGCTACAGACAGAGGAGGTGAAGGTCTATGAGGACAGGCTATCTTTTAGAAGTTTACATAGGCTGGACAGAGGCAGCAATAGGGGGGATGTACTTTTCTTTCAAGAGGGTCGGGGAACTACGGGTATTTAATGCGGAGCGGCTGAATGGATCAAGAAAAATATTTTGAGGTGGTATGGTCATGTGCCGAGAAATTTTAAGGAGAATGCAGAGATATAAATTTATGTCAAGCAAGTTCTATATCAGAAGTACTAAACTGCTGAACATAGTGTGATCGAGTGGATAAATGCCAATACAGTACCTTTGAGAGAGGAACCGAGTGAGCAAAAGGAAATCGACTATTGAAAAGAACAATGGTATGAGAAGTAGAACACCTATTTACAAATTTCTGTTGTGTCGGACATAGGAAGCCAGTTTCAACAAGCTACTAGGGGTTTACTGCCTTGATAGCGCAATTCATAAATGCGCGGAATTTCGGTGCGAGTATCCTAGGTTAGAGCATTTGTCATTTCATTAATAGAGTGTAGATAAAGTTGGTTGGTGAAAAAATATTAATTCACCTAAGGCCATCCTTAAGTATCGTTTCCCAGTTGACTATCATAAAAGAGGATGGTGTATAACCTTCACAGGACCTAACAGTTACCCTTTTAAATATAAAGAAGTTTTCTAAGCATATTAAAATAGTCTAACCACAGCCAGAATAAAATTTAAACATTTTAGACTAATTTAATTTCACACCAGGATAAAACTAGCAATGACTAACCGTTTGTAATTTTCTGCAAAATTAATATAAATTACCTACATATACACTTTCAGTACCTTAAAATTATTAACTTAAAATTACCTATTTGAACCGTAATGGAAAGCTGTAGACATTTTGAACCATTTTTGTTCCAAAATTTGTACGGACTTTATTTTACTTTAACTCCGGAGTAAATACAAACTAAATAAAATCCTAAATTTCTTTACTTAAAATCCGGACAAAATATATACTTAAATCTTTAATTTCTTTACACTTTTACGCAATTACAGCCTTCAACACTACAAATCCAAACATTGCCTCATTTTGTAATCTATGTACCAACTCTTATTGTACAATCTAAATCAAGTCGTTCACTGTAAACCTTAATCTCTAGATTTCACAAATTTATTCAGCACATCTACGACAGGCAACTTAAAGGTCTAAGAGGTAAACTAATATTTAAATTATGAGCAAAGTCTCTTACATTTAATTATAAGCAAACTAATTTAAATTTCACCACGACAAAAACTACCAAGATATAGTAGTTGTTGTTGTTTTTGTTCCCAGGCTGCCTGGCCGAACAGCCCCAAGGTCCCGAGCAAGGCCAAGGCCATAGAGCGCCCCCACAAAACCTTCCCTGCTTACCACTAACAAAACCCAGGTGACCGAAGCCACTCTAAGGCAGGGAGCTGAGGAGGGCGCGGAAACGCCCGGGAAACCAAAGCCCCACCCAAGGCCCTGTGCCCCTCAGCAATTATGAAGGGAAAGTAGAGGGGCAAGGGAAAAATGTGACGCTTTGGCTCCCAATCTGCCAACTTTTACGTTGGCAGTAAGGAGGTCGATCCACGGAAAAGACGCCGTCACTTGAGATCTAGAAGATATATAAGTAAAAGGAACAGTCAGAGTAAGCTATGGGTATGGCAGAGATCGCTCAGCTCCCACCCTGATAGACCAGCCCATCACCACATGACTAGAACCCAATCCTCTCAGCATCAGCTAGGAAAGGCCCTAGAAAGCCGCCTTTGGCGGGGGGATAGCTCCCCTACTTCAACTCCTTTCGGAGTTGGGCACCCGCCCTCCAGAGTTGGGCACCCACCCCCAAGATATAGTTAAAGAGCAAAGCAATTAAAGTCTAAGAAAACTATTTTAATTAGTTAAAGAGCAAAGCAATCCATATTAAAGTTTAAGAAAAAAGGCATTTAAAGTTTTAGATAAATTAAATGTATACTACCTTTGAGCAAAGCAACACTTTACATTAAATAATCAAAGCAATTTCATGAAACTTTGAGCACAGTTACTTTAAATATAGAGTAAACAAACTTTAAGTATTTAATTGTACCTTAAAGATAAAGTTTGAAATTTAGAGACCTTAACCTAGATATTTATGAATATAAACATTCACAGGCCATTACAAAATCCCATTAAGGGGAAGTTTTTAGTTGATTCCCTAGACTTCCATCAAGCTTAAAATTACTCCCCCCTAGACCCCCTTTCAAGATAAATTTGTAAATTTTTCGGTAGAAACATGTCCCGGCCCAAGGCCGGTTCCCCTTAAATTACAGGCTCGCTATCGCTCGCCAGGAAAAAATAGACACCTGAATGGCAAGAATGGTCTTATAATTGACAGAAATGGGGCGAGGGTTCTTAAAATCGCCAAACTAATGGGGCGGAAGTCTTAAAATCTCAAAAGCAATGGGGCTAAGCATGAGTGAGAAAGGGGTCCAGAAAAAAATCCCCCAGGTGGAAATCTCCCCTTAACACTTAGGTGATTGCAACTTACAATAATTTATAGTTTCTGAACAAGGTTACCCGTGAACTATTGAAAAAGATTGTACGCTTCCTTAAGGTGTTAAACTTAGACATTCAAAAATATTAACACAAAACCTGACTTGCCAATTGCCATAATCCATTATTTTTAAACATGGCGAAAAGTTTATTCCTAAACATTAGATCCGATAATTAATGAACCGCTATGCCTCTTATGCAATATTAAATTTAAAACTTTCAAAATAAACAAACCAAAACAAGTAACAATATAAATACAAAAAAAAACTTTAATCAAAATTACTACGTGGAAATTATCACTAACAAAGTAAAATATAGTTTTAATGTAATACTGTAAAGTTCGTAGTTTACTGTATTGGGCAGTAAATAATTTGATAAATGAACTCTTTCGCCACCTTCAAAATCACAGACTATAGCATTCAATGTTCCAAGGAACAAAGTTTCAAACCACGAAAATTAAATTTTGCGGCGCAATATTGCTATACAGTAAGTCTCTACTTAAAATTTAAAACTACGTTACGGACAAAAATAGTAAATTAAAAAATACTACTTTGTAATAGACTTTAAAAGTTAATTTACAGCATAAAATAAAATAAATCTTTGAAGGATTATTACAAATTTTAGTTTAAATGTAATTACTTTATATCAAGCTTTCAAATATACTACTTTACTTTAAATTATAAAATATACTTTAAATTATAAAATATACTTTATATCATACTATAGAATAAACTACTTTACTTTAAATTATAAACATTCAAATAAGTAATTAAAATTACTTTTAAGAGCAGATATGCAATTTAAGTCGATTATCTAAAAAAACAAGAAACTGAACTTTAATGGACAGTAACCAAACTAATTCAAGAGATTTAAGTGAGTGAACATTAACTGTAATACAAAAGGTTGTTAACCCTTTTAACAATATTGAAAATTCTATGACTTATTGTAGACTTCATTGACGTCAATAGAAATGTTAAAGTAACATTTCCCAATTATATATCAATAAAAAGACAGTTCCATGTTCTACATGGGTGCCTTAGGAATGACATGCAACACAGGAGGAACTATAGGATATCTGCTAACTGAAATAATAGCTACTAAATTAGTCAAATTTCCATTTATTTGGATAAGTTACTTGTCTTTGCAAGTTCATCTTTTTACTTTACTAAAAGTTCTCAATAAGGAATGGATTTTTGTTTTGCTTTAAATGTAAAACGCTTAACATTTTGATCTGAAGTGACTAAAGGTTATTTTTGGTTGATTTGCAAGTATTAAATATTAAATTAAGCATAAGAACTAAGTAGAAAAAGCTCCTTGTAAAGCATTGAGAGTGTAGGGCCGTACAATGGTGCAAAAATGCATCAAAACAGTCTAATTCCACGACCCCGAGGGGTCATGTTGACCTCAGGCAAAGCAAGCTTGTGAAGCAAGCGACAGCAGCGATCCGCCTAGAGACTTTAGTACAAGAGTCCTAGAGACAGTCCCCACCCGTTAGACCGTCTTACTGCCGTGGTACCACCTGCTTGCCCTCACCCCAATGGGCGATGACTTTATCCGCGAGGAGCACCCTCAATGTACATGGCTTGATCTAGATAGCATATACTTTGTCATTTTATGACATTTATTCCTTATGAATGAAAAAGTCTCATATCAGATAAATATGAGTTTTCCGTCTACTGGAAAATTTATTTATAAAACGGTAACTGGAATTAAATTAGGTTAATGTTATTTACTGTCCAAAACATTTAGAAATTAGTTGCAACAAAATTAAGTGAAATTTTAAGTAAACTCTATATTATCTTTAGCAATATTTAAGACGGACTAATAAAACACTCCTGTGCTGCCAACTTTAAACCCTCTGCACGAAGGTGCATTCTTAGAAGGTATCTCCCTAGGATGTTTGTTTAAAATTCATATTGGCAGTCAAGTTAAAACAAATATAAGAGTTGGTACTTCTATTACAATACGAGGCAGACTAATTTAAGACATATAGGGCCATGTTCTCAACTACATAATGTTGGTTACCAGGATGATAATTACTTCTATTATTTAACAACTAATCAAAAACATAGGCTTAGGTTTCATCCTAATTTATTCTAAAAGTTAATATTTTAGGCAGTAACCCAGAAATACAGTTTGGTGCTTATTTAATCTCATACAGTACAGTACGGTACTTTATATAATAAATAAAGTTATATTTAATTACTTTATAAACTGTAATCCACAAAAATTACAGATTTTGCCTTTCTAATAATTTAATTTGACTTTATATTGTCTTTGTCCCAATTTTGGATTGTTTAGTTTGCAAGTTTTAAATTTTAATTCTAATAAAATTTGTATAAATTCCTTTACTAGGCTATATGCAGCTTGAAATAACGGCCCCATAATATCCTACACATACCTGGAGTTAATAATAGGAGTGATGGTGGTAGAGGTGGTGTGGTAGTGGTGGTGGTGGTGGTAGTTGTGGTGGTGGTGAAGCAGGTGAAGCAGACGTCCGAGTCTTCTTTTATCTGCGGAATTTAAGAATACATTTAATATCTACCGCTATATAATCTATCTATCTATCTATCTATTGCCTGACGCCGTGATCCCCGAAGGGGTGGCCACGAACGAATCGCCATATACAATATATATATATATATATAACCGCTATATAATCCTTACTGTAGTTTTATACTTTAACAATATTGATTATTTTTAAATTTTATAACTTAACAATATAGAGTCAGATTATTTCTTAATTTAATATTTAATACAAAAATTGCAATGCAAAACTCGAAAAATAAACTAATATGGAGCAATAGTATTTTAATTTAATACAAATACAATTTCAATGCAAGTGCAGTATTTTAATATTCCTTCTTTTTACTCTAAATTTAAGGTACTGTGTATATTTCTCAATTTAAATAAATAAAATAATTTAGGAACATTTGCAGGTGATGTATTTGGTGGTAGATAGATATAGATAGATAGTGATCAGAGGTCTATAACCTGCTTAATGAAAGACATTTAATGTTTATCTCTAAATAATGTTTTACTTTAATAATCGTGACTAGTAGCATTTAGCCCAATTACATTTTTGAAATTTATAAATAATATCAAAAGTGCAGGATTTGAATACTGTATTAACAAATATATATATATATATATATATATAAATTAAGGCTTTAAGTTCTAAGTAAAATATAATTTAGCAACTAGATGCCCTAACAAAATCAGAGCGAGGACTGCCAACAGCAGCATCCCGCAACAGCTCCAACCATTGTAGAAGTCTTTGACCCCTTTTCACATCTGCGAACAAAACCAAATATTAATACTAGACTGCTGTACATTCTCATACCATAGATGGTACTGGTGGGGTTAACTTGAGACATTCTAAATAGATCTGGCTCCATTTAACCACTAGAAGCGTATTTCATATCACATTGAGAAAATATGCTTTACCTACGTACTACCGGCTCTGTAATGTAGTGGAGAAAGTCTGCCTCCCACCCCAGGTGACCCAAGTTCAATCCCACGCTCAGGCATGAAGGTTTTTCGCATACACTGGGATAATTTAGTTTAACCCATGGGGTGTGGGTACAGAGGGAGAGTGTGACAAGACTTCAAATTTAACTCCTTCAGACATATTATGTTCCAATAAGTCAGAGGAGGCGGGAGCCCCGGGATAATTGCCACCGCCCCGCACTACACGAACACTGCGGCCGTTAGAATTATCGGAGGTGGATGAGGTTGCCACCAACGGTTTTATCGTAAGGTAACTTATCGGACTTACTGAGCTCCATATGACGCTAGTGCGTCATAAAACTTATTATAGAGGCATGGAGATAAGTCCATATGACGCGATCGCGTCATACGAGTTTTTGGTTCACTCTCTCATATGACGCGATCGCGTCATATATGTCGCAAGGAGTTAAATACAAATCTGAGTTTACTCCTGAAAGGTTCGAATCTATACGGAGATCACTGGTTAGTCCTGTGAATGTAGTTCATGTCATGTTTCACGCATTTTTGACACAGGTTGCCAGATTAGCAATAAGAAATAGAGTTCTCTCGCTCTTATAATTAACTCTCCAAAATTAGTTTTCTGCCCACAGCTAACTCAAAGACAACTGCAGAGGTTGAAGTAACTAAACTAAAGGTTTCTAAATACCCCTGATGGTAACAAAGGCTTTAAAGTATCCCCAATAGACTCAAAATTGCGTCATATGTCTGAGAGGGTCAATATAACATATAGGGACAAGTCTGCCAAATAAGCGAGGTAGCGGCACCAAGCATATTTTTATCAATAAATGGTATCTGCACCATTCAAGCATCAATAGTGGAGATAAAAGTAGCCATCTTTACTGACCATATTAAACATCCGACAGACTAACAGTGACAGCAAAAACTTAGTGACAGCGGAGAAGCTACTTAGTACTGCAAGACTTCTAATTAATCAATATGATGGATTATCAGCGAATATAGAAAAAGTCACATATATAAAATTAATTGTATTATACAAACAGAAATAAAAGTATTTTACAACTAAACAAAATAAGTAATTATGAAAGAAATTTAAGTTTAATATTTCAGGATCGTTTCGTATCAGTTTCAGTTCCACTTTAATTATATAGAATAAAGTTATAGCTCGCATAGTTTTACCTTAAGTCTCAATATAAATTAATAAGTTAATTACTAATGAAACTATAGCATTACATCAAATAATTTAAGTAACTTTACTACAATGTCAGCCAGATAAATTAGTTACTATATCCAATCACAAATCCTAAATCAAATGAAGTTAAGTATTCACAACATATTAATTAATAGTCACTAACTCACGAACTAACAAGTAGTGGTCACACAGGCAGTCACCAATCGGCAGACAGGCTGCTTGAGTCTACCAAGTCGGACCAACCATAGGTGAGGGGCAGGTGCGCGATCCACAGGTGTTCGCATGTAGGGGGGAGAATACAGTGATATCCACCCAGCTCTCCTCAGTCAAGTACGCATGCTTCTGGTCACTTAAACAGGGGTCTGCAGGTAAAAAGGCCATCACATGGTCCAATGCACAGTCATTAGTCACATATTTGAGTCTCCAGATTTAATAAAATATATAAAATATATATTAAGGGACAATTTTTAAACTACTTTTCAGAACTTTTAATCATATTAAGCAAGGAATATTAATGAAAATCGCCAAGTTTAATTATATAAAATTAAACTTATATTCATTAAAAATAGTTAGAGACTCTAACCTTCATTAGTGACCAGTACACCTGGTACAGGTATGGCGGATCATGAAGTGGCTGAGACACACCAGTCTCCGAGGCGACTTACCTGCTTAAGGGAGCCCAACTTTCTTTTTTCTTTATCTCCCCCCTAGATGTTCACGTTGTCCTTCCGTCTGCGTGTGATGTCACTCTTGTCCCAGTAGCGTGGGTGTTGTAGACAGCCAGGTCAGGGGTTCAAACTAGACTTATTTGGGCTCAAGATTGGAATATAGGCTACATTAAAAATAACAGCAAAATAATAAAATAATTGCATGGCATTTGTCCTATTATCATTTCCAAAGACACTAGGAACTGGAATAACTAATACTAACTTTGCAAATTTAATAATAAAGACTAAACCGAAGGGACTGTACGGTCGACAGGGTGGATTTTTTTTTTCTTCTATGTAAGTGAGGGATGCAAAAGGCAGAACTGCCTGTAGAGAGTGCCTCCCCCAGAGCGACGGGGCCAAAATCAAGCGACGTTAGAGCCAAAATGCCTGGACACACTGAGTTTGAAGCAATTTAAGTCATAGGAAGAGGGAAAGACTGATTCTGGGAAAGTTCCAGAGCTCAGCTGTTGAATAGAAGAAAGTCGGAGAGTAACTTTACACTCTTGTGTTAGAGAGTTGCACAGAGTAGGGGTGGGATTGTGTTGCAAGACTGGTATGACGTGCCCTACGTAGAGGAGGTGGTATACACTGGGAGAGCGCTGAGGAACACTGATTATCATAGTAGCGATAGAATAGCAAGATGCAACATTGTGGCGGAGAGAGAGATTGCAGAGAGTTGGTGAGTGGACGGGAGTTAATGATACGAAAGGCCTTACTTTCCACTTTGTCTAGGAGTGCGGTGTGAGAGGAACCTCCCCACATGTGAACAATACAAGGACACAACCGTGCCCCTGTACAGAGCAAGACGTTGTGCAGGGGTAAAGAACCCCTTGAACACACCTAGCTTCTGGGACACTGCCTTAGCAAGATTGGTAATATGGTCCTTCCAAGTGAGAGCAGAAGAAAAAGATACGAACTAGGTATCTGTGTATAGCAGTTTCCCAGTAATAGGAAACTACCCAAAAGACTAACAATTCAGATTCAAAGGCCAAGTTTAGTTTGTTATCTTTCAGGAAGGAAATAAGGCAGTATTCGATATAATTTGAGACCCATCTTCAAATAATTAAATTCTTAAGTCCCCATTAAAATCTTTCTCAGAACTTCCAGATCTTAATGCGTGAATATACTTTTACGCCTTAAACAAAGTCAGAATATCATCCTTGTGAAATACATCACTAAATCAGTAGTTGTTGAATTTGAAGTTCTTAACAGTTAAAATTTGAATTATATAGAGTAGGCCTATATTAAATCTACTCTTCTCTAGCTTTAAGTTAAATTACTTTCAGTGTACATTAACATTAAGACTTCTTCGCTACCTTTTACAAAGTTCAGTACTCTGTCGTATAAAGAGGGTCTTGTATGCTATCACTAAGAGTCACTTTCAATCACAATCATCACTACTACTGCCATCACTATAACTGCCACAATCATCACAACTACTGTCATCATCACCATTACTATGATCATCATCACTACTACAATTACAATCATAACTACTGCTCTCATCATCACTACTGTCACCATTGTCACTACCATCTTAATCACTACTATCATCATTGATACTACAACTATCAACCATCATTACTACTATCATCACCACCATCTTACAATCATCATTACTACTGTTAACATCACTACTACTATAACCATCATCATTACTACTGTCACAAGTATTACCATCATGTATCCTATCACCATCACTACTACTGCCATCATCACCATTACTATTATCTTCATCACCACAACTATTGTCATCACTACAACTTTCACCATCACTACAACTTTCACCATCGTCACTGCCATCATCACTACTGTCATAATTATCACTACAACTATCATAATTACTTGTCACCATCATCACTACTACTAGTACTGTCGCCATGATATCTACTACGGTCACCATGATATCTACTACGGTCATCATCATCACTACTCCTCCGGGAGGGGGTAGGGAGCTTGGTAAAACCATATTTTGGACCTAAAACCATAACTATTGCATAAATTCAAAAAATCTTTTTTGACCGACTTTCGCATTCACGCAACAAATGTTAGTGAAATTTGGTTTAAATCCGTCCAACGGTCTAGGAGGAGTTCCGAGACAGACGGACGACGATAACAACGACGACGACTGACATTTTTTTTGTGTGGTACCCACTATACAGGGGGGCGATACCAAACTCTGCTTACGCAGAGTTGATAAATACCAATTGCACAATTTTTAACCCATTGGCTGCGGCTATGTTTGGGCTATTTAGGGCATATTCAGGCACTCCTGAATGATAAATAAAGTATCTGCATTAAATGAACTGTATTCTGCCGAAAACTAACCGAAAATAGCTTCAAAATGAGACAAGAACGGGCCCCGTACGTAGTCTGGTTCACCCGCAGCGGTGCCAGTGAAACGCGGGAAACCCACTATTTGGTAGCACTCGCTCGCTTGGCCACACTGTTGTGAGAGAGAGAGAGAGAGAGAGAGAGACCCGCGCGAGAGACAGTCTACCTCAGTGAGCCGCTCGCTGCTCTGAGGGACGGAGGTGGGCCCCTCACGCTCCCGCCCACTGACACTCAATTTTTACAGGCTTTTAAAGCCTGGAAATTGATGTAACTTGCCAGGACGTCCCAGAAAGTCACCCGCAGCGAAAGGGTTAAAATTGACAAAAGTGGGTCGAAAGGTCTTAAAAGCAATAAACTAATGGGGCGAGTCTTAAAAATATAAAACAAATAATGGGGCTAAACACTTTACGATGTACAGTATATGACTCAGACATAGTAGGGTAAAATTAGTGTATTGCCAGAATCTCTGAATCTTCGCTTTGGTTAAGATACATGACTTGCTGGTTACGTTGAGTTTAGTTTGACAGACTTTTTTCGAACAATATTGATATAGGCCTAGGCCTAAATGCCATAAATCATCTAAAACACCTTAACATAACCTAACTCATTAGTTGGGACAGTCTCCAACCCTTAGTCCCCCACCCACTTTTAATGAGCTATTCAGCTAGGGTGTGTGGGGGGGGGGGGAGGGGGGGGGGTAATTATAGCCTATATCCCATATAATTAATTTGATAATCTTAAAGGACACTACATCCACCTTATTAGAAAAAAATATTAGGGAAAATAGTCACCAATAGATAGCCATATTTTTCTTCATATAGTCCGCATGGAGGATTTTCGTTATCAACATATTGAAAAATACCCACTTCACAGACAAATACACCAACAATCTAAGTCAAAGCGGGGGTGTGGGTGCGGCAGCCCCCACCTATAATACTAGGATAGGTTAGGTAAGGTTGTTAGGTTAGGCTAATGTCCTTTCAAAGGGGTATAGGCTAGTAAACGCTAGGATAGCCTATACCCGGTCAGAGGTAAGAAGAAGAGTCCTGCAGTAGTCTCCTTGAATGCTACCATAATTATAGCCTAGGCCTATATCCCATATTTTACTGTAGATCCTCTGGAAAAAGGCAAACTAGGCCTGTGTATCCAGCTCAGTACTCTGTACCAGTACATATAATTAATTTTCGACAGTCTTGGCATTCAAACGCGCCTTGTTAGGCGCGTTTTTTAAGTGTGGTGGACTCAGTTGTTACCACCGCATTTTATACTACCTGTCAATAAGTAATGAGAGATGCGTAATGAGCGATATATAAAATAGGACTATCCACCTAATAGAACACTACCTGGTAATTAACAATTAGCCTACTCTTCAATCCCACGTACTAGGTATCCGTGGCACGTATTAATTGGCATGGGTTAGTCTTATCCCACGTACTATAGCCTACCGTTCTAAATACGTAGTCCAGAAATCGTGAACCCTAACCTTTGCAACTCAAAAAGGTGCTGTAAGTATCCACACCCGTTTCCTGGCCGACTCTTCCCAAATGGTAGAAATATAAGCTCTATTACTCTAATTATTCGCTAGTTATATAGGTTGATGTTCACGAGTTTTGGCCAACTTTGAATAGGGTAAAGCTGGAAGGTAAGAGTTATTCTAGATCCAATGTACTAGGTCTAGTTTGGGTTGTTAGGAAATAGTGTTTCTAAGTTAGTTTTGGTTCTAGGTACTCTTACTACTGGTTAGGCAAGGGTTAGTTCTGTTTATCCCACATACTACGTACTAGGGACACTTAATACCTGGTAGGTAGGGATTTGTTTCTTATTCTATCAAATGTAATAAGTTTACATCCACAGGTTGGCTCGGGTTTTAAAGTTAAAAAAAAACAATTCGGAAAGTGTCCTATACAGTGAATATTGCTTCTATATAGACTTTCTTATTACGCAGCTCCCGCATTAAGAGTAGGCTATCGCATTGGCAGGTACCGGTAGTATGCAATGCTACTATTCTATTATGACATAAAATCTAACGGCTTCACCGTTGATTCAGTGTACGGTCACGCTAATAAGTAATGCCCAGCTGTCATTAAGTTTGGCTTGCTCTGTGCTGTATTAATGTCTGTCAGATGTTGAATAGGGTGGGTAAAATTTGTAGGAACATGTTGGTATACCTCACTCAAAAATAATAAATAATTTGTAGATATTGCTGATACCAATTATTGATCAAAACATAATTGGTGCCGAGACATCACTTATTAGCGGGACTGTACCAAGGGTCACTGTCACCAGATAACTGCAAGCGTTGCCGGTTTATAGGATTGTTTTAGGTGCGCATTGGAGTTTATTGCCGGTTGTATCTTTTACAACTTAATTTATAGGTCGTGAATTCTTCAACTTTCATTAAAAAAAAAGCATTGGAGATTACTTAGAGCCAGAGGTTCGATGTGCCCAAGATGTGTAGCCTATATCAAATGCACCACCTATAGTCCTAGACTTATTATAGTCTAAGTGTGGCGCGGGCTCCATGAGGCTACGGTAAAGGTCTATCTATCTATCTATTGCCTGACGACGTGAACCCCGAAGGGGTGGCCACGAACGAACAGCCCCCATGCACCTCTGTCAGGTCAGATCATTAAATTGTGTTAATTATGAAGAGTTTCGGAGATCAGTTTTCTACCGCCGCCATTGTTCCGAAACAGTTGCATTAGGTCATAATTATACACTAATCTACAGTACGGTGGGGAAAATGTTCTCTAGGATGAACAAAATACGGTGGATAATTTAAAATAATTTACTCTCCAACCTTATTTAACACAAAGCAATTTATTTTGCAGCGGTAATTACTGAGTAGGCTAATTGGGTATTCATATTTTTTCACAAACCAACTTTACTTCTAAACACAAATAAATCAACGAATACATGTGGCACTCAAAGGACTAGCCTAGGAACTCATACCGAAATTCCGCGCATTTGCATTATGCTATCAAAACATAATTTACTAGCCTAAAGATATAAATTATAGAAACTAAGGTATACAGCTATATTTTAAGAGCCCTTAGATATGTTCAAAAAGCAACACTGAGAGGGGAGATAGGTGTAGCATTCAAGGAGACTACTGCAAGACTTGTTCTTCTTACTTCTGACCGGGTATAGGCTATCCTAGGGTTTACTAGCCTATACCCCTTTGAAAGGACATTAGCCTAACCTAACAACCTTACCTAACCTATCCTAGTATTATAGGTGGGGGCTGCCGCCCCCACACCCCCGCTGTGACTTACATTTTTCGTATATTTGTCTGTGAAGTGGGTATTTTTCAATGTGTTGATAACGAAAATCCTCCATGCGGACTATATGGAGAAAAATATGGCGTATCTATTGGTGCCTATTTTCACTAATAAATAGTTTCTCATAACGTCGCACTAGTGTCCTTGAATATTATCAAACTTCCTATGGCATTAAACTAGTGTCTTAAAATTAATTATGCCATTAAAACTAGGACTTTCGTAATATTCACGATAACAAGAAACAGGATTTTCCTAAACTTCACCATAACTTTGAATAATTTGCATGACAATGTAATACAATCTAAGTTTGTACACTAACTTATAAACTCATGATAAATATACTAAACGCCTAAATTAATTTCAAACTTTGTGTCAACAGCAAAAGCCACACTTTTAAACTGATAATTCACAAGTTTTAGAGGCGAGCAATCAAAGCGCCAATAGGGGCAATCCTTCTCGCATAGCTATACTGCGAAGGTATACTGGTAAGTTAACATTGACAATTATTTCCTAAAATTCAGATAGCCTAATGAAAGAAACTTCTTCCTAAATTCCCAAGGACATTGAAACTAGGCTGTAAACATTGCTTAAAATATTAATAGCATATATCTTTGTATCTGTAACATAACTAATCCTAATATCAAACTAATTTATCTAACTTACATAAACTGATTACTTAGGATTATAATTTCAATACTAGAATTATTACCATCTTTAACCGAACATACGCCTAATAGGCCTATAAAACTAATTTACATAACTAATATAAACTGATGGCAGAGGATATTAATTTTTAATATTCTCATAACAAATGGGGATTAGGCCAGAGTAAATAGATACCCGGTCCCGGTAATCTTAAACGATTTGACCCATCTTAAACGTAACCTTCACAGCTTAATATAAAACTAAAAAATAAACTTAATTACTTCAAACATTTAAATATCAAGAGCCTGATTTTTTTTGTACCTATCTTAATTTCTTAAACCACAGTAAAAGTGGCGGAAGTTGCATTAGCCTAGTCGTTTAATCATTCAGGTTACGAGAATTATATAAATTTACTGTATGCTTTAATAATTACTAACAAGGGACTGAATGTGAACAAATCTAATGGAAAGTGAACCCTATTTTACCTTTCCTACCAAAACAGGAAATCCATAGGCCTACTTACCCACCGGAACCTGCTTTGCCTGTAGTTTCCCATCTTCTATTGTTTTTCAGTCATCACTATTTTAAAAGTGTATTAAATTTTAACATATGAATAGATTTAACACTATTTTTTCCACTTTTTATAAACTTTATACATTTACGTATATTTTATTCAATTTCCAACAATTTAAATATTAAATAAATATTATATTTCACTTTGGGAAGGATGTAGTTACCAGTGTACCACTACCGACATTAAACATAAATAATCTATAAATACTTATAATACAATAAATACTTATAAATCTATAATACTAGGTTAGGCGATACTATTCAAGACTTCTTTCGCAGCCCTATTAGAAATAATTTATTAGGGAAAATTGGGACCAATAGACTATATTTTTCTCATTATAGTCGCATGGAGGAATTTCGTTATCGATACTTGAAAAAACCCGATTACACCGAAAAATAACACTAAAATAATGTCCCGAACGTAAACAAAGCATTGCACCCAATGAATCCTTAGACCTGGGTCCTCCTCTTCTTGTTTTGAAAGATGCGGTGAGTGCGATTCACCCAATAAATGGCTTGAACGTTACTCACAAAAACGATATATTATATTATATTATATTATGTTAGGGTTAAGGTAAGTTAGATTAGGTTAATCTAATCTAATATATTATTTGTAAATTTTGGAAGCGTGCATGGCCTCCCTACAATTTTCCTTACCTACTGTAAAAGCGCGATTCATCCAATAAATGGCGCCATTTGACCGAGTATCTTCAGATTAATGAATAATGGGCAAGTTAATGCAAATCTTCCACTCAAACCATGAAAAACAACAATTAAACTATATTCCTTGGAAAGAATATAAAGAAACTTGGTAAATAAGGCGGCTCTAGCGGACTTGAATGTTACCGGTTAGGTTAGGTTGTTTGGTTAGGGTAATGTATTTGTGTATCCAAAGCTTGATAGGCAGTCAAAATAGACGTGAACATGATGGTGAGCGGCCGCGTAGTGTAAACAAGACGGGCGGTACACCCGGTAACTACATTCTTGCCTTTTAGCCTTTGGTTATCCCCCCACATCAACTAATGCAATCCGGAAAACACCAGTAAATTGAAGTTATATGAAAGTCAGATAGTTAATGCCGGCAAGTCAAAGGTAAGACATCTACAGTATACTGGTACCTCTGAACAACCGCTGCCCCTCTTACCTCCGCGAAGTACAAATTGCCACTAACCGTCTCAACGCCTCTTTCAAACTCGAAACCAATGGTCGCGCTCTGATTGGCTGATAAGAGGGTGGGTGTGGAAGTCCTAGTTGTCTGAAGGGGGAATAGTTGCAAACTCCTTGTAGCCGTCCAACTTTTATTCATGGCTCTGCTACAAACTGGTTTCTGTGAACAAGAGTTACAAATAAACCAACCGTACGTATGATTAAGCCCAATGCAACACAGTAATATTAGGGCGAAACAATAACCCCTATCTATAAACGGACTCAGTCATGGCTTAAACATTGAACATTATATGAAAACCCTTAATTAGAAATTATAAAGGCAGACGGCTCAATTTAAGCTATTAAAATAAAGCAAAATTAATTACTCAATACAGTTCCAGCTCCAATCAACTAAGGCACTAACCAAGCTAACAAACTAAAGACAATTATAATTTGAAACATCGAAATATCACAAGTAATGATTAAGCAACTATTATAGTCACCTTGAACATCACTATTATTATATAGACCTATCATTATTGAAGATAGTTTAACAACACGGCTGGGACTATAATTAAACTTTTAGGACTGGCCAGAAAGATTATAGTTGACATCTATAAACTCACACAAAGTAAATTCCTTATTGAAAACATTTAATCAATTACAACGGTTCACTATACCAGTACCTCATTAGCATCATCAATCAAGCCTGGTCCCAGGCCTACCAACCCCAAACATGGGTCACTGGTTTAGAATTCTTTAATATAATTATTAATGAACACTTAAATTATACAAAATAGAAGAATCACTTTCCATGGTCAAATTGGATTTTAGGTCGTATGTGTTTTTTGTATTATAATCCTTTTTCTCATCAGTTTCTTCATTGATTAGTGTGTTTTAAAGAGTTTTTCCTTCTGGAAATTCATATTTACCCATTATTTTGCAATATTAAAACATGCCCCGTAAAACCATATTTTGATATTACCCTAACCTAACCTGGGGGCTGCCGCCCCCAGACCCCCGCAGGGTTAGTATTGATATAGAATATGACAATACTAAAACTACAGTAAAAAAATGAAAAATATTAGTTCTCAGCTGATCCAAGATGGCCACCATCACCCTTATTTAACCCACAAAGTCTAAGGAAAAATAATTTAATATGCAGCGGTGAAGACATATATTGTGGGGACTAATACTCTAATACAAAGCTATAGTATACATTTAGAACATTATATCCCATACGTGACCTAAAATCCAGTTTGTCCCTTTCCATTCCAAATGGTTTTAATACTAAAACTCATTTAGGACCAAGACACTTTCTATCCTATTATATTGTACGACCTTTTATACAGCTTAGATCTCTCTTTAGGATTAGGCTATAATCACAGTTTCCAAAAGAACAGTCATTGTCCTAGAAATGAAAACATAATTTACCATAAGTTTGAATAAGCTTAAGAAAACTCACCAAGCGGTATCCGTTGCCTAGAAAGTCATACCGCTATTGACAACCGACTTCACAAACTAATTCACATCCTATAAAGACATACACGCCCACTGTACACAAAGAAAGTCTTAACCCGACCCTCTTGTCAAAACCTCAAATTGTGAACGTAGACACATCTTTTGTGCTAATAAAGAATAATAAAGGTACAAAAATAATACTTGCATTAATATACAGACCTCCAGCTCAATCAGTGCAAACTGACCGAGAAATTTATGAACAAATTGCAGATGTAAGTAACTCACAAGACACCGTATTTTTTGGCGACTTTAATTTACCTGTGACCAAGTGGGGCGATACTCTTACTTCACACTCCGGACATGACTTGTATACGAACGTGCAAGAGAGTTCGCTTTATCAATTTGTTCGAACACCGACCCGTGGTAATAACGTTCTTGACATTGTACTTGCAACAAAAGAAGAATTAATAGAGAATTTGAATGTTGGTGATGAATTCAGTAACAGCGACCATCGTACGATAACTTTCACTTTAAACTTTACTAGTAACGAACCAAATAGTAGCATCGAAAAAGTCCCTAATTTCAAGAAAGCAAACTTTCATAAACTTAGAGCTATGTTTAAAGAAACTGACTGGAGCTTTTTAATTAACAATAACGACATAAATACATCTTGGAAGTTATTCGAAACCACTTACCTAAAAGCAGTGCAAGACTGCATACCATCGAAAATACGGCGTCCAGGCCATAATAATAAGCCCAAATGGTGGAATAAAGATATGGTCAATATACAGGAGGCGCTACAATATTGCTAAAAAAAATTTGCTAATGATAGATTAAAATCCTCACAAAATGACCAAGAACGGGTGAAATTTGTAGAGCTACGACGCAAAGCCAAAAAGTTAATTAAGCAAAGTAAAGACCCTAGAGTTACATATTGCGAATCAAAGTAAAACAAACCCGAAAGAATTCTATAGTTATATCAGAAAGAAAAAAGTAGTTACTTCAACTGTTGGACCGTTAGTCGATGAAAATGGAGAATACACCAAAGACGAAGTACAACATAGTAATGCCCTCAATACCTTCTTTGCATCAGTTTTTACAACTGAAGACCTCAGTGATATCCCTACACCATCGCCGATTCAGATTGATAATTCAGATGTTCTAAGCAATATCACCGTTACAGAGAGAGAAGTATTGAATGGTTTAGATAAACTCAAGGTAAATAAAACGCCTGGACCTGATACAATCTCGCCTAGAGTTCTAAAGGAAGCTAAGGATGAGCTCTCCAAACCACTGACATTACTATTCAATAAATCCTTGCAGTCTGGAACTATGCCTGATCAGTGGAAGATAGCCAACGTAACACCGATATTAAAAAAAGGCAGCAAATCCCTACCCAGTAACTATCGTCCAATTAGCTTAACCACAGTTGTATGTAAAATGCTAGAAACGGTCATAAGAGACACTCGTAAATTACTTAGAGGAAAATAACATACTTAAAGATGCTCAACACGGCTTTCGTAAAAAACGTTCCTGTTTCCTTGGACTTCTTCCACAATATCCTCAACCTCTACGATGAGAGTAAAGCTGTAGATATTATATACCTTGATTTTCAAAAGGCCTTTGACAAAGTTCCCCACAAACGTTTACTGCTAAAACTAAAAGCGCATGGAATACAAGACGGTGTGTTGAAATGGATAGAAAATTGGCTCAGCGACAGAAAGCAAAGAGTAGTCATAAACGGTAAGGCATCTAAATGGACCAATGTAAGTAGCGGGGTACCCCAGGGATCGGTACTAGGACCAATTCTCTTTCTAATTTACATCAACGACATAGATGAGGGTCTCACCTGTACAATCTCAAAATTTGCTGACGATACAAAAATTGCAAATAGCGTACTCTCAAAAGATCAAGTTGACGATATGCGACACAATCTAGATAAATTGTCACATTGGGCCCAAATTTGGCAAATGAGTTTCAATGCGGATAAATGTAAAGTACTACATATCGGATACCTAAATGAGAAAGCAAACTATTCGATGAATGGCACTCAGCTTAAGAATGTAAACAGAGAAACCGATCTGGGAGTAACAATATCGAGTAACCTAAAACCGAGTCAACAATGTTCAGAAGTTGTTAAGAAGGCAAACAAAATAATTGGCTTTATAGGCAGATCATTTGAGCATAAATCCAAAGACGTAATCCTAACCCTTTACAATTCCTTAGTCCGCCCTCTTCTGGAATACTGCGTTCAATGCTGGTGCCCTTATTACCAAAAAGACATAAACAAGCTAGAACGAGTTCAACGTAGAGTTACCAAAATGATACCTAGCCTAAAGAACAAACCATACGAAGAGCGTCTTAGAGAATTAAATCTATTTCCTTTAACCCAGCGCAGATTAAGAGGAGACTTAATTCAAGTGTTCAAAATCATCAAAGGCATCGACAATATGAACTGTAGGAAGTAATTCACTATCGACCAATCTAATTACACGCGGGGAAACGGTTGCAAAATTATTGGTAAATCTTTTAACTCACACGAATCTAAGAATTTCTTCTTCAATCGAGTTGTCAACTTGTGGAATGGGCTTCCCCGAGACGTTATAGACTGCAGCACCGTTGATTCATTTAAATTCCGCCTAGACAAATATCTCGCATCAAACCCGCGTCTGACTGAGTTTGTAAATGAATAACTTTATTTTATCCTCCCCTCAGTTACTAACCCATATGGGTTTAATTCTAGTTTCGCTTTCACAGCATACTCATAAATTTCTATGGCTACTTTAGAGTTGTCATATACCATACTTAATTCCTATATATGTCCAAAGCGGCGGAAATGCATTATAAGGAATTATACCTACTGTAAAAAATAAAAAAATAAATCTCCCCATATGCGGCACCATAGCTATTACATAATACTAGGTTAGGTTAGGTAAGGTTGTTAGGTTAGGCTAATGTCGTTAATGTAGTTTATTATCATTATATTACGTCTTTTACCCAGCAATTTCCCTGATCTTCATAGTTGGTCGGGAAGCTATGCCTTTACAACGGCGCCTCCCTTTTGTCGCTGTGTATGTGAAACTAGAATTTTACCCCCATATGTCCCCTACTAACTTCCTAGTCCTGCCACGTTAGTGGCAGTGGTTAGTGGCAAGTTAGTGGCAGGGCAGTAGTTCCCTTTCCAATGTTCCCTTACCCACTCTAAACCACTGTTTGGACACTTGATCCTCAATGTTTTGGAGGACAAGCAGCCTAGAAGGGTCACTAGACCTGTTGTTGCTGGATTTCCTTTGTACTCCTGTGTACTCCTTAATTGTTCACATATCGTTAACACAATGTCACTTCAACTAAATATATTGCAGTTACGGTCAAGTTTTAATTAATTAACATAACCAGACCATCATGCTATCCAAAATCATATGACACTTGGTAGGGAGAGTACAGACAATAGAAAAAGGAGGTTTGAGAACATGGAAGCCTTTTGAATGGCTAAATTTCGTGAGTATTCAGGCCATAAACATTATCAAGAATAATTATGAACCTCAACAGGGTCCAAGGTGAATTACGCCAGGACGCACCACCACATTTAGTTAATGTCTGCCCAAAACATTGGAGCAAACCTAGGGTCCCGAGTTCCTAAAACAAACTATTGAATCACTGCGGCTGTACACAAAACACTGAATTTATAGAGTTGCACAAAATAATAGGTTGGCAGAGCCGGCTCACTCACTGAACTACCCAATCACCGGCACACCACGGTGACAGCTACAACACATTAAGACAATGTAGTACCGCATTATTATCCTCACACTTCAAATAACAAAGGTAAAAACGAGGAGTTAAACTCACCATAGAGCCTGGGTTCACAAACCAACACCTTATAACAGCCTGCTGCTTGGCTATCACCACCACGGGCACACACGTCCGCACGCCCCGGCTATAAACACCTGACTAACCCTGGCCTATACCGCCAATTCGGAAGAGAACTGTCCCCAATAGTCTACCATCAAGCATCACGAAAATCCACCGGTCTGCTAATTACGTTTCGAGACAGCATATATATATATATTATTAATTAATTATTCTTTGAAACTATAAAACAATACTCTACACAGTACATAACATACTAACATTATTTAAGATAACAAAAGTTTTGTTTTATATAGCCTCAATAAATCCGAAGCACTTCAAAGACAAACTGAAGCTGCTCCGATAATCCTTACACTTATAATTTTGTACTGGCTTCTACAGTGGGGGGTGGGGGGGGGGGGGGAGACGTGGCGCTCAGGTGAAGGTCTCCCACCATAGAGTAAGAATACCTAAGAGGGGTGTCTTGGAAAATCAGCCGTGTTAATAGTAGTTGGCCATTATTTACAGATTTGGCTGGATCCCTGCAATAGATGGCGATAGCGCATAGCTCCTCCCTATCGCGGGAAAATACTTCTGTCGTCTGTTTATTGACAGTTCCTCTCCCTTGCTGCAATGGTGTACACGTGTCTCGTGTAGAGTCTATAGAAACTCATGTAACTTGTTTGCTATCACCATATCAGCCATAGTCATTATGAATACAATGATTTAAGAGTACACTGATATGCAAAAGCACTCCAAAGTATTGCCTACACTGAAATGTGAACAATACTCCATTAACCCCTTCTGTACCGTCGACGTATGTTATATTTTATTCTAGCAATATGTAGACGATTTTATACAGTTTAGAAAGGATCTGTGGTAGTTAAAAGGGTTGATTGAGATAGTTCGAAGCCTTATAATTTCTAAAGATCCTTGCTAAAGTTAATACAATCGATTAGTAGGAGCCTGAATAAAAACAAAAGACGTCGTCGGTATAGAAGGGGTTAATTACATAGCTTACCAAGCTGAACCAAGCCTCCGTGATGATGTAAGGAGGCTGTGGTTGACCTTGAGAATAAGGATATGGTTTGCAATGGATCATAAAGGCTGTTGATGATTATTTGATATTGACTGTAAATTTATTAACAATGAATGTAGCCTATATGAAAAACTAATCTCAATTGAAGACAAGTATTTACATTGTAATATAAGTTACTGACTTGGAAGTACACAGCCACACTCAAACTTTGGTCAAACATAAATAATATATATATATATATATATATATATATATATATATATATATATATATATATATATATATATATATATACAGAGAGAGAGAGAGAGAGAGAAGTAGTGTACCGGTACATATAATTAAAAACAAAACATAATGGAGGGTACATCCGTAGATTTATTCACGTTGAGTAGTTCTGGAACCCTGCAATAGATGGCGCTGAAAAAAAATGTCGAAAAAGGGTAACTGGCAACGTTTAGAGGCACCTTTTTATTAATAGAATGCATAGGAAGACTCCTATCTCCTATACACAATCTCTGTCTCACACTTTCTGTTTCCCCCCCCCCCCCCCACCCCTAACTACTACCCCTCCGCAAAGACCCTCATTTGACTGATAATATTTAAAGGTAACGTATTATGGACACTTTTAACTATCCTTTGCGTACCTTATTTTAACCCCTATTAATTTTACAGAGTACATCATTACATATTAATTTAGAATAAGTTGCACTTCAATTACGTAGCCTACTGTTGAATTTAGCTCCGGCAAACTGAAGATCTCATAGCAGTGTTGCCAATTCCCAAAACACAAACTCCGCTAGATATTTTTGACCTAGCGTAAACCACTTTCTTTACCAATAATTAATGAAATAAAAATGTATGTTTCTGTATCCTATTTATGCCAAGTTTTCTTTATTAAAATCAAATTTGACTATACAAATGTGTAGATCAAAAATTATATGCAGACATGACATTTTCGCGCTGTTGAAGTAAGCGCTAGATGTAAGCAAATATCTTCAGCTAGACATCGCTATTCTTACAACACTGTTAATACGCCTCGATGATTCGACTCATGCATTTTCTATACCAATCCGAGCTCGTACTAATATACTCGTATAAATAATAATACTCGTATAAATTATTTTCATAAACTAACTTCTATCGCTATTATGGATTTATTTAGAGGGTATGTGCCTATTTCGTCATATATTTATTAAAACAATAATGTTGTAAATATGGGATAAACGGCAGATTATTGTAATTTTGTTTCAGGGTTCATTTGTTTCCCTCAGTAATGAAACAGTCTATTTTTTAGTGCTAATACATATTTATGTACAGTCAAAATAATGAAATATTAATTTTTTAAGGCATAATTAGTAACAACTAGTGCTGTAAATTAGCGTAAATATTATAATATACACATATAATCCCGTTTGAAATTGTGATTCGAATCTAACTTTATCAACTTCAGAAAGTGAACTTCGGACTTGATTTTCGACCACCAGAGACCCTGTGCGAGGCTAGGATAAAATGCGCTGATTGGCTATTTTGAATGCTCCCGAGTTTAGAGGGTATCAAACGAGAGATTATATAAAATTATCATCAATTTTCGACTGCCAACTTTTCACAACATCATTTCTGAGATATTTGGCATTATTATCGTAAAACAAACCAGACAATGGATTAATGTAAATCAAGAAAATGTTAGAAAACTTAAACACATAAGCTGTTAGAACAGAGTTGCTGATAAATTTAACCCGCGTGAGGCTAGGTAGCCACAAAGGTCGTCCAACCTCCGCCATATTGGTACCTATGCTCTCATTAACCCCTTCTATACCGGCGACGTACTTTATATTTGATTTCGGCTACATTTACACCATTATATTCAGCTTAAGAAGGACGTCTACCAATTACAAGGCTACAAAACTATCCCAATTCATCCTTATACCTATAATATATCCTGCCTAAGCTTAAAAAAATCGTCTACATTTAACTAGAGTATAATAAAGAAACGTCTGCGGTACAGAAAGGGTTAACCCATACAGTTATCCTAGCCATTATAGTTTAACAACTCTTAAACGATTGTATTCAGATTAGGAAGGACCTCTGGCAATAATAAGGCTTCAAACTATCTCAACCAACCCTCTTAACTACTGCAGATCCTTCCTAAGCTGCACAAGGTCATCTAAATATAGCTAGACTAAAATATAACATAACATATAAAGGGTTAACATATAAAGGGTTAACATATATTGGCACTATAATAAATCCACAACCACATCAAACACTAAGGGGAGGCTGGCCGTTTGTTTGGTCTATTAATTCATTTATTCATATATTTTTTGTTTGTTTCCTCGCTAGACCTCCATCAAGCTTAGAAAAAACAGAGACAAATGTCACGGCCGAAGGCCGATTCCTCTTAAAACTTTAGGTTCACTATCGCTCACCAGGAAATAATCGACACCTAAATGGCACGAGAGGTCTTAAAATTGACAACAACATGGGGCGAAAGGTGTTAAAATCCCCAAACTAATGGACCGAACGTCTTATAATCTCAAAACTATTACGGAGAAGGGGGTCCAGAAAAACGGTCCGCCTCCCCTTAACGGCTGCATTTGCAATATCTTTTATGTAATCAACTAATCATACACTCTAATAACACCCTTAATTACAGTGTTATTTTGGTTACCAAGAGACGATTATATTATATAGAATAAGGAAAGAGCACAATAATTATAGGCATAGTAGAATTACAACATAATAACGAATAGAGTAATCGAGCTAATATTTCTAACATTTGGGAAGGGTCAGCCAGGGAATAGGCGTGGAAATTGACAGCCCATTTGCTCTAGCCCCTTTTTTAGTTACATAATTAAGGGTTCACGGTTGTCTGGCCTACCTCTTTGGAACAGGGTATAGTAGCGAACAACAAAATATATGTTATGAAAAGTGTAGGCTTACCTATTTTACCCTTCAGTCCGTTTACCTTGATTCTGGCTATTATTAGACGATGATATTCAGTTAAGGGGAGGTTTTTAGTGTGTTTCCTAGACCTCCATCAAGCTTAAAATTACAACCTCTAGCCTTTCAAGATAAATGTGTACATTTTTCGGTAGAAAAATTTCCCGGCCAAAGGCCGGTTCCTCTTAAAGTACAGGCTCGCTATCGCTCGCCAGGAAAAAATCGACACCTAATTTGCATGAAAGGTCTTAAAATTGACAGAAATGGGGCGAAAGTTCTTAATTATGGGGCGAACGTCTTAAAATCTCAAAAGCAATGGGGCTAAGCATGAGGGAGAAAGGGGTAAAGAAAATAATCCCTCAAGTGGACATCTCCCCTTAAACCCCTTCTTAACCGGCAACGTCTTTTGCATTGTATTGTAGCTATATTTAGACGATGTTGTTCAGTTTAAGAAGGAGCTGTGGTAGTGAAAAGGGTTAAGAGAGATAGTTCGAACCTGTTAATTGCTGGAGGCCCTTTCTTAAGCGGCATACAATCGTCTAATAGTAGCCAGAATGAAGATAAAAACACGTAGACGGTACAAAAGGGGTTAACAAGGGCCTGCAGGGATTAACAGGCTTCGAACTATCTCACTTAACCTTTTTTGACTACCACAGATCCTCCTTAAACTGCACAAAATCTTCTAAATATAGCTATAAAAAAATATATAGACGTCGCCGGTACAGAAGGGGTTAAGGCTTTCTATACGGAAGACCAATTTGTTTTATTCTATTTCTATGTAGACAATTTTATGCAGCTTAGGAAGGGTCTGTGGTAGTTAAACGAGTTAATGGAGATAGTTTGCTGCCTTATTAAATTGGTCGACGTTCTTCTTAAGGGGAGATTTCCACTTGAGGGATGTTTTTTTCTTTACCTCTTTCTCCCTCATGTTTAGCCCCATTGCTTTTGAATTTTTAAGATGTTCACCCCATTAGTTTGGCGATTTTAAGAACGTTCGCCCGATTTCTGTCAATTTTAAAACCTTTCGTACCATTTAGGTGTCGATTTTTTCCTGGCGAGCGAAAGCGAGCCTGTAATTTAAGAGGAACTGGCCTTCGGCCGGGACATTTTTCTACCGAAAAATGTACAAATTTATCTTGAAAGGGGGTCAAGGGGGTTTAATTTTAAGCTTGATGGAGGTCTAGGGAATAAACTAAATAGCTCCCCTTAAACGAGTTAATGGAGACAGTTTGCTGCCTATTAAATTGTTCGACGTTCTTCTTAAGCTGAATAAAATCGTCTACTAGTCGCCAGCATAACACAGAATTACGAAATGGTTCAGCGTTTCAGTTACGATGTCTTTGGTATATTAACCCTTTCAGTTGTCTGGCTATTATTAGACGATTTTACCCAGATTAGGAAGGTGCTATGGAAGTCAGAGGGTTAATTGAGACTGTCTTTAGCCAACTCATTCCCACAGGTCCGTCTTGAACTGTATAAAATCGTCTAATGATAGCCACAATAAGCGGTCCAAAAATGCGTTGTAATGATACTGCCAGACGATTTTTACACAGTTAAGGGGAGGTTTCCACTTGAGGGATTTTTTTCTGGACTCCTTTCTCCCTCATGTATAGCCCCATTGCTTTTCTATTTTTAAGACGTTCGCCCCATTATTTTGACGATTTTAAGAACTTTCAACCCATTTCTGTCAATTTTAAGACCTTTCGTGCCATTTAGGTGTAGATTTTATCCTGGCGAGCGATAGCGAGCCTGTAATTTAAGAGGAACCGGCCTTCAGCCGGGACATTTTTCTACCGAAAAATGTACAAATTTATCTTGAAAGGGGCTCAAGGGGGTGTAATCTTAAGCTTGATGGATACCTAGAGACCAAACTAAAAACCTCCCCTTAAGGAGGAACATATAATTATCACAGGGTTAATACAATCACAATTAACCCTTAATTAAACCCCTTTCACAACCATGACGCTTTTTTCACCTTTCATTCTGGCTCAAATTAGACGATTTTATGCAGTTTGAGAAGGACGTGTGTTATTCAACGGGTTTATTCACAACGTATTTTCCCTTTGGAGTCCTGAAGGTAGACTGTTAGCCAAATAAAATCGTCCAATGTTAACCCGTTTATTATGGATGTGATTAAACGATTTATTCAGTTTAGGAAGGACCTCTAGCAATAATAAGGCTTCCAACTATCTCAACCAACCCTTTCAACTACGACAGATCCTTCTTAAGCTGTATAGTATCGCATACATATAGCTAGAATAAAATACTACGCACGTCGCTGGTACTCAAAGGGTTAACCAGAATATGATGACAATTACGTCATGGTGGTGAAGGGTTTATATCGATGTTTACAGCTCCAACTTCCTTATAGCCTATAGTGGTCATATAGTAGTGTAGCTTATCATGCAGCTGGCAACCCATGTGCAAAATTAACCCTTTCAAGATTGTGACGCATTTTGACAGTGTATTATGGCTATTATAATATGCTATACAGTTTTGGGAGTTTTAACCCCTTCTGTACCGGCGACGTCTTTTATTAATTATTATATATTGGCTACATTTAGACGATTTTATGAACTTTAGAAAGGATATGTGGTTGCTAAAAGGATTAGTTGAGACAGTCTGCAGCCTTTTAATGGGTAGACGTCCTTCCTAAGCTGAACAAATAATGAAATATAATGAAAAGTACATCACCGGTACAGAAGGGGTTAAGGGTAAACACTATCTCAACTAACCCTCTGACTTCCATATGCTCTTCCTAATCTGAATAACATCGTCTACTAATAGCCGGAAACAAAATTAGGCTAAATGCGTATTGGATCTTGAAAGACTTACATTTGTTATAACCAATGTATTATCTTGCCTGTCAATCACACTGTATTTACTTAGATATATGATTAATTACCTAGATGTGTGTGCATTTGTGTTCTTATCTGTGTGTGTTCGTTGTTTGATGTTGTTTTTGTGATTTCCCTGTTCTTGCTCTGTCTTGAGTCGGCCACCCCCAAGAAAAAAGAAAAACAAAAAATAATAATAAAATAGAATCAAATAGAAAATAACCATAAAAAATAGGAACAAATGGGGATTGGGCCTGAGCATATAGATAGATAGATAGATAGATAGACGTCGAGGATATGAAATCGTGTAAGCAACTGTACACCTACTGAACAAATTTCGTCAGTTCTTGCAATTATCTTTATGCAAATATGTTATCCATTTAGATTATTGCTCACATTAAATCACCGATACATTATTTCATTTGATTTATTAATTTATGCATTTTTTACCAGACGCCGTAATTTCCGAGGTGTATGTATATATTAACATATATTTGATTCCATCTGAACATCAATCTAAACGAATATATTTCCCATCAATCTAAACGAATATATTTCCATAGACTAGAATAGTTTATGAACGTTTGTTAGCAGCTGTACAACAATGTCTAGAGGGAGTAGTTGGAATACAGAAAAACAAAAATCAAGTATAAACTAGCGTCCGTTAGAGATTTACACAGATGGTTTGGTCATTCGAACCCACAAGAGGCTCTTCACAATCTGTTCGAAACCAAGTCCATTAATTTGAGGGGGTAGTGCTTGGTTTGTCTGGACCCCCGTCTCCCTCATGTTTAACATATTAGTTTTAAGATTTTAAGACGTTCCTTCCATTAGTTAGGCGATTTTGAGATATTTTGCTTCATTTCGTTGTCAATATTAATACCTTTCGTGTCATTTAGGTGTCGATTCTTTTCTGGCGAGAGATAGCGAGCCTGTAATTTATGAAGTAATCGGCCTTCGGCCGGGACATTTTTCTATCGAAAAATGTACACATTTATCTTGAAAAGGGGACTAGGGTGTGTGTTTTATGGAGGTCTAGCGAGGACACTCAATAAGATATAAATAGATCATTATATAGAAGAAACAAAAACAAGCAGTACCCCCTTAAGTCAATGTTTTTACCTCTTCATGATCATGACGCATTTTACCAGTCTATTCTGGTTTTCATTAAATGATTTTATACAGTTTAGAAAGAATCTGCGGGAGTTACGAGGGTCAAAACTGGCCCAATCAACCCTCTAACTTCCATACAGTAGCCTATACCCTTCCTTATCGGAATAAAATCGTCAAATAGTTGCCATAGAATATACAGTAATACGTCCTAGAATTCTAAGAGGGTTAAATATGCACAATCTGAATTAGGCTTTGGTAACGATAACATAATTAAATTACAATATGTCCCGTTTTCTGACTCACACTCACCCCAGTTTCGAAGCCTAATTGATTCGATTTGACCCCTGCATAGTTTGTCAAAAAATGTAATGGTTTCGTTGCCAATCGTTCGTTTTCCAGAATGTATGGAACCTCATTTACCGTTCAGGAGGGGTATAAATATGGATGCAACTGGGAAACCAACACTATTCACCATCTACACAAGCGACACCCCTCCCTCACAAACAGGCACAAACATTGCATATGCAGACGATATAACACAGATCGTAGGATATGGAGGGCCATCCAGAGCCATCATGGCTAGAAAGACCCAAAGAGAAGCAGAGATAATAAACAACTATGAGGAAAACTGGAAAATTAAAACAAACGTCAATAAATTCACAGTCATCCAACTAGGAGTAAAACAGAAAACCCAAATACATATAAATAATAACCAAATAGAAGACAAAAATAATGGAAGACTCCTTGGCCTAACAATTAGCACAAATGGCTACACCAAAAATGTAACAGAGAGGAAAAACCTAGCACAAATAGCCTTGAACAAACTATACCGCTTCTCAGCTCTTAACACCAAAATAAAAACACACCTAGTAAAAACACTCATATTACCAATCCTAGACTATCCCCCCGTACCTACACATACATTGAGTAAAACACAACTCAGAAAACTACAAATAATACAAAATAAAGCACTAAGATTTGCCACTAACCAACGTTACCCATATACGATGACAACTATCCAGATACACGAACACACAAACACTCTACCCCTTAATAACAGGCAACGAAAATATGGAGCAGACTAGAACACCTACAAGACCCGATATTCGTAACTATAAAAAATAACCATGAATTACAACAAGACCTCAGACATCACTCCTGGTTCAAAAGTAGTCTAAAGATAATAAATGAAATAGAGGAACCAGATCCAATATATTAATAAAAACAAATACTAAATAAAATTCAAACCAAAAAGAAAAATAGTGAACTCAACTATACACAAACAGTAATAATAATAAAATAATGATAATAATAACAATCACACCTTCGTCCTTAGCTAGCTACCAAACAACAAACATAAAGAAAATACACCACTTGCCCCAACACAAAAACATATGTTTCAAACACACAACATAGCAAGGTGGTCTGCCCACCAACTGTTACTCTCCTACTTTCCTTCATACTTTCCTCCTTTCTCTTCCCTCTCCCCCCCCCCTCTCCTTTCCCCCCCTTAGACCCACCTATGGGTAAAAAAAAAAAAAAAAAAAAAAAAAAAAATATATATATATATATATATATATCATCAGTTCAAACTTCGACACCACAAGCGAAGGACTAGCACCTGCTCGTCTCTACCGCATCGTAAAGGTTGGTTATGGTGATAATGATATATAATTGTTTGGTGTACTGGTGTGACATAAATTATTCAGTTTGGTGTAATTATGTTCAGACTGATTAAGCTTTGTTACTTAAAAACTTTAATTAATTTGAAAAACTCTAAGTTTAGTAGTCTGGGAAGTTCAATGGATGTTTGATAATTTGTCATTAAATACCCCTCTCCATATTCACTAGATTTTAGTGATTGCCTTTAAATTTCTTTCTTTATCACCAACTAACTTTACTTCTAAAATTCAATGATATCGACAAATACAGGTGGCAATCCAAGGACTCTAACTAGGATACTCGCACCGATATTCCGCATTTATGCATTCAGTTTTAAAGACCTGTTTACTAAACTTTTGTTTGTTTCTAAGGTACTGTCCATTGTGTTTGGGACTTCTAGCAGACTGCAAATTCAGCTGGCTGTCCACTGAAGTGCTGATCCCGACAGACCAGACTATTTTCAATTGGTAAACTTAAGAACTTGGAACATTTGACTAAACTTTATTATAGCCTGTTAAGCCAGCGACGACCTAGCACACTGTGGAGTTCTCTTATTTGACTCTTTATTCCCCCATGTGGGTAAGGGGTTAGAATATGCCTACCGTGCTTCCTGTTTGATGTTAAAGGCCACTGAAGAGGTTGGGTTTGCAACCCTCCACCCGGATAAACTATTCTTGGCTACACACCACTAACGATCCGCCTGATACACTGACCCTACCACCACCCCTTTTGGGATCCCGGGAATAGATTTGTCTAAAGCACTTAAATTGTGTGAAAGAAGTTTTTTGTTTAAACTATTTGTAACTTCATTAAATAACTTATGTAAATAAAATTCTGAATTTAACTAAGTTTCAAATTTCGTTTGGTGATAAGTTCTGGATGACTGAATAATTTTAAATTTAAATAAAATTTAAAAAAAAATACTAATCAAGGATTTAGCACTTAAAACTTGCCAAAGAAATTAAGAAATATTAAGTGTTCTTGCATTGATCTGTTAACATACTAGGCCTACACTAAGTCCTAGAAATTTTAATTTGATTTTGTTTAAGGGATTTATGAATTATCGTGGAGCACTGTCTTTATGCCTGATGCCACTTTCATTTGGATTTTCACATTCTCTCTTAAAATATCGAGAGCAAAATTTTAATGTGAATGGTTGTTTAAAACATTAACTAGTGTAATTCCCAAGGGTAATACAATCTTCGGGTATCTGTAAAATTGCAAAGGAAATGGTCACTATGGTATTCTGTTTGAGCAATAATTATTTGGCATGTTCTGAGAGTTTAAGGGGAAGTTTTTAGTTGATTCCCTAGACTTTCATCTTTCACTTCTCCTTATAGATCCTTCTTGCAAACGACGCCTGGCTCTGCTGGCTGACTCATATGGGTTTGGTGCTACAATTCCGCCTTGCTACTGTCCCATACAGGTTATCCTGATTAAAGCCGCTCACGTGTGAATCTGCTTGACCTGGGTTCGATCCCAGCCAAGGCGGACATTTAGTGGGTGTGGTAGCACGTCCTAGCGTGTTTCACATGCTTGCACCCATTCGGGGACACCTCGACAACGTATACAGACTAATAACACACGCAACTAAGTCACTCCAACAGCTTCCTCTCTCCAACACCCCTTCTCTCTCTACACTCTTATAATAACACACGCAACAAAGCCACTCCAACAGCTTCCTCTCTCTCCAACACCCCTCTCTACACTCTTCAGAAACTAGGAAAGTAGAAAGTAGCTACGAGGTGCCGTTGTAAAGGCTTATCCCTCAATACCTTCACCTGACCCTAACTTGCATCCCTTCACACTACGCTCACACTACACTCAATCTATTGCGCTTTTCACTAACTATAGGTACTGAATTCCATTGTTATTTTGAATATAGGAGTATTCATACAATACTACTATAATAAAAGAGCAAGAGTGGTTTGCTTAGCGTATTGGTAGGCTGTGTGGTAGTGTACAGCAATAATTCTACCCCATCTATGTATTCCACTTTACCTATGGCCCTTATTTCACACATTACTTTCTCTCTCTCTCTCTCTCTCTCTCTCTCTCTCTCTCTCTCTCTCTCTCTCTCTCTCTCTCTCTCTCTCTCTGTTGTTTGCTGTCATTTTCTTCCACTGTCTTAGTATATGGGAATGAAGTTTTTATCAGTGATTTTAAAAGACCTATTCACCTCGATTGGACCCAATGGTCTATGTATATATTTAACTCTTTGTTACTCTACCTATACTACACCCTTCTTCTCTCTATGCTTCTTCCTCTTCCAACACTTAACACTATTCATCAGACTCTCCATCACCCCTCATCCTCTCTTCTCTCTCCTTTACAGCAGTTTTCTTCTCGCATTCATCCCTCCTTTTCCAACACTTAACAGACTGTACAGTAGGTTCTCCTCTGCCCCTCATCCTCTCTCTCTCTCTCTCTCATATACAACACCCTTCCTTCACCCTATTCTTCCCTCCTCTTCCAACACTTAACAGACCATTCAGCAGGTTCTCCTCCTCCCCTCGACCATCCACTTCACTACCCACACACCGTCTCCCTCAGGCCCCTTTCTTACCCACTTCTCTTCTCGGAATTACCACAAGTTTCCCTCCTTTCTTCCGGTATGATGATGGCTGTTTTCATATTTTCTCAACTATTATTGGGCGATTATCTTAGCTTAGCAAAGACGTCCAGAGTAATTCTCTTAGAAAAGATATATTTTATTTTCCGTTTGTATTATAGCTAACACTAGACGATTTAAGGGGAGATTTCCACTTGAAGGATTTTTTTCTTGACCCCTTTCTCCCTCATGGTTTTCCCCATTGCTTTTAATATTATAAGACGTTCGCCCCATTAGTTTGGCGATTTTAAGAACTTTCGCCCCATTTTTGTCAATTTAAGACTTTTCGTGCCATTTAGGTGTCAATTTTTTCCTGGCGAGCGATAGCGAGCCTGTTATTTAAGAGGAACCGGCCTTCGGCCGGGAAATTTTTCTACCGACAAATGTATACATTTATTTTGAAAGGGGGTCTAGGGGCTGTAATGTTAAGCTTGATGGAAGTCTAGCGAACTAACTAAAAACCTCCCCTTAATTAGGTTCTTGAAAGGCTTCTCATCTTCAGAGCGTTTACATTCTCTACTCCTCAACAACCATAATGTTTGTTGTTGGTTATCTTTCAGTAAATCTGTTTTTCAAAACAGTAGTTGAACTTAAAAGATTGCTTAAGTACGACAAACATAAATGATTGAGTTTTGACAATTAAACCTCTTTTAAACTATACCTATTTACTTTAATTATCTATACAACAGACCACTGTTCGCGACACATGTGTACATACTGGCACAGTAGCTTCTGAATTGGTGTTATATATGAACTTAGCCACCAAGAATAGTCTGCCTTCGATGTAGGCGAGCAGCTGACCACATTATGAACCTTATACGTATTTGTGTGTACAGAATATTACGGCATTTGATCTTTGTTATACCGTACTAGCACTATGGTAATACACTCTACACTCTACAGGGATCAGCAGTTCCTATAGCACTATGGTAATACACTCTACACTCTACAGGGATCACAAGTTCCTATAGCACTATGGTAATACACTCTACACTCTACAGGGATCAGCAGTTCCTATAGCACTATGGTAATACACTCTACACTCTACAGGGATCACAAGTTCCTATAGCACTATGGTAATACACTCTACACTCTACAGGGATCAGCAGTTCCTATTTTTACGGTTACTCTTAAATTACAGGCTCGCTATCGCTCGCCAGGATAAAATAGACACCTAAATTGCACGAAAGGTCTTAAAATTGACAGAATGGGGCGGAAATTCTTAAAATCACCAAACTAATGGGGCAAACGTCTTAAAATCTCAAAAGCAATGGGGCTAACCATGAGGGAGAAAGGAGTCAAGAAAAAACTCCCTCAAGTGGAGACCTCTGCTTAAAGGGGGTAGTGCTTGGTTTTTGCTCTACATATTTATACATTAATATATTTTTGAGCTTCCTCGCTAGACCTCCATCAAGCTTAGAAAAACACCCCCTAGACCCCCTTTCAAGATTAATTTGTACATTTTTCGGTAGAAAAATGTCCCGTCCTTCTAAAATTAAAGGCTCGCTATCGCTCGCCAGGAAAAAATCGACACCTAAAGGGCACGAAAGGTCTTAATATTGATAAAAAAAAATGAGGGGAAAGGTCTCAAAATCGCCAAACTAACCGACCAAATGTCCTTAAAACTAATATGCTAAACATGAGGGAGAAGGGGGTCCAGAAAAAGCTAGTACTACCCACTTAAGGGGGGTGACCTGTTTTTGTTCTGTCCTTTTCTCTCTTTCTCTGGCTTGTATCCATTTGGCCCCATTCAGCCTACTGTTTTAAGACGTTTATCCCCATCCAGGTGTCGATTTTTTTACTGGTGAGCGGTAGCGAGCCAGCATATTTTTTATTTTTGTTTGACAGCAGGCTAAATTTGTAAATTTTTCGATAGAAAAATTTCTCCGGCAAAGCCGGATTTCTTCATATGATGCTGGCTCGCTATCGCTCGCCAGGAAAAAATCGACACCTAGATGGGGATAAACGTCTTAAAATAGTTGGCTGAATGAGGCCGAATGGATACAAGCCAGAGAAAGAGAGAAAAGGAGAGAAATAACAAAAAGCAGGTCACTCCCCTAAACTCTTCCTTTATATCACCACTCATAATTATCAGTATGCCCTTTCTCTCAAAATATTTCTGTCCTCCCTGTTCTTGGCTTTCTCTCTTGATCAATTTGTTCTTTCCGTAGTTATTATTCTCCCTGACCATCTTACATATCCTTCACTCTAATAACTTCTGCTATGTGACCATCTTACATATCCTTCACTCTAATAACTTCTGCTATGTGACCATCTTACATATCCTTCACTCTAATAACTTCTGCTATGTGACCATCTTACATATCCTTCACTCTAATAACTTCTGCTATGTGACCATCTTACATATCCTTCACTCTAATAACTTCTGCTATGTCACCACTCTGATATTAGTTTACCCTCTCTCTTGCAGTCTTTTCTCTGTCTTTTTGTTTGTTTGTTTGTTTGTTTGTTTTCTTGCTGTCTTCCATTTGTCCTCTACTTAATTACGTCCCTCTTCCACTTGACCTTCCTCTCTTCTTTCTTACATCCTCTGCCCACTCTCCTTTCTTATATAATTTCCCCATCCTCTCCTACTCGACATTCTCCCCTCCGCCCCCCTCCCCCTCCCCATCAGAACCCCACACCCTCTTTCCCCTTATTATTACCCCTCCATCTTCTCCACTTCACCTCCCCCATCCTCTTCTACTCGACACTCTCCCCTCTAACTAACTCCCCCCCCCCCCCCCCCACCCAAACCCCTCTCCACCGAACGCTCTCTCGCCTTTGCCAATCAAGATAATTGAGTCGGGTGGAGGTGGACTCAGGCTTAAGGGGGGTCACCTGCTTGTTTTCTCTTTCACTCCCTCTCTCTTTGGCTTGTATCCGTTCGGCCGCATTCAGCCAACTGTTTTAAGATGTTTCTCCCCATCCAGGTGTCGATTTCTTCCTGGCGAGCGATAACGAGCCAGCATTGTGTGGAGAAATCCGGCTTCGCCGGACACATTTTTCTATCTAAAAATGTACAAACTTAGCTTGCTGTCAAAACAAAACATATATATTCTGGCTAACTACCGCTCGCCAGGACAATATTGACACCTGGATGGGAGTAAACGTCTTAAAACATTAGGCTGAATGGGGCCGATTGGATACAAGCCAAAGAGAGAGGGAGAGAAAGAGAACAAAAGCGAGGTGGGCTCCCTTAATACACTACGCGATCATCACGGACGATATACTCACCAACAGCACTATATAGGAATAAGAGCAAACAGTTCACAGAGATTATCATATAGGAGGGGTCATTCGGTCGATAGTACAGTATATATGTGCTGGGAATGATCTTGATATAGGCCGTAATCATGTATAATACTTACTTCACTTTTTATTAGGTCGATAGTAAGTGCTGGGCATGATCTTGGTATAGTCTGTAAAAGTGTATAATACTTAATTCACTTCATTATAAACACTTTGTTTAGTTCCACTTTAGCAATATTAAAATACATTATCCAGCCAAGGACCTTGCAAGGATTTCACATCAGTTCAACCAGTAGACTAAAGGTAATGGCATAATTTAAATAACTCTTTCATTTCCATTACATTATTGTCCATATCTTGCCTAATATTAAACATTTCATTCAATGTTAAAATACATACACAAACATTATAATATAGAAAGGATCACTTATCTACAAATATGACCTTGGTTTATCCTTGGTACATGACGCAGCAATACAACGTTTGGTAATCTCCACTCCATGCGATCAACACAGCCAATATACTCAACAGCAAGATCACACAGCTTATATACTCAACAGCAAGATCACACAGCTTATATACTCAACAGCAAGATCACACAGCTTATATACTCAACAGCAAGATCACACAGCTTATATAATCAACAGCAAGAATACACAGCTTATGATACTGCGTGTAAAGGGGGCCACTTGGTCGATGGTATGTACGTGCTGGGTACTGAGCTTGGTACACAGGGCTCATTAGATACTTTACTTCCACTATACCTCTTCCATTTAGTTATACTTAGTCAACATTCAGTAATACAATGTATTAAAGGGGGGTCACCGGCTTTTTTTTTTTTTCTCTACTTTTTCTCTTTCCCTGGCTTGTATCCATTCGGCCCCATTCAGCCAACTGTTTTAAGACGTTTATCCCAATCCAGGTGTCGATTTCTTCCTGGCGAGCGAAAGCGAGCCAGCAATGTATGAAGAAATCCGGCTTCGCCGGAAACATTTTCTATCGAAAAATGTACAAATTTAGCTTGATGTCAAAACAAAAAAAATATATATGCTGGCTCGCTACCGCTCACCAGGAAAATGTTGACACCTAGATGGGGGCAAACGTCTTAGGCTAAATGGGGCCGAATGGATACAAGCCAAAGAGAGAGGGAGAGAAAGAGAAGGCTTATAATATCCAGTACACTCCAACTACTGAAAGGCAACCCCGTCTGAGCCGTTACAATGCATGTAATGGAAAAATGACGCTAACCCCATTATATGATGTATGTATTTGATCGAGAGTATATATTGGGAATTATTCTTGGTACAAAGGCATAGTAATAGTAATAGTAGTAGTAGTAGTAGTAGTAGTAGTAGTAGTAGTAGAGTGGTTATAGCGGAGTTAGTCTTGCTTTTGTCGGTATATTAATAATAATTACAATAACAATAGTACCACTACTACTACTACTACTACGACTACTACAAATAATAATAATAATAATTATAATAATAATAATAATGATAATGAAGCAGAACAGGGCAGGGTTAAAAATACCTGCCTCTGACCAAAAAGTGTTAGACATCCAAATCATGAACAGTGCAATGTGTGTGTTTGTGTGGGGGGGGGGGGGGGGGGGGGGGGAATTATCTTGGTTCACACAGGTCAATGGCTTACTTAAGGGGAGGAAGTTGGTTTTTCGAGTCCTCCTCCTCCCTCATGTTTAGCCTCATTGGTTTTTAGATTGTTAGACGTTCGGCCCATTTGTTTGACGATTTTAAGACTTTACGCCCCATTTCTTTGTCAATATTAAGTTCGTGCCATTTAGGTGTCGATTTTTTCCTGGCGAGCAACAGCGAGCCTATACTTTTAAGAGGAATCGGCCTTCGGCCGGGAAATTTTCCTACCGAAAAATGTACACAATTATCTTGAAGGGAAGTCTAGGGAGTGATTTTCTAAGCTTGATGGAGGTCTAGCGAGGAAACTAAGACATTATAAGAATAAATTAATTAATAGACCAAAAAACCGGCACATCTCCCCTTAACTTTCCCGTCGTGGTTCTATCTCCGCCCTCACGCCACCTCGCCAACGTGAAGTAGAGGATACCAGCCACACCAGAGATGTGACACCACCCCGACCATTGTCAACACATGAAGAAAATGGAGCAACTGGACTGTCTCACCGGGAAACATCATGGTCAACAGACAAACAGTCTCGGAATAGAAAGAAGCCTGACAGATTCACCTCTCAGTGAGACACCTTTTTGGGCTTCTTGATTAGAATTTAAGATCATATAAGACGTGCATAATGGATACTTATGGTTGTTTACCTTTTTCAAGTCTCAGTGACGATGAATTATTATTAAACATAAACTGCGATATCTTAATTCAAAACGAAGAAAATATCTCACTTAACATTTTAGAAAATTTAACTTACAATCAATTTACTTTTAATCATGATGTCCACAATACCGACACAGATCCTGATAATTATATGATAAATTCCCTAGGCTATAAGAACCCATTATGTAATTCCCTAGGCTATAAGAACCCATTATGTAATTCCCTAGGCTATAAGAACCCATTATGTAATTCCCTAGGCTATAAGAACCCATTATGTAATTCCCTAGGCTATAAGAACCCATTATGTAATTCCCTAGGCTATAAGAACCCATTATGTAATTCCCTAGGCTATAAGAACCCATTATGTAATTCCCTAGGCTATAAGAACCCATTATGTAATTCCCTAGGCTATAAGAACCCATTATGTAATTCCCTAGGCTATAAGAACCCATTATGTAATTCCCTAGGCTATAAGAACCCATTATGTAATTCCCTAGGCTATAAGAACCCATTATGTAATTACGTTTTTCCTGGCAATCCCGATTCCCACCTTGGAAAAATACCTCTTACAACCTTTTCTTTACTTTATTACAATATTAACAGTATGCCATCACATTTCCAAGATTTTAAAGAACAAACATTAAAACCGCTTAACCTTGACTTCGATATTTTGGGTTTTTGTGAAACCAAATTGACTAAGGATATAGAACATTTATTTCAGCTACCCAATTACACAATGTTTACCAACAGTTTTTCCCGCACCAGTGGCGGTGTAGCATTATACCTCAAGACCGGTTATAGATACATTATGAGAAATGACCTAACTATGCAGCACAACAGTATAGAGACTATAGGTATTGAAATATGTGCGGAGAATGCAGATAACGTAATTGTGATGATTGTATATAGGCCTCATTCTGACTTTACATATTTTCTAGAGAAATTCAATCATATTATTTCCGTTATTAGCGACGAAAAGAAAATTAGCTACATTGGTGGAGACTTCAATATCAATCTATTAAGACATAAAGATGATAATGCAGTAGCAGATTTCACTAATTCATGTCACTCAAAGATATTTTATAATACAATATGCAAACCAACACGAGTCACTCACTCCACAGCAACAATCATTGACCATATTTGGTCTAATAATTATATTAATAACAGATTAAGTGGAATTGTTTACAATAAAATCTCTGACCATTTTCCAGTATTTTCGGTGTATAATTCTAATATTTCTAAATCGAAATTTAAAGAGGAAAATGATACAACAATATCTTTCAGAAAACCTTGATAATTTTAAGCAATGCATGGAGAGTGTATCATGGGACCTGGTTTATTCTTCTTCCAATCCTAATATTATTTACAGCAACTTCATAAGTATATTCAGTGCGTGTTTCAACAAATATTTTCCCATAATTACGAAACGTATTAAAGCAAATCACATAAATAAGCCATATATATCGAATAATATTAAATCATTGATCAAAGAGAAGAATAAACTGGCGCGGAAATACGCTTTAAGGCCCATCACGTTCGGGGAGGAATTCCGCACATTACGCAACAAAGTCTCGCAAGAAATTAGACAAGCAAAAGGAAATTACTACAAAACTAAACTAACAGAACATTCAGGGAACACTAAGAAAGTCTGGAACATTATTAATTCTGTTCTCAATAAAGACAAACAAAATAAGATTAACGACACATTTATGCATAATGATGTAGAATTAAATATCCCACAACAGATTGCAAATAAGTTCAATTCTTACTTTATCAATGTGGGGAAATCTCTTGCAGAAAATATTACTGATGAAAATGTAGATTATAATACTTACTTACTAAACAGGCAAGAAACTGTATTTAATATGTCACCTATTACACAAGATGAATTATTGCATGCCATAGAAAACTTGCGGGATTCTTCTCCGGGTTATGATGACATACCTATGTCTATAGTGAGGAAGGTCATCCATATACTGTCACCTATTATTTTACACTTATGTAATAGTTCATTTGCGACTGGGATTTTCCCTGAGGATCTTAAAGTTGCCAAAATAATACCTATTTTTAAGTCAGGAGATGTAGGTCTTTTTAAAAATCATCGACCAGTATCTGTTTTACCTGCCATAAGTAAAATATTAGAAAAAGTTATGTTTGATAGGCTCATGGATTATTGCACTACTAATGGTGTTTTGTCGGATGCCCAATATGGATTTAGGAAGGGACGTTCCACTGAATTAGCCTTATCAAAATTCAAAAGTGATATCCTCAGTTCCTTTGACAATAAAGATTATTTAATAAGCATATTTTTAGATCTGTCTAAGGCATTTGATACGGTTCACCATCAGATTTTGTTAGATAAACTCAAACATTATGTAATTAGAGATATTACACATACTTGGTTTCAGTCATACTTAAGTAATCGGAGGCAATATGTGCAATATAAGGACTGCAAATCTGAACAACAGTTTATAACATATGGAGTCCCACAGGGGTCCATATTGGGCCCACTGCTCTTCATTTGATGATTTTATTAACTCTAGCACTATATTTAACTTCCTGTTATTTGCCGATGATAGCACTTTGTATGCCAGACACAGGGATCTACGTTTCCTAATAGATGTAGTCAATAATGAGCTAAATAACATAGCAAGGTGGATACAAGCTAATAAGCTTACTCTTAATATTGACAAAACTAAGTATATAATTTTTAAGAGGAATAAATCTATCGCTCAAAATTTAGCACCAATTAAGATTGGAAATAATGTACTAAAGGAGGAGGAACATATAAAGTGTCTTGGTGTTGTGGTGGATAGCAGGCTGTCGTGGGGCATACATATACATGATTTGAAAAACAAGCTTAATAAGCAATGTGGCATACTCTACCTTACACGCCACTGCTTTAATATTAGTGCTCTAAAACAATTATATTATAGTCTTATCTATCCACAGTTGTTATATTGCCAAACAATTTGGGGTGCAACTAGTAAAACCAAATTATTAACTATTGAAAAATCACAAAAAAGAATAATTAGAACTATATCACATAAATCAAGATATGCCCACACAAATGAACTTTTTAGTAAACTTGAATTATTTAAAGTTAAGGATATCAATACTTATTGCAGTGCGCTTTTGGTATTTAAATGTCTGCATAACCTTGATAGAACTGATTTGTTTACACCTAGTAACAATGAAAGGTACAATTTAAGGGGAGCTGATCTATTAAGAATTCCTCTCATGACTTCTAGTCAAGCTCAGACATGTATAAAATATCCTGGAGTTAAGGTGTGGAACGGATTACCTCAGAATTTAAGAAATATACAGGAAATATCTCGGTTTAAGAGACAACTAAAATATTTTCTATTAACACGATATCAACAGTGACTACTAAAATAAGTATATCACCAATTATACTACCAATAATTACAACATCCCTATCACCTAGATCGACAAATGTATAACCTTTAATAATATTTACACTGGCTGTGTGTGTATAATATATATGTAGAGTCACGTAAAGGGTTGAATGAGCTTGAATACTATTTTGTAATAAACATGCTTCTATTTTTGTCTGTAAAGGTGTATATGATGTATGTGTAGTTGGCATTTGTATGCATTTTTTTTTTTTTTTATGTTTTGTTTTATAAAAATGGATATATTATAGTCTACAGTAAATTATTTACCATGTTCTCATATATAGGTCTAAATGAATGGTGTAAGTGTGTATTCCATGCACAACAAAGTTTATGTCCTTTACTAATTAGGCATATACTGTTAGGGAAGCGTATGTGTCTTTGTGTCGAATTGTGGGTATAATTGCGAGTATGGCCTTTGAACATCAAGTCAATAGTTGTACAATGTATGTTATATATATTCAATTTTTGTAAATGGTATTACATGGGTAATTGTGATAATGAACAATCAGCTGTGAGCTCTGGGAAGTGAGTGTGACCTCAGGGTTAATCATCATTAATTTAATTTGTTTTATGTTATTATATTTTGCCTACATACATCCCTTTTCGAATTTAGAAAAAATCTTTACAACACGTAGTTCCCGGGGCTCATAGCTGTGACTAAGTGTATTATATACAATTGCATCTTGATAGATCGAGTTATAGCCAGGTGCCTTTAAGAGAGACATCTCTCAAAAGGCTCAGCCTTATTTTTTTGTATTATTATTATATATTTTTGTTTTTTAACAAATCATTTGTAAGCAAAATTGTATTGTATACTAAAGGCTAAATAAAAAAGATTTCAATTTCAATTTCAATATACAGTACACCCTCCGCCTAGGGTTTTTTGTTTTATCCAGTATTCAGTTTATCGATACAATGCAAAACTTATAGTAGAGAAAGAGTCGCTGATTTAGAATATGTGCGGCTGGTAATATTATTGAGTGGGCTAGAGACTATGTTATCCGACTGTACATTCGCTCCAAGAACTATCTGCACCCCTCCGCCGATCATCTGGTGTGTACAGCTCGGTAGGGTTGGCACCTCAGCCTGCAACTATATCCATGTGTCAGAGACGATCCTCTCTGACACATGGATATAGTTGCAGGAAGAGGGGCCAACCCTACCGAGCTGTACACACCAGATGATCATCGGAGGGGTGCAGATACTTCTAGGAGCGAATGTACAGTCGCGATAATAAGTCATGTCCCAGCTGTCATTACGTTTGGCTTGCTCTGTGCTGTATTGATGTCTGTCAGATGTTGAACAGGGTGGGTAAGTGTAGGAACATGTTTGTATATTTCACTCGATATGAAGAAATGAAGTTTAGATATTACTGATACCAATTATTGATCAAAACATACTTGGTGCCGAGACATCACTTATTAGCGCGACTGTACATACTAGCATAATAGAAACAAAAAACATAGTGATGAGAGTTGTCTGGCTGAAGCTTCGAGGGTACAGTAATTTAATAATAAACTATCGGTATATGTACGCAAACCATGCATAGTTTTCTGGAGTGCGTGGGGCTAGTATTTTTAGTTTACATCGTCAATAATAGCAGTATAGTCGCTAAGCTCAAACAACATTTCCATCTTTATATAAACGAACTAAAATGTTGCGTCGTTTCTGAGATACGAGGACGCGTTTCTTCTTTTATTCTGGCTATCAGTTGACGATTTAATTAAGGGGAGGTATTTAGTTTGTTCCCTAGACCTCCATCAAGCTTAAAATTACACCCCCTTGAGTCCCTTTCAAGATATATTTGTACATTTTTCGGTAGAAAAATGTCCCGGCCGAAAGCCGGTTCCTCTTAAATTACAGGCTCGCTATCGCTCGCCAGGATAAAATTGACACCTGAATGGCACGAATGGTCTTAATATGGGTTGAAACTTCTTAAATCGCTAAACTAATGGGGCAAACGTTTTATAATATCAAAAGCAATGGGGCTAAACATGAGGGAGAAAGGGGTCAAGAAAAAAATCCCTTAAGTGGAGATCTCCCCGTATAGGAAGGAATTGTGGGAGTCAGATAATAATGTTAGCTAGTAATTATTACCCCTCTGTCTCCTAGAGGGCTTTCCAGACCTGAGTATAATCCATAATTGTTAGCCAGAAAAATATAAAAATGCGTCCACGAATACCGAAGGGGTTATAATCCTCTTGCCATATGGAAATTGTTAGCTTAGTTCTTCATTATATAATGCAATCAAATGTCACTACAGTAGTTTTTGACTGACGGTAGTAACTTCACTATTATATACATATTATGTGAAATAATATATTTAAATATCTATATTCAGTTATGTGTTAATATGCTTATTACATACAGTAAGTGCAATTGTATTATCGTAGTTAATCTTGCTTATTGTCAAAAAAAATTAAAACTAGGTCGTTTTGAGCTAGAGAACCTACTTCGGGCTAATTGGTTGATGTTACTGCGTCCACTAAACATATTTAATTTACAAAGCCAAACAAAGGAAATATACTACACAATACACTATAAGACCGTATCGTTAAAACCACTCGAATAGCAAAACGATCCTCCAAAATGTAAATATTTGGTGAAAAAAGAATAATTAATAGATTTGCTTCATAGCTTAATTGGTTTATTAGTATAGCTCGCCAGTGAGTTATACATACGCTTCCAAAAACTGTCCAGAAATACTTGACCACGACTGTACAATCGCCTGCAGTGACAGATGATACAACATTTATTGAACAATTGTGAGACGTTGCTGCAATATTATGAAACATTTCCCTTAGGCACATATCCGATACAGTGTTTTCCCTGAATCCTGGATTTTGCTTTATCACATTTATCATGTAGTTGTGTACTAGCTACTTGTGCAAGCCATTATACAGTTGCTCAAATTAATTTGTAAACTCCTACCCCCATAACCCGTTCAGTGCTAGGGATGTCCTTTTCATCATATTCTGGCAACTATTAGACGATTTTATTCAGCTTGGGAAGGACCCATAGCAATAATAAGTCTTCAAACTATCTTACCCAACCATTTTAACTACCACAGATCCGTCCTAAGCTGCATAATATCGTTTATATATAGCTAGAATACAATATAACACACGTCGTTAGTACTCAAAGGGTTAACAGAACTCTATTTACTACATTCGCTCCATCCCCTGCCTATCTTCCACTCATGTTATCTAGATTGAGATTGAATTGTACCATTTCCTTAATTATATGTATTTTCAAGTACTTCTATCACTTCATGTAATAACTTTGTTTGTTTTTGATACCCAAGATAATTAAACATGATCTTGGCTTTCTTTGTACTTATTTCCAGTCCTATATTAATGTTCTCTCTGTTTAAATCTTCCGTGTAATGTTGTAACAGTTAGTTGCTCCCTTGATATATATATATATATATATATATATATATATATATATATATATATATATATATATATATATATATATATATATATATATATATATATATATAATTATATACCTGTATATGACAAAGACACATGTATAGTAGTTATATATTCCGTTCCAGCGACAATCCCCTCAACATTGCCCGCGCACTAAAACAATATCGTGTACTCTCGCCAGCTGACTACTACTCTCGCCAGCTGACTACTACTCTCTCGATTGTGTTTGGCTACAGGCGGGGTTTAGCGCCGCGGACCATGCTAACTAACTCCGGGATTATATTGTCGACTTCGCGTGCCGGCCGGAAAATCTATGTGTGCGGAGGGAAACGGCGACACGCGAAATTTGCTTGGCCTTTCATCATGCTAGGTGTAGTCTCTGTTATTAACCTCTAATGCACGATCAAGTCCTTCTGCCTCTTATCCTGGCTTATCGACACCGAAATGGCATGAAAGGTCTTAATGTTGACAAATAAATGAGGCGAAAGTTCTCAAAATCGCCAAACTAGTGAACGAACGTCTTATAATCGCAAAACTAATGAGTCTAAACATGAGGGAGAAGGAGGTCGAGAAAAAGCGAGTACCTCCCCTTCATTTGATATTGGATATTATTAGATGATTCTATTTCGTTTAGAAGTCTGTGGGATACCAAAGATAATTCCAAATCATGTTTACCGCTTTGATCGATAGAGGTCCATCCTAAGCTAAATAAAAGTATCTAGTGTTATCAACCTATTCCACCAAAGAACTATTTACAGCTGCTGAGGGATGCTGTAGAACAGATCGTACATGTGAAGAACTGTAAAGGGGAGGTATTTAGTTTGTTCCCTACTTTTTCATCAAGCTTAAAATTACACCCCCTAGACCCCCTTTCAAGATAAATTTGTAAATTTTTCGGTAGAAGCATGTCCCGGCCGGAGGCCGATTGCTCTTAAAGTACAGGCTCGCTATCGCTCGCCAGGAAAAAATCGACACCTTAACGCCACGAAAGGTCTTAAAATTGACAGAAATGGGGCAAAATGTCTTAAAATATCCAAACTACTAGGGCGAAGGTCTTAAAATCTCTAAAGCAATGGGGCTAAACATGAGGGAGAAAGGGGTCCAGAAAAAAATCCCTCAAGTGCAAATCTCCCTTTAATGAGCTCTATATATTTCCTTGATCCACGTATTCAAATTCAGTCAATATTTCAATGACTTCAGTGTGTTGGTCTATCCTACTTTCATCTCTAGAGGTGCATCCTAAGCTGAGTAAATTGTCTAGTGTTAGAAAGAACTAAATGAAAAGCAGCATTTCATTGAAAGAGTCAAGGCTCTCTGTTATATAAATGTGGGTTCTAATGCACCTCATTAAGTATCAGCCAATGATAATCATATTTATATAAGAGAGAGATCAGTTACCCTAGAATAAAAGAAATTAGCATGAATGTAAAATACTTCACATAAATACATATCAGGTGTGTATATATATATGGAGCACTGCCTTTTGTCTCCTTCATCCACAAAAAAAAAAAAAAAAAAAACACGAGTAAGCTATATCAAACTCTCAGAATTAGAGTTATATACAAATGGTTCTAGGAAGTGAAATGTCAGTTAATTACGTCACAGCCATTGTCTGTTGCATACTACTCCATTCACTAGAGTTCCATACAATACCCAATTATGGAAACTATACTGTATATCTCTGACATAAAACTATACTGTATATCTCTGACATAAAACTATACTGTATATCTCTGACATAAAACTATACTGTATATCTCTGACATAAAACTATACTGTATATCTCTGACATAAAACTATACTGTAATCTCTGACATAAAACTATACTGTATATCTCTGACATAAACATACTGTATACTCGACATAAAACTATACTGTATATCTCTGCACTATACTGTATATCTCTGCACTATACTGTATATCTCTGCACTATACTGTATATCTCTGACATAAAACTATACTGTATATCTCTGACATAAAACTATACTGTATATCTCTGACATAAAACTATACTGTATATCTCTGACATATTAGTTAGTTTTGTTTTTCTTTTATTTTTTCAGTTTTTTGTTATATATTTTGTTTTTATTGAGGGGGGTCACCTGCTTTTTTCTCACCTTTTCTCTCTTTCTCTGGCTTGTATCCATTCGGCCCCATTCAGCCTACTGTTTTAAGACGTTTATCCCCATCCAGGTGTCGATTTTTTCATGGCGAGCGGTAGCCAGCCAACATATTTAACAAAACAAATTCTGACAGCAAGCTAAACTTGTACATTTTTCGATAGAAAAATGTCTCCGGCGCAGCCGGATTTCTCCATACAATGCTGGCTCGCTATCGCTCGCTAGGATAAAATCGATACCTGGATGGGGATAAACGTCTTAAAATAGTTGGCTGAATGGGGCCGAATGGATACAACCCAGAGAAAGAGGGAGACAGAAAAGGAGAGAAGAAAAGCAGGTGACCTTCCTTAAATTCACGATTAATAGGGTCTTGTCGATTATCCCTCTCAGTGTACTAGGCCGCATTATAAATATTGCTATCACTATTGTTAGACGATTTTATGCAAATTATAAATTATCAGTAGGAATAATATGTATGTATATACTCAGGCACATATCGTCAACACGAGCCATACCCTGAACTGAAACATTAAAAATTCTTATTCTCAGCGTCCGGGACACCCCCCCCCCCCCCCCCCCCCACACACACACACACACACAGTATCTATATACCTATCTCTTACTCTCCAACACACTCTCTCTCTCTCTCTCTCTCTCTCTCTCTCTCTCTCTCTCTCTCTCTCTCTCTCTCTCTCTCTCTCTCTCTCTCTCTCTCTCTCTCTCTCTCTCTCGTCATCTTGCTACTACTTTTCATGTCATTTTAACTTCTTTATTGCTATACTTTTCAACACCTCGCAAGCTCAACAGTTTTTACTATCTTAAGAAGACACACAGACAGATGGATAGATAGATAGGCAGATAAATAGATAGGTTAATTTAGCTTGAGATATAGCTAGGTAGATAGACATATAGAAAAATGGGTATAATAAGAATACATACGGTATACAGTACAGTTTATAAGACAGTATTATATATTATAGATAGATAGAGATAGATAAATAGATAGATAGATAGATAGATAGATAGATAGATAGATAGATATAACAGAGATACCACTTATCATTGCCTGCCTCTCTCTCTCTCTCTCTCTCTCTCTCTCTCTCTCTCTCTCTAACGAACAGAATACAATCATGGTACGAAACGCATTTTTATGACATATTCCATTACACAATAACCATGAAACTTGATGAAATGCTTTATACAACACAATAGTTTTCGGAATGAAATATAATTCATGTGATGTTAACATGACGTCCTCATAATTATTATACGACAATTCTTTGCAAAATATTTATAATTGTATTTTTTTACAGAATACAAAAAAAAAACACTAACTTAAATAGATCGCTGATAGGTTAATTATTGTTCTTTGAAAAAATAAGCAATGCAATCGGAAAAAAAGAAAAAGAAAAAAACAGAAAAAAATATATACGGTATATATATATATATATATATATATATATATACAGTATATATATATATATATATATATATATATATATATATATATATATATATATATATATATATACTGTATATAATACTCCAGGCCAAGATATATAGACTAAACAGATATTTTCACTCCTGTCTGGTGCGCAGGTCAGTGACGTCACGCGGCATTTTTCAGGATATTGAGATTTTTATAAACAGGAGTGATATCCTTAGGTCTTTGGAATATGAAAGAAAATGGAGATTAGGTAAACAAAAATAATCTTATGTTCAATAATCCTGTATGTTTACATTTATATAATTATTATTATTATAGTAATAAGACAAATAAAATAATAATAATAATAATAATAATAATAATAATAATAATAATAAATCAACTATATAAACTACAGTACATCATTCAAATTACCACACCTATATGACACAGATGCAATTAAACGACAGATTTTAATGAAAAAGCGGGGAAACGCCAGCAATGAAAAATTCGGATTAGTGAAGACCCCCCGCCCCCCCAACCAACCAAAAAGAAAACGTAAAACAAAGGTGTGTGATTCTAGTTTTCATCGCTGATCAACATCCCATTTCCGTTTCTCCATTAGCTTATTGGTTTGGGCGCCGCTGTTGCAATCTTCGTACAGTTTGAGAGTTTGTTTTGTTTTTGTTTTGACTTTGATCTTTTGTGGAATTTTTATCTCTGTTTAGCTCTTTCTTCCATTTACTTTGGTTGTTGATCGTCTTGCTTCGCTGTCTCGTTTTTTATGATTATCAACGACGTAAGATAGCGTAACATTACACAACTATAGTCTATTCGCTGTAAGTAGGCGAGAAATCATGACCTCTATCCTCTGTAACTCAAAAAGGGCTAGAGCAAATTGGCTGTAAATGTCCACATGCATTCCTTGACTTACTCTTCCCAAATGGTAGACAAATTAGCTCGATTACTCTAGTCGTTTTTGAGTTACAGAGGTTAGAGGTAATGATTTTTCACCTACTTACAGGGAATAGACTATAGTGTAACACAGTGTAGCTTAAGGGGGCGGTACTCGCTTTTTCAGGACCGCCTTCTCCCTCATGTTTAGCATAATAGTTTTGAGATTTTTAGACGTTCGTTCCGTTAGTTTGGCGATTTT
>CM064483.1:64247735-64341221 GCA_032716605.1 Paralithodes platypus | reverse complement strand
ATTTTTGAAACTTGCAACTTAAACACAATATTACACTTTTAAACTTAAATATTTCACTTTTAAACTTGAATATTTCAAATTATCTGGACATTATTAGTTTATACAAATACAGTATACATTTTTAGACTTCTATTTTTGAAACTTGCAATTTAAACACAATAGTACACTTTTAAACTTGAATATTTCAAATTATCTGGAAATTTTTAGTTTATACAAATACAGTATACATTTTTAGACTTCCATTTTTGAAACTTGCATCTTAAAAACAATATTACACTTAAATTTCAATATTTCAAATTATCTGGACATTTTTAGTTTATACAAATACAGTAAACAGTTTTACACTTCCATTTTTGAAACTTGCAACTTAAACACAATATAACACTTTTAAACTTCAATATTTCGATTTAAACTTTAATATTTCAAATTATCTGGACATTATTACAGTTTATACAAATACAGTATACATTTTTAGACTTCCATTTTTGAAACCTGCAACTTAAAAACAATATTACACTTTTAAATTTCAATATTTCAAATTATCTGGACATTATTACAGTTTATACAAATACAGTTTTAGACTTCCATTTTTGAAACTTTCAACTTAACACAATATTACACTTTTAAACTTCAATATTTCAATTTAAACTTTATTTCAAATTATCTGGACATTACAGTTTATACAAATACAGTATACAGTTTTAGACTTCCATTTTTGAAACCTGCAACTTAAACACAATATTACACTTTTAAACTTCAATATTTCACTTTTAAACTTTAATATTTCAAATTATCTGGACATTATTAGTTTATACAAATACAGTATACATTTTTAGACTTCCATTTTTGAAACCTGCAACTTAAACACAATATTACACTTTTAAACTTCAATATTTCACTTTTAAACTTTAATATTTCACTTTTAAACTTTAATATTTCAAATTATCTGGACATTATTAGTTTATACAAACACAGTATACATTTTTAGACTTCCATTTTTGAAACCTGCAACTTAAAAACAATTACACTTTTAAATTTGAATATTTCAAATTATCTGGAGATTATTAGTTTATACAAATACAGTATACATTTTAGACTTCCATTTTTGAAACCTGCAACTTTAACACAATATTACACTTTTAAACCAATATTTCACTTTTAAACTTGAATATTTCAAATCATCTGGACATTATTAGTTTATACAAATACAGTATACATTTTTAGACTTCCATTTTTGAAACCTGCAACTGTTTATGCTTATATTTATGAAATGTGAATTATGTATGTAAAGGAAATTGAGAAGTTAAAATAAATACAAATGTGACTGAACAAATTTGATATCCTAAAATATATTAATAGAAAAAAAATGAATAAAAAAGAAAAATAAATACAAAAAATAAAGAAATCAAAAAGAAAAATTAAATAAATCAGCCAATCAGCCTGCTTTCCTTTCGCACTATCCAAGTGTCTTAAGACAGTTTACCCACTATCCAAGTGTTTTAAGACAGTTTACCCACTATCCAAGTGTCTTAAGACAGTTTACCCACTATCCAAGTGTCTTGGGATTTTTTAGATTTCCTTTTTCTATATAGGTGAAAATAACACATTTCTCAATTATATCCTTTATTAATAAATTCACATACATCCTGGAATAGCAAAAAAAAAGAGAAGGGGGAGAAGGGGGACCCAATGAGGAGGGGAAGAGAGGGGGGAAGGGAGAGGGGTGTGAGCAAATGAGAGAGAGGGGGGGAAGGGGGGACCAAATGAGGGGAGAGACAAATGAGGAGGGGGAGGAGAGAAGAAAGGAGAGGAGGAGGGGGAGGAGAGAAGGGTACAAACGGGAAGAGGGGACAGGAGGGCAAGGGACAGAACAGAGAGAAGTGGGGGGGGGGGGGGGGGGAGAGAAATAGAGGGGGAAGAGACAGAGAAGGAGGGAGGGAGGGGAAGACAGAGAAGGGGGGACCAAATGAGGGAGGGGGAGGAAGAGAAATAGAGGACCAAATGAGGGGAGGAGAGGGGGGAGCAAATGAGGGAGGGAGGGGAAGGGAGAAATAGAGAAGGGGGAAGCAAGTGAGGGAAGAGGGAGAAATAGAAAGGGGGACCAAATGAGGGAGGGGGGGGGGGGGAAGAGAGAAATGAGGGAGAGCTGGGGGAAGAGACAGAAGGGGGGAGCAGAGGAGGGAGGGGAAAGACAGAGAAGGGGGGAAGGGAGAAATAGAGAAGGGGGCAGCAAATGAAGGAGCGGTGGAAGGGAGAGCTGGAGGGGGGAGAGCAGAAGAGGGAGAAGAGATTTTAGAGGGATGAGAGAAGGGAGAGCATTAGACGGATGAGAGGGGGAAGCAAATGAGGGAAAAGGGAGAACAGGAGAGAGAGAGATGGCAGAGCAATAGAGGGAGGAGAGTAGAGCAGAAGCAAATGAGGGGAAAAGGGAGAACAGGAGAGGGAGGAGAAAGAAGGGAGAGCAGAAGAGATTAGAGGGTGGAGAGCAGAGGGATGAGACAAGGGAGAGCATTAGACAGATGAGAGGGGGGGAAGCAAATGGAGAGAAGGGGAGAACAGATGAGGGAGGAGAGTAGAGCAGAAGCAAATGAGGGAGGAGAGAAGGGAGAACAGATGAGGGAGGAGAAAGATGGGAGAGCACAAGCAAATGAGGGAAAAGGGAGAACAGAAGAGGGAGGAGAAAGAAGAGAGCAGAGGGATGAGACAAGGGAGAGAATTAGACGGATGTGAGGGGAGAAAGCAAATGGAGGAGGAGAGAGCAGATGAGGGAATGGAGAAGGGGAGAACAGAAGAGGGAGGAGAGAAGATGAGGGAGGAGAGTAGAGCAGAAGCAAATGAGGGAGGAGAGAGAAGGAAGAGCAGACGAGGGAGGAGAAAGGTGGGAGAGCAGAGGAGGGAGGAGAAAGAAGGGAGAGCAGATGAGGGAGCAAACCGGGCAGATGAAGGGAAAGCAGGAGAGAGAAAGGGGGGAAACCAAATGAGGGAGGAGAGAAGGGAGAACAGAAGAGGGAGAGCAGATGGAGGAGAGGGAGAAGAGAGTAGGGAGAGAAGGCAGAGCAGAACAGGGAGGAGACCAGAAGAGGGAGGGAGCAGAAGAGGAGAGTGAAAGTAATGAAGGATGTTAGGCATAATAGTCGTTATATAGTAAAAAGCATAGAACAGTGTAAGGGGTGTGGGGGAGCTATCTAATTATTGAATGACGCCACTATAATATTGGCCCCTATAACCTATATGATGCTTATCAAACAATATGTACATATTTTAATACACATGCGAATGGAAACTGTATACATATTAATATTCAATAATAACTACATTACTTCCATTACTATAAACACTACTACTATCTATCTATTGCCTCACGCCGTCATCCACGAAGGGGTACCCACTACTAATAAAGATAATAACACTATATAATACAAAAACAATAAATTTAATCACTCTAACTCTCTATATAATACAATAAACAATTAATTAAAATAATCAATACAATCACACAATGTATCTATCGATCTATCGAATAACAACACTAGGAATCATCAACTTAATGCCATAATTATCAATCTAACATTAATATCTATCACATACAATAATTACAAACGACTAATATCTAGTAGTCTCGAGTCGGCCACTCCAAGCTAAGGGTTAAGTGCCTCAGTATAATACATAGGCCTACATAAATACAGTCTCGAGTTGTGCATCTTTCTGATTCATCAAACTGCACATACCATCACACAACATTTATATACTAAATACTAAGTCAAAATTAGTAACACGATTTCATTCCGTTCGGGATAGCTACACACATTTAAAGCCACGATTAGTGACATTGAGTGTACTGCATATAGAAATAATTAAAATAAACATATGTCTCGATTCGGCCCCCCCCCCCCCCCCCCCACCCCCACCCGCTATGGGGTATATGCCTGAGTATATACATAGCCTACACACCTATAACACAATCAACATAATGTCATAATATGTATCTAAGTTGGGTATCTACCTATAAATATGAATCAAATACAATGTAAGTTATCAATCTATCTCAAACTCATTACAAAATACATTCATAATCAACCAATAAAAATAATAACAATCTCTCGAGTCGGCCACCCCAAGCTAAGGGTTATGTGCCTCACTATAATACATAGGCCTACATAAATACAGTCTCGAGTTGTCCATCTTTCAAAATCATCAAACTCCACATATGATCACTCAAAATGTAGATTCTAAGTCAAATACACTCAACATTTATATACGAAGTCAAAATACTAAGACAGTTTCAATCCCTTCGAAATACCTCAAAATACATTTAAAACCACGATTTGTGACATTGAGTGTAATGCATGTAAAAATAATTAAAATAAACACTCAATTCAGCCACCCCACCAGCTATGGGGTATGTGCCTGAGTATATACATAGCCTACACACCTATAACACAATCAACATAATGTAATAATAGGTATGAATATAATATATTTGTTTCATATTTATACCTTCATACTTAATTATTATGTTACCTCCACCAACCAACTTTACTCCTAAACTCAATGACATCAACAAATACATGTGGCAGTCCAGGGATTCGAACCTAGGATGCTCACACCGAAATTCAGTGCATTTATCCATTGTGCTACGAAGACAGTTACATATCTATCTATCTAAACATACCGGTAATTACAAACTATATTTATATTGTCCTTGTCCCACTTTTGGTTTGTTTAATTTGCAAGTTTTACATTTGCATTCATAATCAAGCAAAACACAAAAATATTAACAATCTAAATTACCTATTTAAATTGAACACTTCAAACAGATCTATCTTATTATTGCCAGAAGCCAGTCCCTGAGTGGGTGGCCACGAATGACCCGCCTCCACATGCTTCCATATGCTGACGCAACTCACTCAAATTATCTAGCATGTAGAGATGCACTTTTTAACGCCATATACTCCCTTCATTTAACAGGGCTAGGGCGTGCCCTTGTAAGAGGGACTTTTACATTATACTGTACTGGGATTTTAATAACTCATTTAACACAACACTTATCCATACACAATGCAAAATTATAAAACTACACTGTCTGCATCAACTTCTTGCCAACTTTTCATCATTATCTACATATTGCACTACAACAAATATTTCTCCTAATCAACCAGCCACACAAACGGGTGACGGACCGCGAAAGTGCTCCCGCAACTTTAAGTCTTGTTTCTGTTCAGGCTCTGTCTAGTGTCGGCCACCCACAGCAAAGGGCTATTTGCCTAAGATATACAGTACATACACATACATACATACATACATACATACATACATACATACAAAACTATATACTTGTCTATTGTTGGCCACCCCCAGCAAGAGGGTATTTGCCTGAGATATACATACACATACATACATACAAAACTATATACTTGTCTAGTGTCGGCCAACCCCAGCAAAGGGCTATTTGCCTTACATATACATACACATACACACATACAAAAGTATATACTGTAATATGAAAATATGACATTTAGCATCACCTGGAATAAATAACACAATAGCTTCCTAACGTTCAATCAATTATATCAAATCTAAAATGAAAAACCAACAACTTCCATTGTAAAACTTAACAAATAAACAAACCAACAGTGGGACAATCACAATATAAACTACAAATAACTAAACCATTATCACACAAGAGCAGTCAACATTTGATGCTTAACATTATTCTGGCAACATTTCTGGAAAATGTGTCCACGGGCATCCGAAACTACACTGACGAAACATTAATTTAGGCGACACAAATATTTGTAATGTTGACCTCATATGCTGCCAGACCAGTGTTAACCCTTTCAGTACCAGCGACGTGTCTTACCTTTTTACTATTTGACACACTTGTGTGCAGCTTAGGAAGGATATGTGCTAGGTAAAAGCCTTGGTTGAGTTAGTCGAAGCCTGATAATTGCTACAGATCCTTCCTAATCTGAATACAAGCGTCCAATAGTCCTAATAATATTAACAAAAGGACGTCAACGCTACTGTACGAGTTAATGATAAATATCGAGAGGAAAAACCGCTCGTGTCATACCACCTTTACACTAGTCATACCTTCCACATAATATAAAGTAGTAAACACATTGCCCGGGGTGGCATACTCTAGACAGACTGAACCAAAACTGCATTTATAGTTCCAATTTTTAGGGTCCTTCACCACTTTAGCGTTCCCTCGCACCTTTCTCTGGTGAACTTTATCAGGAGTCGTACTAATCCTAACATATATTGAATACTAATACTCATCCAAAACAATTAAGGCTATTTCAAACTTCAATTCAATAATAAAATTAATACTTATACTATTCCTTACTCATCAAAAACAATTAATGCTATTTCAAACTTTAATTTAATAGGAAACTTTATAGTTATACTATTCCTAACTTTCAATATACTGTACGTAGTTATAATAGCCTACCTTTCCATCAAAATACTAAAAACACAGAAATTATACTAGTCATCTATCAAGTTATGGCTGTCTCGAGTCGCCCACCCACAATAACACACACAAATAATCAACACATACAAACAAATAACAAATATATCATCAGTTTCATTTTAACTGATAGAGTGGTGGCAAATTGAATCCTTTAAGGGGGGATGGCCTGGTTTTCTGCTCACCCTTCTTCCTCAAGCTTACCCCCAATAATTTTAAGATGTTAACATGTTTGCCCCATTAGTTACTCGATTTTCAGAACTTTTGCCGCATTTATTAGTCAATATTTAGACCTTTCGTACTATTTAGGTGCCAATTTTCCCCCTAGCGAAGAGCCTATAATGTTACAACAACCGACCTTTGGCCGGGACATTTTTCTACCAAAAAATGTACATTTATCTAAAAGGGGGATCTGATGTTTCTTTTTTTTCAGTTTGATGGACCTCTAGGCAGGAAACTACAACAAATATTAAATACATGCAAACATCGAAACCATTAACCATCCCCCCTTAATTGCCTTTGTCTTTATATTATGTCGTCCTTGCAAGTTTTACATTATACTGTACTGGAATTTTAATAACTAATTTCACAGCACACTTATCGATACCGAATGCAAAATGATCAAACTACACTGTCTGCATCAACTTCTTGCAAACTTTTCATTATCTACACATTTCACTGCAACAAAAACTACTTCTAATCGACCAGCCACAGAAACAGCCGAGGGACCGCGAAACTGGTCCCGGAACTTGAAGTCTTCTTTCTGTTCAGGCTCTGTCTAGTGTTGGCCACCCACAGCAAAGGGGTATTTGCCTAAGATATACTGTACATACACATACATACAATGCTATATAAAGTACTTGTCTAGTGTCGGCCACCCCCACCAAAGTGGTATTTGCCTAAGATATACATACACATACATACAAAGCTATATAAAGTACTTGTCTAGTGTCAGCCACCCCCACCAAAGGAGTATTTGCCTGAGATATACATACATACATACATACAAAGCTATATAAATTACTTGTCTAGTGTCGGCCACCCCCACCAAAGGGGTATTTGCCTAAGATATACATACACATACATACAAAGCTATATAAAGTACTTGTCTAGTGTCGGCCACCCCCACCAAAAGAGTATTTGCCCGAGTTAGTTAGTTATGTAGAGCAGATTAACCAGACCACTGAGCTCCATACGGTACTCTCATAGGTCTGGCTTTTCAATATATAATTTTCTGTAGGGATTCTCGAATACTGTACGTTATTCCTTCCTCCTCGTCTTGTGGTAACTTGCGGAGAGCGTACGAGAAGCGGTGAGCAGCCTCCTTCAGCCGATCCTCACGGCACAGTGCCACCCCATCCTCCTGGAGTATGTTCAGCACCATCACCCTGGAGGGATTGCACATTTATTATATACTGTATAGGAAAAGTGGGGATTGAGCCTGAGTATATACTTATCGCTGCCACTGACAAAGTCTGTGGGAAAACAAAGGGTCACCCCTGGAATAAGACCTCTTGGTGGTGGAACGATGAGGTAGAACATGCTGTGAAAGAGAAAAGGAGATGCTTCAAAGCATGGAAGAAAGGAGGCAGGAGGGAGGAATACCAGGCAGCTAAACGAACTGCCAAAAGAGTTATTTACAATGCTAAAAATCGCATTAAGGACCTGGTCCTCGAACAAGTGTGTAACACTGACAATCCCAATGGGATCTTCAACCTAGCTAGGCGAGTTAAAAATGAGAGTAGGGATATTATAGGTGAACAGTGTGTTAGAGATGATAATGGGAAGATTGTGTATGCAGAAAATGAAATCAGAGAAGCATGGAAGGTACACTATGAACGATTGCTAAATGTAGAGTTTGAATGGGATAAGGAACAGCTTAGTATCGTAAAACCAATATCTGGGCCCCCTCCTTTGAGAGCACCAGCTGTAGTGAGCGACGCAATCAATAAAATGAAGGACGGTAAAGCTCCAGGTTGCTCCGACATTGTCGCTGAGATGATAAAAGCCTCAGGGGAGATTGGTGTAAACTTAGTCACTGAGTTGATAAACACCATTATTAAAGATGAGAAAATCCCAGAGGATTGGCTCAAAAGTGTAATAGTAAATATATACAAAGGAAAAGGGGATGCGCTAGATAGAGGAAATTATAGGGGCCTGAAAATGCTTGACCAAATCATGAAGGTCTGTGAGAGAGTCCTTGAGGGTTTGATCAGGCAAAGCATCTCTATTGATGATATGCAGTTTGGTTTTATGCCAGGACGGGGTACAACCGATGCTATCTTCATAGTCAGGCAGATACAGGAAAGATACTTACTAAAAGGCAGGGAGCTTTACTTTGTGTTTGTGGACCTGGAGAAGGCCTTTGATAGGGTACCTAGAGATGTTGTACAGTGGGCTATGAGGAAACTTGGTGTGGATGAGTGGCTGGTGCGTATGATAATGAAGATGTATGAGGATTCGCGAAGTTCGGTGAGGCTTAAGGGTGTACTGAGTGATGAGTTCGCAGTCCGTGTTGGAGTCCATCAGGGTTCAGTGTTAAGCCCCCTCCTCTTTATTATGGTCTTGGAGGCACTGTCTAGAGTTTTTAGAGGCAGACTCCCGTTAGAACTGTTTTATGCAGACAATTTAGTCCTAATAGCTGACAGTATGCAAGATGCTGAGGCCAAATTCAGAGAATGGAGAGAGGGCATGGCGAGCAAGGGTTTAAGAGTCAATATTAACAAAACCAAGGTTATGCATTGTAGATTGAGACGAGGCAATGTGGAAAAGAGCGGTGCATACCCATGTGCAGTGTGTGAAAAGGGTGTGGGTTTTAACTCAATTCAATGTAGCATCTGTCGATGTTGGGTACACCATGGGAGTAAGCGCTGTAGTAAAATAAAGGGACCCCTGCCGAAGGATAAGTCAGAAAGAGAGAAATTTGAGTGCGTAGTGTGCAAAGGCGAGCTTGTGTTAAGTGATGATCCTGTGGTTGTGAATTTTGGAAATGAGTCATTGGAGCTGGTGAACAAATTTTGTTACCTAGGAGATACCATCTCTGCTGGTGGTGGGGCAGAGGCTGCCACTGCTGCTAGAATTAGAAGTGGCTGGGGGAAGTTCAGAGAACTGCTGCCAATCCTGACCATGAAAAGAATGCCTCTCCCCTTGAAGGGAAAGGTGTATGCCTCATGTGTTAGAAGTGCAATGACGTATGCCTCAGAAACATGGGCCGTTAAAGTAGAGGATGTCAGCAGAATGGAACGTAATGAGATGAGAATGGTGAGACGGATGTGTGGGGCCAGGCTACAGGATAGAATAACAAATGTTGAGCTGAGGAGACGTTTAGGTATAGAGTATTAGTGAGGTGATGCGTACAAGTAGACTGGGATGGTATGGACATGTGGAGAGAATGGATGAACAAAATTGGGTGAAAAAATGCAGGTCTGTGATTGTGGAGGGAGCTGCACCAAGGGGTGGACCGAGGAAGACCTGGGATTGGACTATTCGTGCCGATCTCAAATCCAAGAACTTGACAAGTGAAGCAGCCCTTAACAGGGTTGCCTGGAATGCCGCTATTAGGACAAGAGACTGAAACTGCACGTATGTGTGGAACACTCAGTCTTAAAATTTTATGTATGTATGTATGTACAAAGCAAAAGATAGGATAGAACTTTGGGTTTTGACTATACAACCAGATTCAATAGTTCTGCGAGAAACTTGAGGTACTGCGTAAATTCCAGAGAGAACACACATAAATCTGATATTCTGCTAAACAAAAACAAAGAGCAAATGTTATAGAGTGACTGCCAACAACTGAGGACTGTTAAGGTAAACTTCTCTATCTTTAAATTATATACAGCACTGAATATGAATGAGAAACTATGACACTTTTAAAAGTGTGAATTTGTATTTTGTTTTTGTGTGTTCATTATTTTCTGTTGTGTTGTCCCTATTCGGGCTCTGTCTTGAGTAGGCCACCCCCATAAAAAAAAAAAAAAGGAAAAGTGTGGAATGAGCCTGAGTAAATACATGCATACATAAATAAATACATACGGTACTGTAGTTATTCAGCTAGGTTGTCGGTGAACAATTGTATATGGGTATACACAACTACTAACTTTGTCTGAGCTTGGGCTTCTTGGGGTCTGGACTATGTGGAGTGTTGAAGGTTGGGAGGTTCAGGGGTATGTAGTGCTCGTGGGAACACACAACACGTAGGAGGGTGAACTTGTACACATGCAGCACTATGGGGTCCCCGGGGCTAAAGTGTTCCACGTATAGCTTGATCAGGCCGAACACGTATCCTCGGTCCATCAGACTCAGGCATCGCTGCAAGAGATCACAGTGTTAAGGCATCTACTGTATAGGTATTAAGAACTAAATTCATCATAATTAAAATGTAAAACTTGCATTATTTGATTTATTACTTGAATTATTTCAGTTCAATGTAGCTATTCAAAAACGATGCAATAGTGCACTAGGTACAGTAGATACTGTATCATTATTATTTTTCAAAGATTATTATCAACCAAAGAGCTAGCTCATCACACTTGTCTGTCATTACCTACTGTGAGGAAATGAGTGAGGGCTGTGTTGGATGCTTTTGCTTCTACTGATATACAGATGATGATGATGATGCATTAGCAAAATAGACTTCGCTCTCTCTGTCTGTCTGACGTTACGCTACCTTCTAGAAATGAGCGAGGGCTGTGTTAGCTGCTCTGGCTTCTAATGTTATGAAAAAGATGATTGATGATGATGATATAGTAGCCAAACAGACATAGCTCTCCTTATCTGTCTGACGTTACCCTACCTTGAGGAAATGTGCAAGGGCTGTGTTGGCTGCTCTGGCTTCTACAGGTATCTCCTTGTAGTGCTGAGTGATGTGGGTGGACACCAGCTCTACTAGTGATCGAATCTCACTGTTGTATTCCTCGCTGAACCTCTCGTTACGCATCATCTGTAGCAATAATGACATTATGATACAGACTTTAAGGGAAAATTACACCAGAACTTCAATATTCGAAAATAAAAAATATCCTGGGAACTTTTCAGGGATCTTCTGCATTGGCATTTGGAACTAAACTTATGATACATCAATTTAGGTAACATAATTATTTGTAAAGTCCCTCTCATAACCCACCGCCAGAGCAATGTTAAAGACCAAATTGAGTGAAAAAACTTGTGTGATACTGGCTTAATTACACTCATCATCTATAATAATAATGAGAACCGGGTCAAAACAACCTGTACTCTACGAGGAATAGGAAGTCAAGGATTGGTTTGGTTTGGTCATGTTACATCTTTAGGCCACATTAGGTTTTGTTTACGCCAGGTTAGGTTGATATGTCTAATTTGGTTAGGAGAATGTGGCTGTTTTGGTTAGGTTGGACTAGCTTTGGTCATTTTAGGTTAAGTTAGGACAAATTAGGTTTTGGTTAACTTAGTTTACATTGTTTAAATCGCATTTAGGACTATAGTTCATTCAAATTAGTTAGCAGCTAATACTGTTGTTGTTGTTGTTGTTGTTGTTGTTCCCCAAGCTGCCTGGCCGAACAGCCCCAAGGCCCTGAGCAATTCCAAGGCCATAACCGAGCGCCCCCATAGAACCCTCCCTGCCGACCACAATAAAGCCTGGGTGACCGTAGCCACTCCATGGCGGGGAGATGAGGAGGGTGCGGAAACGCCCGGGAAACCAAAGCCCGACCCAGGGCCCTGTGCCCCTCAGCAATTATGAAGAGAAAGTTGAGGGGCAAGGGAAAAATGTGACGCTTTGGCTTCCAATCTTGGTAGATTGGGAGGTCAATCCACGAAAAGACGCCGTCACTTGAGATCTAGCTAATACTGTAGCCTACTTTTCCTCACAGTCCTTCATGAGTGATAGATGGTTTCATATTTTCTACCTATAGTGTATAAGCACTTCATCACTCAATTTCTCTGGTCACTGTACGCCTCCATGCTCCTCTGTCATCCACCAGCCGGTGCCCCTCCTCCCACCCAACACCAATTTCACTCATATACCGGTACCTCTCAACTCCATCCCTCCACTTCACCCTTGATCTGCCTTTCCCTCTCTGCCCTTTTTATCTCATTCTCATACACTCTTTAAGTCTTTCTCTCTCTCTCTCTCTCTCTCCATGGCCGAACAATCTCATGATGTTCCTCCTCACAATCTCCAGCACATCCACATCCATGCCACATCGCTCTCATACTTCCTCATTCATCTAATGATAATGTCGGACAGGTTGGGAGAGAGGTATTCTGACCAGGATTTGAACCCACTCACTCCAGGTATATTTGGGAGAGTTGGGCACCATAACCACCCGGCCATGAACGGCCAAGTAGTTACGGTGCCCAACTCTCCCAAATATACCTGGAGTGAGTGGGTTCGAATCCTGGTCTGGATACCTCTCTCTCTTCCTCATTCATCGCTCTATCCCTCTATGTAAAGTAAACCCCCACTAACTCGGACTCTTTTTAGTCGGAAACCCGCACTTCTCGGAATAGCATCGGCCTCTCGGAAATGTCCCTGTATATCAAGGAAACTTCCGAGTTGGACGGGATTTGTGTCCGGTTTACAATGTTCTCTCACTCGGTTTTAAGTTATTTTAGGATAAATTGAAGCCTGTGCCTTTTAATTATTGTGTTAATATTAATTACTATGTACTGTACTGGCCCTGAAAACATAATAAGGCTCGTATTTATCATTACTGTCATATGATAAATTTCACATGTGCAGAGGAGAGTTAGCAAGCTAGTACCAACGTTGAAGAACGCGGGCTATGAGCAGAGGTTGAGGACACTGGGACTTCCGACACTGGCATATAGGAGAAAGAGAGGGGATATGATAGAGACTTTTAAACCTTACTGCCCGGGTGTCAGTGTGGAAGGACACCACGAAATAAGAGCAGGTGCCCGGGTGTCCTGTTACTAGGCAGTAAGCTTTCAAGCCTATTCAGCTTAGTCTGAACGCTGTGCGTCCGACGCATGCAAACAAAGACGATCGTTGCGTCACCGCACCTCCGAAAACAATAAGGAGACGTCGGATCAATGTTATTGTTGTGACGTCAGACGAAATTAGTGTCTGAAAAGCTCCGATATTGTCAACATCGCGGAAAAATTCGCTCCACGGAAATCGTCATCACAACTGAACCAGTTGACTTAGAGAGCTCTACTCAATGCCAGTCTACAGATTGGAAACCGCACTACGTTTATAGATGCGTGGGAAATTTCTAGCAGTTAAACTAAACAAAAATACGGTAGCCTAGGCCTAGACGTTTTTCGGCCAGATCGCCCGGGTAGGCCACACTGTCCTTCGGAGATACAGCCCGGGCCAGGAGGGTTAAGATAGTGTCAGGAAAGTATGATGAGGATGTGTGTGAAGGTATCTTCTTGATGTGGGAGGGAACAAGAACGAGAGGACACTCTAAGAAAATTTACAAAGAAAGAAATAGGCTTGAAAAGGCAAAGAACTCATTTTGTGATAGAGTGGTAAATGAGTGGAATGCGCTGCCCCAGTATGTAGTCGATTCCGAATCAATAAGGAAGTTTGAAAGTAATCTTGATAAAGCATGGGGAAGACAAGATTTGAAGTTTGATTATAAAGCAAAAATTCAGAATAGTAAAAATGTTGCGTCTGCTGCAAACACAGTGAATAACCGCAGTAGTGCAAGTACTGGCACTGAGCTGGATACACAGGCCTAGTTTGCCTTTTTCCTGAGGATCTACTGTAAGAAACTGTAAAAAAAAGAAAAATTTTTTTTTTTTTTGATGCAGACTTTCCTCTTCTAATTCGGAATTTCCCCTCTCTTAAGTCGGATATAAGTCGGACACCGGACTTCTCGGAAAATCGAGCTTCTCGGAAGTGGTCTCCCCCCAATTAGTCCGAGATAGCGAGGGTTTACTGCAACTCTGAAGAATACACTTCTCAGTTCTCTCTCTCTCCTTTTTTTTTTTTTTTTTTTTTTTTTTTTTTTTTTTTTTAATGTCCCAGCCTTGGGACTATAGGCTGTCAGTAGCCTGTAACTCTTGCGAGGCCCTAAGATTATCAAGTAAAGCTTGAAGATGTTGGGTGCTTGATGTGTGTCCCACGTGACTAGATGGTGACAGATGAAACTCATTTTCACCCCTCTTAATCTATGTCTCTCTGTCCCTGGTTCACAGCCATATGCCAATGTTGGGATTACCACACTACCATGCAGTGACTCCTTTACTTCTTTTCTCAACATCTTATTCCTTGTCACTTCTTTCAGCATTCCTACAACACTCCTCTCCTGTTATACCCTCTTTCGCATTTCAACCTCCAAATTCCCATCTGTAATCATCAAACTGCCCAAATACTTAAATGAGCTGATATTTTTCATTACTGTACTTGACCATTCAACCTCACTTCATACTCTGTGACTGCATCCTTTCCAAAATCCATATTATACTCTTTGTAATATTGACCTTCAGGTTCCTTTACTCACACACAGCACCAAGCTACTTACCAAACCCTGCAATTATCAATCATAACCACCCATCAGAACTGAATCATCAGCACAAAGGAGCACAGGTTATCATATTTAATATGCATGCTGTACTTAAAAATATGTTGTTGTTGTTCCCTAAGCTGCCTGGCCGAACAACCCCGAGTCCCCAAGGAAGGCCATGGCCACGGTCGGGCTTTCCCACAGAGCTCTCAAAGAGTATAAATTGTGTTGTTGTTGTTGTTGTTGTTGTTGCTGTTCCCCAAGCTGCCTGGCCGAACAGCCCCAAGGCCCCGAGCAAGGCCAAGGCCATAACCGAGCGCCCCCACAGAACCCTCCCTGCCGACCACAATAAAGCCTGGGTGACCGAAGCCACTCCATGGCGGAGAGCTGGGGAGGGTGAGGAAACGCCCGGGAAACCAAAGCCCCACCTAGGGCCCTGTGCCCCTCAGCAATTATGAAGAGAAAGTTGAAGGGCAAAGGAAAAATGTGACGCTTTGGCTTCCAATCTTGGTAGATTGGGAGGTCAATCCACGGAAGAGACGCCGTCACTTGAGATCTAGAAAATATATAAGTAAAAGGAACAGTCAGAGTAAGCTATGGGTATGGCAGAGATCGCTCAGTTCTCACTCTGATAGACCAGGTGTTGTTGGCGTAAGTGGTTGTGTGAAATGCAGTCTTCTATGATGTGTTTAATGGTATGGGGTGCTGTGTTACAACCCGGGCAGGTGTCGACAACGGAGTCATCCAGTCTCTTCTGATAGCTCAGAAGAGCCGGATGGTGTCCGCATCTCAGCCTGGCCAGGTGGACTCTGTCCTCGCGAGGAAGGGAGGATTCAGAAGGATAGATTTTGGGAGGTCGTGCCTGCAGCTGCGTGTTGTCTATGAGTGAGTGGATGGAACGGCGAGTGATATGAGTATGGATGTGCTTCCGGAAGTTGGTTTGGGGTGGGCAGGGAGGGAGAGAAGATAGTATTTGTGTGTGATAGCGTGTGCTGGGTGTTGTTTTGATATTTCTTGGTGTCTGTGGGGGTGTAACCATGTAGTGTAGTGGGTGGTGTTGATTCGTGGAGGCTGCTGCTAGGAATTGTGTGCCTCTCATGTCTAGATGATCTTGGACTTTGGTTTCTTGATGTAGGTGATCTGTGGGTGTCGTAGCTGTGCATCCTGTGATGATTTTTCAGGGCTTTATTTTGAATAGTCTGTAAGGTCTTATGATGTGTTTCAGCTAGGTTAGAAGCCCAGGCCGGGCTTGCGTATTCCATAACTGATCTTATGTATTGTTTGTAGATTGTGGTGGTGGTTTCTTTGTTGTGTCCAAATTTTGTGTGGGCAAGTGATCTGAGGGCGTTAAGTCTGGGTGCCAGTTTCTTTTTCGTGTTTGTGGTGTGCTGTTTGAATGTCATTTGGGTGTCGTATGTTATTCCTAGGATTTTGTGTGTGTGTGTGTGTGTGTTAGGGGTGTGTTGTTTATGTTGAGTCCCAGGACGTAATCGTGCTCTCCTGTCCAGCTTGTGAGGAGGGTTGCAGTGGATTTAGCTGGGGCTAAATTGAGTCTATTTGTAGTGCACCATTCATGTAATGTGTCGAGATAGTCTTGAAGGAGTCTTGTTGCTGTGTCTGGGTTTTGGTGCGTGCTTGTGAGTGTTATGTCGTCTGCGTAGGAGGCTATGGTTATTTGGGGTGAATTTGGTGTATTTATATCATGCATGTACAGATTGAAGAGTGCGGGCGACAGGACGGATCCTTGCGGGACTCCGTTTGGGAAATTTCTATTGCTAGATGACTGACCGGCAAAAGATACGTGTGCACATCTGCCTGCTAAGAAGTTGGCCAGCCATCTTTTTGTGTTGTTGTGCATGTTTGTGTTGTAGATTTTGTTTGTTAGGTTGTGACGGGGGATGGCATCGAAGGCTTTACTAATGTCGAGTGTGGCAAGTACTGATCTGTGTGGTGGTCTAGCTGAGTTGATGCCGTCAAAAGCTCTTTGTGTAAGGTCTGTAAGAAGAGTGTTTGTGGAGTGCAATGGCCTGAAGCCGTGTTGTGTTGGAGAAAGGGGTAAGTCAGGTGTCATCAGTTGTAGTACAAGGCGCTCTATGACTTTGGAGGGGGTGCAAAGGAGTGTGATAGGGCGGTGTGAGGAGGGTAGCGTGGGGTCTTTGTTAGGTTTGGGGAATGTGATGATGATACCATGCTTCCAGATGTCTGGTATTGTGTTGTGTGAGTAGCTGTAGTTTGATATGTTAGTGAGTGCTTGTATGCCTTCAAGCCTTGTGGTCCCAGGTGTCTGAGGTGAATGTTGCTTATGTTGTCTAGGCCACAGGTGGGTGAGAGCTTGAGATTGTTGATGATATGCTTTGTCTGGTTGTTGGTGAAGGGTGTATAGTCAGGGTCTGTGGGGAATTGTCTTTTTCGTCGGATGACACGTCGGTTGTCTTTGTGGGGTTTTAGGTGACTGACATGAGAGAAGTGATTGATGAGAGTGTTTGCTTGTTGTTTACGTGAAGGAGTAGAGTCTGTTGTTGTGATTGTGTTGTGTTGCTGTTGGAAAGTGTGATGCTGTTTAGTGTTTTGTAGAGTTTTTTGTGGTTTGTTTTATGATCGAGTGTTTGTAGGAAGTTATTCCAATTTAGTGTTTGTTGTTCTTGTATTTTGTTGTTAATCTGGATGTTGAGTGCTTGAATTTGTTGATTGATGTCTTGTGTGTGGGGTGCTGGGAGTGTTTCAGTGTGTCGCATTGTATGATGAGGTTTTTGAATTTCTGGTGAGAAGTTGGGGTTGTGTTTTTTTATGTTACTTCTTGGAATGTGTTTCTTGTCGGCGTTTTGGATAGTCGTGTTGAATGTGTGTACAGCATTGTTGATGTTAGTGATGGGTGTACTGTTTAAGGTTTCAAAGTGTTGTTTTGTCTCATTTGGTTAATGTTAATGGTAATAGTTTGGTAATGTACATTTGCCAAAAAGGAAAGTATGGTTGTTGGAAAAAGAGGAGTACTGTACAGAGACAGATTCCACAACGAAATGATGGAAATTGAAAGGAGAATGGGTGCTAGGCCACATGATGTTGATAGCAAATGGAACTTTATAGAACGCAGCCTCCTCGAACCCACAAAGTCTGTGGCACAACAAAGGGGCCACCCAAACATAAGTTCTCCTGGTGGTGGAACAACAATGTCGAAGCTGCAGTCAGAGAGAAGAGATGTTTCAAAGTATGGAAGGAAGGTGGCAGCAAGGAAGAGTACCTGTCCACCAAACGTAATGCTAGAAGATAGGTCTACAGGGCAAAGAAAACCATACAGGATAGCATGATAGAACAAGTTTGTAGCACTAATAAAATACCAATGGGGTTTATAAATTAGCTAAGAATGTGAGGGACTGCAGTCAGGACGTCGAGGGTGTAAGATGCATAAATAATGACAGTGCCATGACTGTTTACACAGAAAACGAAATCAGAGAGGCATGGAAGGAGCATTATGAAAGACTGCTTAATGTGGAGTTTGAATGGAACAAAGAACAGCTCAGCACTGCAGCCCCAGTACAAGGCCCTCCGCCTTTGATAGGGTACGACGCTGTTAAAAGTGTTATATATAAAACTAAGTCAGGGAAAGCCGCTGGGAGCTCTGGCATTGTTGCCGAGATGCTAAAAGCAGCTGCAGATATTGGGGTAAAATTGGTCACGGAGCTGATTAATGCTATCATAAAGGAGGAAAAAATTCCTGATGCACGGCAGAAAAGTGTGATAGTAAATATATACAAAGGCAAGGGTGACTCCTTAGACAGGGGAAATTATAAGGGTTTGAAAATGCTCAATCAAGTCATGAAAGTCAGCGAAAGGGTCTTTGAATGCATGATCAGGGAAAGTGTTGCCATCAGCGACATGCAGTTTGGATTTATGCCGAGACGTGGCACAACTGATGCTATCTTCATTCTTAGGAACTGCAAGAAAGGTTCTTAGAGAAAAAACAGAGAGTTATACCTTGTTTTTGTAGACCTGGTGCCCAGGGAAGTAACGCAGTGGGCTATGAGAAAACTCTGAGTAGAAGAGTGGCTAGTGCGCGTGATAATGAGAATGTATGAGGGGTCACGGGCAGCAGCTAGAGTGAATAGGGGCCTAAGCGAAGAGTTCCCAGTGAAAGTTGGAGTTCACCAAGGTTCAGTGCTGAGCCGATTACTGTTTGTGATGGTCCTGGAGGCTCTGTCAAGGAACTATAGGACAGGACTCCCATGGGAGCTGTTATATGCAGACGGTCTAGTTCTTATCGCAGATAGTGCGCAGGAAGCAGAGGCAAAGTTCAAAAGATGGAAGGAGGGTATGGCAAATAAGGGCCTAAGAGTTTTTGGTTAGGTTTTCTGGTGGGCTCAGCTACCAGTATACTGCCAACTATTAGTCCTAATACGAGACCAGTCCATGGCAAAGCACATATTGGTCGCTGCACAGCGTCACCTGTTCACATCGACCTCATTGCGTATGCGGCAGCATACAAAGGCAAACTGAGATCCCACACATGGTCATTCTGATATAGCCCATCCCGATGCAGGCAATCCCGTACAAGCAGTGCAAACCATCACGAGCTACCGCCAAAGGATGTTTTGAGGCATCCTCTAGACTGGCTCGGCTGTATCTACTTCTTGTCAGATGCCTACACGGTCTTGCAGTAGCAAACAATGGGCTTCCTTCTGGTGAGCTCGGCTACTAGTGTACTGCCAACTATTAGTCCTAATACGAAACCAGTCACAGGCATAGCACATGTTGGTCGCTGCATAGCGTCACCTGGCCTAAGAGTTAACATAGATAAAACAAAGGTCATGATTAGTGGAGTATGGCTTGGAACTATGGAAAGAAGTGGCGACTATCCATGAGCAGTATGTGGGAAGGGTGTGGGAAGTACTGTAACTCAAACCAATGTTGCGTCTGTAGTGACTGGGTACACAAGAGATGTAGTGGAGCTAGAGGACCTTTGACAAGAATCATAGATTTTGAATGTGCAAGGGAGATCTTGTGTTAAATGACCCGCCTGTTTGTGTTGATTTCGACAGTGTAATGCTGGAATGTGTGAATAAGTTCTGCTACCTGGGCGATACGGTTTCCGCCGGAGGTGGCGCTGAAGCTGGCTCCATAACTAGAATTAGAAGTGGCTGGGGAAAGTTTAAGAGTTGCTGCCACTCCTGACCATAAGAGGGATCCCACCCCATCTTAACCCTCGTGGCCCGGGCTGCCTTTCTAAAGGACGGAGCTCGTATCCGGGCGATCTGGCCGAAAAACGTCTAGGCCTAGGCTACCGTATCTTTGTTATTTTAACTGCTAGAAACTTCCCACGCATCCCTAAACGTAGTGCGGTTTCCAATCTGTAGACTGGCATTGAGTAGACCTCTCTAAGTCAACTGGTTCAGTTGTAATGACGATTTCCATGGAGCAAATTTTTCCGCGATGTTGACAATATCGGAGCTTTTCAGACACTAATTTCGTCATATCATACAACAACAACATTGATCCGACGTTTCCTTCTTGTTTTCGGAGGTGCGGTGACGCATTGACCGGCTTTGTTTACATGCGTCAGACGCACGGCGTTCAGACCAAGCTTAATAGGCTTTCAAGCTTACGGATTTTAATAGGACACCCGGGTACCGGCCTATCTGCCGCGGTGTCCTTTTAAAAGGACACCCGGGCTGGAAGGGTTAAAGGGAAGGTGTATACACGATACAAGGTGAAAAGTCACTTTGGCTTTTGACAGTACCTTGATGTAAGAGTTGATGATGTTGTAAACTACTGTGATATAAGAGTTGATGATGCAATGTGAGAGGGAAACCTTAGCTTTTGACTGTATTGTACCTTGATGTAAGAGTTGATGATGTCATCGCGGCCGGCCTCGTAACACTGATGGATGAGGTGGACCAGGACGCGAGTGACGTGGGTGGTTAGTTCCGGACCCGCCTGCAGCAGCACACTCAGCAGCTGGTTCATTAAGGTCGGCAGAAAGGCCACTACAGTACCCACCTCCAGCGCACACAATGCCTGAGGGAGGAAGTTCAATTAATTACTGAAATATGGAGTGCCACTAAATCTGCACCTTGTGTGAATTATCCTGTTTATTAAACTATGGATATATTTATTGGGTTTAGTATGAAAGAATGGTGGTGATTGGGAGTTGAATCAGTTGCTGTTCGCTGATGACACAGCACTGGTGGCGGATTCTGAGAAGATGTAGCGAGTAGTAAAAGAGTTTGGTGTGGTATGTGGGAGGAGGAAGCTGAGGGTGAATATCAATAAAAGCATAGTGATGGTGTATAATAGAAATGCGCGTAGGGTGAATCTAAATGTACGCCTGGATGGGGAAATGCTGGAACAAGTGGAGTGTTTTAAATATCTAGGAGTGATAAGCAGGGACGCAGGTGCGGGAAAGGAGGCAAGATAGAGAGTGTGTGAGGGAACGAAAGTTTTTGGAGCAATGGGAAGTATGTGGAAGGCGAGAAATCTTCGAATGAAAGCTAAAAGTGCAATGTACCAAGGGATAGTTGTACTATCAGTGATGTATGGGGCTGAGACATGGGGTCTGAATATACAAGAGAAAAGAAGGTTGGATGTGATGGAGATAAGGTGCTTGAGGAGTATGTTTGGAGTGACGCATAGAGACAGATTGAGAAAAGAAGAGGTACGTAGGAGAGTGGAACAACAGGAACCCCTATCGGCCAGAGTGGAAAGAAGGGTGCAATGCTGGTATGGCCATGTTAAACGAATGGGAGATGAAGGATTACAAAGAGAATATATGAGTCAGAAACAAGATGAAATATATTTAGAGGAAGACCTCTGAGGAGATGGAGAGATGGTGTGAAACAAGCGCTGGCAGATTTTTTGTTTTCTATGTGAGTGAGGGAGGCAAAATGCAGAACTGCCCGCAGCGAGTGCCTCCCACAGAGTTGAAAGAGTGACAGGGCCAAAAATAGAGAGATAGAGATAGATATACATACATACATACATACATAAAATTTTAAGACCGAGTGCTCCAGACACACATGCAGTTTCAGTCTCTTGTGCTAATGGCGGCGTTCCAGACAACCCTGTTAAGGGCTGCTTCACTTGTCAAGCTTTTATATTCGAGATCGGCACGTATAGTCCGATCCCAGGTCTTCCTCAGTCCACCCCTTGGTGCAGCTCCCTCCACAATCACAGACTTTCACCCAATTTTGTTCATCCATTCTCTCCATATGCCCATACCATCCCAGTCTACTTGTACACATTTCCTCGCTAATACTCTTTATACCTAAACGTTTCCTCAGCTCATCATTTGTTATTTTATCCTGCAGCCTGGCCCCACACATCCATCTCCCCATTCTCATCTCATTACGTTCCATTCTATTGACATCCTCTACTTTAACGGCCCATGTTTCTGAGGCATACGTCATTGCACTTCTAACACATGAGGCATACACCTTTCCCTTCAGGGGGAGAGGCATTCTTTTCATGGTCAGAATTGGCAGCAGTTCTCTGAACTTACCCCAGCCACATCTAATTCTAGCGACAGTGGCAGCCTCGGCCCCACCACCGGCAGAGATGGTATCTCCTAGGTAACAAAACTTGTCCACCAGCTCCAATGACTCATATCCAAAATTCACAGCCACAGGAACATCATTTAACACAAGCTCGCCCTTGCACACTACGCACTCAAATTTTCTTGATTTCTGACTTATCCTTCGGCAGGAGTCCTTTATTCTACTATAGCGCTTACTCCCATGGTGCACCCAACATCGACAGACGCTACACCGAATCGAGTTAGCGCCCTCACCCTTTCCACACACTGCACATGGGTATGCACTATAAAATTGTAAAACTTGCAAAATATACAAACCAAAACTTGGACAAAGACAATATAGGCAAAAGAACTAATCAAAATCGCTATGTGGAAACAACGCTTTAGCGAAATAAAAGAACACAATCAACCACATAGGGTGTACATCACTACATGAGCAAGTTAATCTGTTTCCCAAGCAAACATGAGCAAGTTAATCTGTTTCCCAAGCAAACTAATCGCACACTAACAACGTTCTATCGTCACGTTCAAGGAATTAGTCAATTTGGGAAGTATGCCAGCATCCGTCACTGTGGTGACATGATGAGGCTATGTTGTGGCAAGTCTTTGTTGTGCTGTTGTATGTACAGTATGTGTATGTATTGGGTGGAGGGAGAGATGTGGATGGTTAAATGGATATAGATGGGTAGATAGATCAGTAGATAGAGAGAGATAAGAGAGTGTCTCCCTACCCATGAACTATACATATGACAATTAATTTTTTGTCTATATCCTACCTTTAGATGTTTGAGTGTCTCCCCATCCATGGGCTGGGCTGGCTCCCTGTCCTCCCGCATGTGTGGAGAGGAAGGGGGACAGGAGGGAGGAGCTGGAGTGGAAGAAGTTGTGTAGGTGTTGGTCGGTGCTCAGGATGGTCGACGCCAGACACATTGACACCCGGAACACATTCTTCTGATTGTCCACCCACCGCAGCTCAGGACCAGCAAACTGACACAATGAAAATTAGTTCCTTAATAATGTCATACAAAATGGAAAATTAAGGCTAAAAAGAATTTCATCACTAACAATGGTTTACTTAACCCATAAGCGCTGAACATTCTTACGTTATTTGCCATGTTTAAGTCTTATTATCTATCTAGTTATTTAATAGTATTGATTGTTTCTTAACCACCATTCACTCCCTCCTCAAAAGTGGGTCTATGGTGGGTGCCCTGATTTTCAGAGACTTCAGTGGACAGTCGCCACAGATTGCTAGACCACACCATTGACCACAGCACCGTCATCTGCCAATAACGCACACTGGCTGAACCGAGCCTTTAACCCTCGACCTTTCGGTTTGCAGGCAAATGCTCTACGAACCCAGCTATGGCCTATGGCCATATCTGTAATTTATTACTGGTACCAGTACCAGTAATCCTTTTGACTAACGAAAGGTAGCTACTTATTGTTTTTCTGAATAAGTATCCAAACTAAAACTGCACTGAATACAATACCTAACATTGCCAGCTAGAGTAATCTACAGTATCTATTTGTAAAGCTAATAAAATACTGTACGATATATAACATATACATACCCCTTTTCCCAGTCCTAATGGTTCAATGGAGAGATGAACAGCTACTGGAAGAACCTGCTCCTCTGTGAGGAGCCTGCCTTTGTGAGTCAGTGGCAGCCATGAGTACCCCACCACTGTTTCAACCGGGACATCCTTCTTCCCTGCTTTGGCTGCTTCGATGGCAAGGTGCGAGAAGGTAAACAAGAGATGGTGTGAGGTGGTCAGTCTATGGGGCAGAAGAATCTTCACTTCATCGCCCCACTCCGGCAGAGTGTTATGGTGCAGGACAACCGAAAACATCTGGGTGGTGAGGGTACCAGAACCGGGGCGTCCATAAATCACCTTCAGTGGCGTCACATTTTCACCGTCCGAGTCACGAATCTCCACAGAGCACACTAGGTTGCGGGCACGGCTGAAGCTCTTCTGGTTGTCATAGTTGAGGTGGTGGGGGTAAACGTAAAGGTGATTACGGTAGCTCACATGGGGGTGGATGTCATCCACACAGGTACAGGGGAACTCTTGCACCTCTACCGTTGGCTCGTGGGTCGGTGAATTGGGGAAGGGCTTGACTGGCTCTAGACAGGGGGTTACCGAGTCTAGAAAATAAAAATAAAACAAAAGCATAAAAGATCACATGAGATATGTCACTCATTAGACGCTTTATCCAGTTCTAGACCAAATATAAAGAAGAACAAAATACAAATTATCACATGTTACTGATTAGATGTTTTATCAGTTCTAACAGGGGATCACGGAGTCAACAGAAAAATACAGTAAGTAATAAATAAGGACCTCTAATGATGCTGCATGGGTCAGTGGGTTTGGGAAGTGCTCTACCAGCCCTATCTAAGTAACAAAAACAGATAATTAAATATCTCATTGATTTACTGGTGATGACTAAAGTAGAAAATAGAGGTAAGAAGAAGTATGCTTCTGATTTGTGGTTGTATCAGTTTTAGATAATTCGTAATATCACCAACCCACAAATTAACTTGCAAATAAACCTAATTAATGAAATCAAATAAATTAATGAACACATGTGGCACTCCCAGGACTCTAACCTAGGATACTCACACCAAACTCCAGCCCACTAAACATTACACTATCAAGACAGTTAAAGGTTTAAGTTGCAGATTGTTTTTTTCTTTGTATATATTCATATTTGTTTTCACCAACCCACCAATTCATTTACAAATAAACCTACCTAATGAAATCAATGAAAGTAATGAATACATGTGGTACTCCAAGGACTCGAACCTAGGGTACTCACACCGAAATTCCGCACACTAAGCATTGTATCAAGGTATCTTATAAGTACATAACATGATGAAAAATTATATAACTTTAATTCATCAGAAAGATACAGTATACGGTAAGTTGTTGTTGTTGTTGCTGTTCCCCAGGCTGTCTGGCCGAACAACCCCAAGGTCCTGAGGAAGCCCAAGGCCATAAACGAGCGGCCCCACAAAACCCTCCTTGCTTACCACTAATAAAGCCCGGGTGACCGAAGCCACTCCAAGGCAGGGAGCTGAGGTGGGTGCGGAAACGCCCGGGAAACCCAAGCCCCACCCAAGGCCCTGTGCCCCTCAGCAATTATGAAGGAAAGTTGAGGGGCAAAGGAAAAATGTGATGCTTTGGCTCCCAATCTGCCAACCTCTAGCTTGGCAGTAGGGAGGTCAATCCACGGAAAAGACGCCGTCACTTGAGATCTAGAAAATATATAAGTAAAAGGAACAGTCAGAGTAAGCTATGGGTATGGCAGAGATCGCTCAGCTCTCACTCTGATAGACCAGCCCATCACCACATGACTAGAGCCCAATCCTCTCAGCATCAGCTATGAAAGGCCCTAGAAAGCCGCTCGAGGCGGGTGCCCAACCCCGAAAGGAGTTGAAATAGGGGAGCTATCCCCCCGCCAAAGTATACGGTAAGTATTTTCAAATGGCTTACTTGGCAATGTTACTTCCATTGGCAGTATCTGCACCACTATGCTGCCTGGTATAGTTGTCAGCTTATTCATCTTCTCAGGTTGCGGAAGTCCGACAGCATTCTAATAATATTATTTTTATTAATCTCACCACCACACCCCCAATGAAAATCATGTTCATATTCCCAACCGCACTATGGTAGCCTACTGTTTAAGTGAGAGGAACTCAAACTCGCTGAGTCGCTTATCATCGCAACGATATATTGGCGAAAACTTGGATTCTGTATCGAGGTTCCCTGAATTCTTAAATAGCGGTCGGGCGCACCAACCAAATGGCATCCGGTATTCACCGAGTCTGAACAGAATTATAAGAAATATTTAGAGTGCATATCATAACTTATAACATGGATGACTATAAAATAAGAAAATAAGCATATCTGGCAATACCCAAATAAGCTTAGAATTTATACCAGTCAATATCTAAATAAGCTTAGAATTACAATGAATAGTACATCAGATATTTACCTCGGTATTTCGGACTTGCCCAAAAGAGATGAATAAATATCAAGACTGAATACAATTATTCAGGTACAGTATGTACCTCAATCTGTAGGATATTTACCTTAGTCTATCAGACTTTGTTGAAATGAAGTAGGTAAAGTTCAGACTGGACAGCTATTCTCTGTTTTGGACCCCGGGGTCCAAAACAGTTTAATGTAGACCTACCTGAAACAGCAAGTCTTGATGGTGAGCTGTAGCTTCTGTATGATCTTGGGGTCAGAGCCCTTGAGGTACGGCTCCACGGTCTGGGTGACAGAACCCTGCAAGACCTTCTCCACCCTCACCACCAGGTATACGTCACTGTGGGGCCGCGTCACACTCATCACAGCCTAAGGAACGAGGTACAGGATAAGAGATTATGGTAGCTATAATATTAGCAAGACGACAACTTTAGCCAAAGATCTATGTGGAATAATACCTGAAAACTCAAGATAGGGAAATATTCTAGATTAGTTCAAAGTTCAGTGAGGTGCAAAAGGAGATCAATAAGGTTTAAATCTTTCACTGCAGCCGACATACTCAAACATTCCGGTAAAAAATATGCTTATTGACAGATGTAAGATAGCTTCTAGACCTTACTCCCATAGTAATATCAGTAAGCTACAAGCCTCGGTTATGAGAGGGTGTGTCCAAGCAAGATGTGATTTAGAAGCTGAAATTCAACCAAGAACAGGTATAATTCCATGTTGATTTGTGACAGCTATATTAAGTAACACCCCGTTCTTAACATTAATCATCAATTACAAACCCCAATGCACTTGAATAAACTTATGAAAGCATATGGTCCTCCCGGGATTCTAACTCATATACCAGGTAGGAATGTGAAGTTCTTTTTATGTTACAAACCATAACTTATACTGTCTTCTAAACACAAAACTTAATTGGCTAACGGAGTATTTCATTTAGTTATCGCGAGTGTAAAATATGAAAGAGGAAGGGATAATACAGGGCCTCACACCAAGCCCTGGCTGGTGCGGTAAACAAGGAAGTTATGGTAGATATTCTCAAGGTCACGAGTGCTATGAATGAATGTAGTAGACTTTTATATTGAGAATTCAAACTGAATTTTAAATTGCAACTCTTTTAAATTTGATCAGTGCTACGGATAATGCGCTAGTGTAATGTACAATATATTGAGCAAAAAGACCCCGTAGAGTGGTAACTCCATGTACCCTCCAAGAGAGTAAGGGAGCCTTCATCTTATGGTTGTTGTTGTTGTTGTTGTTGTTCCCCAAGCTGCCTGGCCGAACAGCCCCAAGGCCCCGCCAAGGCCATAACTGAGTGCCCCCACAGAACCCTCCCCGCCGACCACAATAAAGCCTGGGTGACCGAAGCCACTCCATGGCGGGGGCTGAGGAGGGTGCGGAAACGCCCGGGAAACCAAAGCCCCACCCAGAGCCCTGTGCCCCTCAGCAATTATGAAGAGAAAGTTGAGGGGCAAGGGAAAAATGCGACGCTTTGGCTTCCAATCTTGGTAGATTGGGAGGTCAATCCACGGAAGAGACGCCGTCACTTGAGATCTAGAAAATATATAAGTTAAAGGAAAAGTCAGAGTAAGCTATGGGTATGGCAGAGATTGCTCAGCTCTCACTCTTATAGACCAGCCCATCACCACATGACTAGAACCCAATCCTCTCAGCATCAGCTAGGAAAGGCCCTAGAAAGCCGCCTTTGGCGGGGATAGCTCCCCTATTTCAACCCATTTTGGGGTTGGGCACCCGCCCTCATCTTATGGTGAAGGAAAAAAGAATATGCCCCACGAATCCTATTACATGTCGTACAAGGCAACTAATTAAAATGTAAAACTTGCAAACTAAACAAACCAAAATTGGGACAAGGACAATATAAAGTCAAATTAAATTATCAAAATCGCTATGTGGAAACAACGCTTACTAAAATGAAAATTATTAAATAAAAGAACACAATCCACCACATAGGGTGTACATTACTACATGAGCAAGTTAATCTGTTTCCATTCCACAACATTTGGACATAACAAAGAAACTACCACCACAGTATACAAAAAATATATACGTTCAGTGATGGAATATGCTAGCCCTGCTTGGGCCTCTAACCTCTCTGAAAAACATCACAACACCATAGTGACCATACAGAACAAAGCCCTCAAAATAATCACTGGTTGCACTGCTACCACATTTACAGACCACCTACACCAACCAAAGTCCTCAAAATCAAGGATCACCTTGATATGAGAGGCATACAATTTCTCGCCGCAGCCTCCACAAACATACACCACCCACACCAAGAAACAGCACCTAGTACTCGTTATCATACACAGATACTGTCTTCACTCCCCCCTTGCCCACCCCTAGCCAGCCTCCAGAAGCATATCCATACTCAAATCACCCACCAATCCATCCAGTCACTCAAAGTCAACACTCGACTACATGCACGGCCCCCTGAAGTCCATCCCTCAGAAACTCTCCTTTCCTGTGAGGAGCCCACCTGGCTAGGCTGCGATGTGGGCACCATCCAGCCCTTCTGAGTTTTCAGAAGAGGCTGGATGACTCCGTCCAGGACACCTGTCTGGGTTGCAATACAACACTAAACACTATCAAACACATTATGGAAGACTGCATAACATACAATCACTTACGCAAACAACACAACACACACTCTCTTAGAGAACTTTGTGGAAAAACCCGGTCTCGGCTGTGGCCTTCCTTAGGAGCTCGGGGCTGTTCGCTCAGGAACCCTAGGGAACGACTACTATACTATTACTACTATTACAGTACTATACTATTACTACTATTACAATACTATACTATTACTACTATTACAATACTATACTATTACTACTATTACAATACTATACTATTACTACTATTACAATACTATACTATTACTACTATTACAGTACTACTATTACTACTATTACTATACTATTACTACTATTACAGTACTATACTATTACTACTATTACAGTACTATACTATTACTACTATTACAGTACTATACTATTACTACTATTACAGTACTATACTATTACTACTATTACAATACTATACTATTACTACTATTACAGTACTATACTATTACTACTATTACAGTACTATACTATTACTACTATTACAATACTATACAATAAAAAGCCTTGCTATTGGCACTGACTGGGTAAAGCACTGCCGATGCTAGTGGGGTGTGATAGGTGCCATAGGAGACTCAACTAGTCTTCCCTAGGCGCTGTTTGGCATTACACCAGAGTCAGCCACAGTGTTTGCATGGTGGGGTAGTGTTGTGGCAGGATTTTGTAGTTCTAAAGTCCAAGTTGCCATTTGCTTTGGTTTCCTACTTTTCCTTATATTTTGTTTCCTCTTTGTCTCTTAGTTTTTTATGTGTGCTACCTTGCCAAGGTAGGAAACAGCATATCATATACAAAAAATATATATAGAGGATCACAAGCTTTCATTAATTTCATTTGGGGGTTAATTTTGTTAATAACAATAATATTGTTGTTGTTGTTGTAGTAGCCCCAAGATCCCCTTTATGGGAATCATGCGGTGTCCAAGTACAGTAAAACCCCGCCCATCCGGCCCCCTCCAAACCGGAATCCCAAGATATCCGGACAGGCATTCGGGTTCGGACACATGTCCCAGACATCCGGACAAGTCTGGATGTCTGGGGAGTTTATGAGGCTTTATTCGGTCAACAACAACCTTTATATTCGGCCATATATCCCAGCCATCCAGACAAGGCCGGATGGCAGAGAAAAAAAACACCGGACCAAAGACCGAACAGCATTGTGGGTAAGTTTCCATTCGCGCCAAAAGTATTGTTTACGTCTAGTCAGGTGGTCCGCCCCAAGCGTCGTGCTTCATCTGGATATTATCCCCGTGTTTGTGGTATTATTTCTACTCGCCTACCCCACCAAGATGGATAGTGATGTTGTGATGACTTCCAATGAAGCGGAGAGTGGAGAGAAGAGTGGAGAGAAGGCTGGTGAGGCTTGTGAGAAGGTTGTTAACCCCTTCACCACCAATACGTAATTTTCAACATAGAATATTCTGGTTAACATTAGACGATTTTCTTTAGCTTATAATCTACCTCTATGACTGAAATGGGTAAATACGATCTCAATAAACCCTCTGAATAACATAGGTCCTTCTGAAACTGCATAATATCGTCTCTGAATAACATAGGTCCTTCTGAAACTGCATAATATCGTCTAACTTTACCCTGAATAAAGATAAAATTACGTCATGGTGCTGAAGGGGTTAAAAGTTGATTAGGCTAAGTTATGCCTCAATATCTGTGGTAAGAAAATAAAAAGTTCAGTTCTGTTTTTAAGTGGCAAAAAGGGTTCAGTGTTCGAATGTGTTCAGTACATGAAAAATGTGCTACAGTTGCAATCATTGTTTTTGTATGGCACCTCCACTACCACCCACTCCACACCACCCTACACTCTACTCCACCTTCACTGTCCACTCCACTTACAATACAGGTCAGTAAGAAAGAGAAAAGTTCTTATTTTATGTATATTACACTAATTTCTTTTTTCAGATCCAGTTTATTTAGATTAGGAAGGTACTGGACAGTACAAAGTTAGCATGGTGATGGGCTGGTCTATCAGAGTGAGAGCTGAGCAATCTCTGCCATACCCATAGCTTACTCTGACTGTTCCTTTAACTTATATATTTTCTAGATCTCAAGTGACGGCGTCTCTTCCGTGGATTGACCTCCCAATCTACCAAGATTGGAAGCCAAAGCGTCACATTTTTCCCTTGCCCCTCAACTTTCTCTTCATAATTGCTGAGGGGCACAGGGCCCTGGGTGGGGCTTTGGTTTCCCGGGCGTTTCCGCACCCTCCTCAGCTCCCCGCCATGGAGTGGCTTCGGTCACCCAGGCTTTATTGTGGTCGGCAGAGAGGGTTCTGTGGGGGCGCTCGGTTATGGCCTTGGGGCTGTTCGGCCAGGCAGCTTGGGGAACAACAACAACAAAGTTAGCAATCCGGACCTCATTATATCTGTCATCCGGAGTAGTCCGAATTAGAGAACCGGACATAATTATCTCTGACATCCGGAATTGTGCGGTTCATAGGGGTTTGTGTGGGACCTATCCGGACCTCGCCAGATCCGGAATTTTGGTACTTCCGGACAGGGTTTCCCCCCAATTAGTCCGGTTGGGAGGGGTTTTACTGTAGTTCGCTATCTCCCTCGGGTGGGTCCAGAGATCTCCGAGTGAGGTGATCTTGAAGTTATGTCTGTGTCGGACAAGTGTGGGCAGTGGAGTATTGAATGCTCTGTGTTGTCAGTAGGATTTTGACAGCGGGGACAAGAAGGGTCATGAGTTGCCTCTATTCTGTGTTTGTAATCTTGTAATGACGAGTGATGGCCTGACCTGAAGCGTGCAAGTGTGGTCGGGTTTCTCTGGGAAGCGTGTTTTCTGATGGATTAATCTTGGGAAGTGGAAAGTTTAGGATTGTGTTGTGTGGGCTATTGTTGATGGTTTGTTGGGTGAGGTATGTGTGTATATGCTTATGTATGTTGGTATTTGGAATTGTGGGTGGGATGATGATATAGATAATGGTTGTAATATTGGACAGGTGTTTTGTGTTTATTTATTCCAAAATCTTATTTTGCTAAATCGTTATTTCCACATAGTGATTTTGATAAGTTCTTATGTCTTTATAATGTGCCATTCCTGCTTTGGTTTGTTTGTTTTGCAAGTGAATGTCTCGAGGAGGGGTAGGTGATTATAGGTGAAGTGGATCGTGGGCTGAAGAGTTGTTGTTGTTGTTGTCATTCCCTAAGCTGCCTGGCCGAACAGCCCCGAGTCCCTAAGGAAGGCCACAGCCACGATCGGGCTTTCCCACAGGGCTCTAAAGGAGTGTAGATTATGTTGTTGGCATAAGTGATTGTGTAGAATGCAGTCATCTATGATGTGTTTAATAGTATGGGGTGCCGTGTTGCATCCTGGGCAGGTGTCGACGACGGAGATATCCAGTCTCTTCTGGTAGCTCAGAAGAGCTGGATGGTGGCCACATCTCAGCCTGGCCAGGTGGATTCTGTCCTCTCGAGGAAGGGAGGATTCAGAAGGATGGATTTCAGGAGGTCGTGCCTGCAGCTGCGTGTTGTCTACGAGTGATTGGATGGAACGGCGAGAGATACGAGTACGGATGTGCTTCTGGAAGCTGGTTTGGGGTGAGCAGGGAGGGAGAGATGACAGTATTTGTGTGTGATATCGTGTGCTGGGTGTTGTTTTGATATTCCTTGGTGTCTGTTGGTGTGCTGCTATGTATTGTAGTGGGTCGTCTTGCTTTGTGGAGGCTGCAGCCAGGAATTGAGTGCCTCTCATGTCCAGATGATCTTTGACTTTGAGGACTTTGGTTTCTTGATGTAGGTGATCTGTAGGTGTAGTAGCTGTGCAGCAAGTGATGATTTTTAGGACTTTGTTTTAAATAGTCTGCAAGGTCCTGTGATGTGTTTCAGCTAGGGCTGCCCAGCCAGGGCTGAAGAGTAGGAATGTGTTTGTTTATTTTGCAAGTTTTACATTATAATGTCTAAATGGATCTTCAGAGGGAGAATCCGTGTTTTTGCATGTCTGTGATTTGTGTTTGTGGATTGTGTGCACCCTGTGATGATATTGAGTACTTTATTCTGAATGGTTTGTAGTTTCTTTATGTTTGTGGTTGAGGTGCAGGATGACCAGGTTTGGGATGCATAGTGCATGGTTGTGCGTACACAATGTTTGTAAAGTATGGACAGTGTATCTTTTTGTTGGCCAAAGTCCTTGCCTGTGATGGCACTGAGAGTGTATATTTTTTGTAAGGCTCTGGTGTTTGTATTTTCTTGTTTGGAGTGAATGTCATGTATATTATAATGTAAAACTTGCAAAATAAACAACCCAGAACTGGGACGACACAAGATAAACGCAAAGGAACTAATCAAAATCGCTATGTGGAAATAACGCTTAATAAAATAAAATTTGAAATAAAAGAACACAATTCACAAGTTAATTTATTTCCCAAGCAAACTAATCGCACACATAACAATGCACTATCGTCATGTTCAAGGAATGAGTCAGTTTGGAAAGTACGGGACGTTCTGGTAAATTTTACTTAATTCTGTGTGAATATAGAAACCGAGAGGGAGAGGTGGAAGGATGGAGTGAGGAAGTATATGAATGAAGGCGGTGCTGGTTGGGAGGAGGGGCGTCGACTGACTGGGGACAGAGGTGCATGGGGGCAGTTCATTCGTGTCCACCCCTTCGGCGATCACGGCGTCAGGCAATAGATAGATAGATAGAATAAAGAAACTACAATTTGTATCAAATTTTATAATAAGGTAATTTGCAATTTGACAAGATATCCACAATAATACAAAAAACATACAGCCGTCACTAACGATAGTGCTATCGGGTAGGTACCTGAAAGCATAGCATGCCTCAAGTGACCCCTAACATTTACTACCCAACAAACAACCTACATTTATTGTACAAATAAACTAAGGAAATTGCAAAAGCGAGCAATTGATACTATCGACAATGAATAGCTACAATATAATAATAAAAATAAGAATAAAGAAAAATAATTGCAAAATATGACGAAGCAATAACAGATTATAACAAAGAGTACTCTTTATACAAGAACAATTAATTATAAAAATCAATAACAATAGAAACAAATTTAAAAAAATATATATATATACCGGTACTGTAATGTATATAGACAAATAATACATACAGACTAAAAGTAAGCAGAGGTTATACAAGGAACTTCAAGTTAAAAATGCTTGATTAAAATTATTATTGATGTCAAATTTTAGAATACAGTCACAATAATTGACCTTAAAAAGATTAAATTTATGTAATAATTTACTAGCCTCAAAACCTCTGTCTACTAAGAGTCTGTATAGTAACCTAGCTCTAGACCAAAAGTCATCTACTTTAGTGCAAATTTTACAAAATCTTATCAGCTGGGAATAAAAACAATTATAAGTTATATTGTTATCGATATTACTACTAGGGAGAGAAAAGTTTATTACGTTAAAATTAAAATCGTCAACTTTGTGGTATATTTTAAGTGTGCACTGTTCATTAACAATCTGTATATTTATGCCAAGATTTTTTTTAACTTCATCATTTACGTTACCTTGTGTGAGGGGGATGGAATTTGGATAAATTAGTTTAGCGATTTGATTAAAATTTAACATATTGCAAACAAGAATATCATCACTATATCTACTATTATTACTTAACAATTTAGCAGGAGCTAATTTTTCTGGGAGGTTATCTTTCTTACTGCTATCAACTAAGTCTTTTATAAATTTAAATTATAAAGCAAGCAAGAATAAATCTGCAATTAAAGGGCTACCATTTCCACCCATAGGAATTCCTAATATTTGTTTGAAAATGTAAGGCCCGAATCTAACATAAGTATTAAAAAGGAGGGATTTAAGGGTATCTTTAAGTTTAGTTCTATCAAAATATACTGAACTAGTGGGATCAAAGCTAAGTGACGCATTATTAAAATATGAATTAACATTTATGTAACGATTACGACTACTTTCAAATCTGTCAAAATGCAAATCTATAATAAAGCAAATTTCTGAAAATACTAAATCTAAAGGCAAATTGGTATACAAAGTTGAAAAGTCGAAGCTATGTACTGAGGTAACTTTCCGCATGGTATTAAGTTTATCAATAACTTCTACTGAATTGTCAACACTCCAATAATAGTTAATGCCTGTTCTATTCTTGATGGTATCACAATATCATTTATGAGTACTTTTAATGTATTTTAAGCAATGTACGACTTGTTTTGACAAAGTTTTAGTGGTAGCAAATTTTGCTCCGGCAATAAAGCGAAATTTATAAGGTCTTTTATGAAATTTGGGTAACATGTACAGTACAGTATAAAGACAAAATTAAAACGGTTAAGTACAAAAGCTTATTTATTTTACCTTGTTGCAGCTAAGTCCTCTTCTAGTTGGATGATGGTACAGGATGACATGTATCTTGATGCTTGTCTTCCCTGTTGAGTTGGCTTGTTTCATATTCACAGGAACGGCTACATCAACCTTTCGAACAACACTATATTATGGTAATTGTAAAACTTGCTAAATCAACAAACCAAAACTAGGACAAAGACAATATATAGGCCAAAGAACTAATCAACAAACCAAAACTAGGCCAAAGAACTAATCAACAAACCAAAACTAGGACAAAGAACTAATCAAAATTGCTATGTGGAAAACACCAAAAACTTTAAGCAAATTAAATTGTGAAATAAATTAAAATGTAAAACTTGCAAACTAAACAAACCAAAATTGGGACAGGAAAATATAAAGTCAAATTAAATTAAATAAAAGAACACAATCCACCACATAGGGTGTAGCCTACATCAATAAATGAGCAAGTTTATCTGTTTCACAAGCAAACTAATCGCACATATAACAACGCACTATCATCACATTCAAGGAATTTGTCAATTTGGGAAGTCCATGACGTTCTGGTAAATTTTAATAAATTATGTATGAATACAGAAATAATATATCTAAGAACCTCCACAACATAACTCAAAGCAGGGTATCAAACAATAGCAGATTCCATTATTTGAGGGGTTTATTATTGTAAAAACAAAACACAAAGGGTGAATGGGCCTCAACAAATAGATATAGATTATTGTTCTCTATATAGAAAGAACAAATTATGCTTTATGGTTCAAATAATGTCTTTGGAAGTGATAAAATGGCCAAGACAAATGTTATTTCGTATTGATTTCCTTGTATTCCTTTTCATATTCAGTCACGTATTCCAAACATTTGCTCCGGTTAGACACCCTGACTCAAATGCCTGCCAAAAACAACAAACAAAACAATAATAATAATAATTCAAAATATTCATAATGCAATAACCCTTCTTAGCAGTCATTAATCCTTTCCGCATGATACGTAATTTCCCTCATACTGTATTCTGGTTACCATTAGACAATTTTCTTTAGTTTATAATCTATCTCTAGGACTCAAAGGGGTAAAAACAATCTCGATAAACCCTCAGAATAGTATAGCTTCTTAAACTGCAAATAATCTCAATAAACCCTCAGAAAAGCATAGGTTCTTCTTAAACTTCAAATAATCATCTAATGTTAGCCAGATTCAAGGGTCAAAAGATGTCATCGTGCTGAAGGGGTAAATAGAGGCAGAAGGAGTCTAGCTTATCTGTCTTGTCCCGGGAATTCAAGCCTTTCGGTTCTGAGCTGAGCATTGTAATTATATTGTAAAACTTGCAAAATAACCCATAAGTCACAGGAAGTAGCTTACATTACAAATAATACAGACAAATAAAACACAACATTTAAAATAAATTAATAGAAAATAAAAGCTGTATGTCAAGCTAGTACACAACACACTATTAAACAGTGTTTACTATCAGGGGGGCTAGGAATCATTCTCCCCTTGTATAATTCTCATACTCGACGAGACAGAGAAATGGCCAAGGGAGTGCGAAAGTGGTCCCAGACCCTGAGAATAGGAAGCCTACAAATTGTTTCTGTTCGGGCTCTGTCTCGTGTCATCCACCCCCAGCAGTGGGGTATGTGCCTGATTATATACAGTACATACATACCGGTACTGTTAATAGGACATATTAATTCATAACTGGGTATTATAACTTATGATCGTCTAATTATAAACAAGATGAAGAAGTTATGATGTAACGGGCAAGGAATAAACTGTTACCGGTAATTCCTTGTTTTGTTACACTATATCTCTCACCTTACTGTAACTTAGCTCAATGACTACGGGCATACTATATAAACAAATACGGACATCACTGCGGCAATTGTCATATGAAAATCCCCGAAAATCTGCATAGTACATGGCCTGGGAGGCAGGTAAGCGAGTCTAAGCAGCGCAGGACCGTCCCATCCATCGCCAGCCGTGTCTGGCCGAACACTAGCGTAACTGCGAGACATTTCAAACTCCCTTGCAGACTTGGAGTCGCGAAAAACAGTCAAAACCGCTTATTTTTACATATTTAGCCCCATCTTTGCAATATCGTTGCACGGTAACCAGTGGTCGTACAAACATAATTATAATTTAAAACTTGCAAAATAAACAAACCAAAACGTATACGAACACAGTAAAAAGACAAAACAACGAATCAAAATCGCTATGTGGAAACAACGCTTAAGTAAAACAATTATTTATAAATAAAAGAACACAATCCACCACATAGGGTGTACATCACTACATGAGCAAGTTAATCTGGTTCCCAAGCAAACTAATCGCAGATGTAGGCTACTGTAATTGCAAAGGCCTATTCCTCTACTTTCAGGGATATATCATTGAAATACATTCTACCTCTTGTTTATCTTTATACTGTACATGAAAATGTGCAGGGAATGAAGGTCACTTTTAGTCCAATACCCCTGTATGGTACAGTGCAGACCAAGCAATTGTCATATGACAATTGCTGCAGTGATTGTGTTAAGGCATCTTTGAGTGCCCATCTATAGGGGTCAGAGTTAATTTAACAACTGCAAGTTTCAGGCTGTAAGGAACTTGAACCTGTACAAATATATATTTAGCTTAAATACAAACATTATACCACACTAAATATATTTGGCCTGTCTCTCCGCACCAGATAACATTTAAGAACAAAATAAAAACAAAGCTGGATATAATATGCAAATCTCTGGACATCAGCCGCCCTGGGAGTGAATCTATCTATCTATCTATTATTCCTCCAAATGGGTTTTTATATAAAAAAAATTAAGTCTAAAAAGAACAATGGCTAGTAAGCTAAAACAAACAAAAACAAAAGTAAACCGACAAGGCCGTACGAACAGGGTTCTGGAGTCGGCAACAAATATGTACAACTCCGGGATTCAAACTCCAGAATCCTTGGGGAAGCTGAAAACATGTTTGACTCCAACTCCGAACATTTTACAAATACCGTACAGTACAGTACCGTACTGTACGACTCTGATTCCTCCTCTGACCACCCCAAAAATGTTCGGCACCACAAGTTCCACAACTGCGACTTCATAACCCTGCTTAACCCTTTGAAGATTATGAAGCATGTTGACAGTTAATTCTGACAATCATTAGACGATTGTACAGTTTAGGAAAGATCTGTGGGAATTACAAAGGGTAGACACTATCTTAATTAACCCTCTGAATTCCATATACCCTTCCTATTCTGAATAAAATCATCTAGTAATAGACAGAAAATAGACGCGTAATCGGATCTTGAAAGTGATAAACAGATAGTATGAGTTAATTACCTTACCTTCATTATCAGAGGCTGCAGCTCCTTACACAACTGGTCCACATCATCGTGAAGTTTCCAGGACGACAGGCATGCCTAGTCTGGTGAAGCAGGGGCTGTGATGTGGCGCTCTTTCATTTGGTACTGCGACAAATTCAACCTGCAAGCAAGGAAATTATTAGAAAAAAAATCCTTGAGATGGTGCCACATGAGCACATTTTCTGGTAGGCCTATTTGTCGATAAGCAAGTTTTTTCTCATGCTATTTTGAGGTGCTTTCGCACTGCCATCGGAAACTAAATTGAAGGCAGATTGGCCTATTGTTATGTTTCCCTCCACCAACCGACTTTACTCCCAAATTCAATTAATGAAATCAACAAATGTTAACATAGGCAAATATGTTAATGTGTGTGGGAGTGCAAACTGGTTATATATGTGAGCAGGCGATCGACACAGGAGTTTGCCCTACTAGTTTTCCGCTAAATTGCGTGGTCTACTATATGCTGACGTGTAAGAGATGACGTCACAGCCGGACCGATTAGGCGGGCTAGCTGTCAGGACGGAGCCAGTCGTTTACATACGGGTGAGTGGTGAACACGGCCATTGAGCTAATTAACAACGAGGACCTCTCCAAACTGAGAGCTGTGGAGATCAGCTTTTTCAGAATGGCAGCTGGCATGAATAGGCTAGAATGGCCCAAGTAATAGGGAAGTGTATGAGTCCTTTGGAATGGAAGAGCAGGCTTTGGGCATTGATTGTGGTGTGGTGGAGTGGATAAAGAGAAGTACTTTGAGATGGTATGGTCATGTTCAGAGAATGGATGAAGACAAAATGCCAACATAGATATATGGGAGTCAGGTGAGCGGAACTGCTAGTAGTGGAACACCACCAATGGTATGGGAAAAGAAAGTAGACAAATATATTGAATAAAAAATTCAACATTGTGGCACGGGCAAAGGAGGCATGTCTTGACAAAGTAGCCTGGAGACGTTTCTGTCATGCCCATCCTCTAGCGGGGGTTTCCCAGGGGGAAACAAGACGTCGGAGATGATGATGATAAAGAGGGGATTTTCTGGACCTCCTCCTCCCTCATTTTCAGCCCCATTACTTTGGGGATTTTAAGACAGTCGCCCCATTAAGTTTGGCAATTTTAAGGCCTTTCGTGCCATTAAGGTGTCTATTTCTTCCTGTCAAGCAAAAGCAAACCAGCAATTTACGACTTCGGTATCAAGAGGATTAAGGAAAATATACAAACAAACAGGCTTTGGGAATGTGCAGAGGATGGATTATGTAATTTTAGTGAAATGATGCAAATCTGTGAACATAAAGGTAGCTGCACTGAGGGGTAGAAAAATGTGGGATCCATTAGTAAAATCTGATCTCAAAATAAATACCTGGAAAGTGAGGCAATCATGAATAGGCTTGCCTGGAATGGCGCCATCACGATGTGAGACAAAATGCCACTTTGTCTGGACCCGTTAGTCTTTTAAATTACCGTATGTATGTTACAGGGAATTTCACAAAATCCATAGTGCAATTATTGTGAAATAATAGTAGAAATGTGCTTATAATTCAATGTTTCGAATATTTCCAGTTGCATTTCTAAATGTTATGTTCTCTCCACCAACCAACTTTACTCCTAAAATCGATTAATGAAATTAACAATGTGCTGTACATTTTTGGTTACTGTACGTTAAATTTTGCTAAGCTAGATAAATCTATGATAAATAGTTATTTCATTAATCATTTACTAACATTGGAAAGTTTATTTGTATCTTCCTATAATATTTAGTTCGCAAAGACAACAACTTAATAATAATGAAAAGGCTAAAATGTTAAATCTTATAAAGCTTACCTTAAAATTACCGATGAATGAAGACAACCCAGGCGTCCTAGGTGATCTAGTCGGCTTGGTGTTGGACTGCTCGACTGCTACACTTCAGGCCCGGGCCGGGATATACAGATCTGCAACAACATTTTGGTCATTAAAATTGTACGGTCGAGGTTAATAAGTGTTGTCAGATATTTCACAAAGTTTGGGACACTGACTAATACTCTGAGGGATAAGCACTTTTCCCAGTAACTATAAAGACACCAATAACACTTCTTGAGCGAAAACCACTGGAATCTATGACAACACTTAATACCCCCGAGTGTACTAACAATTATAAATACATATACTTGAAAGACCGAGTGAAAAATGTCTGCTCTTTCATTAACCCTTTCAGAACAGGTGACTGTACTGTACAGGCATTTTGGCTCCAACATTCCTTTATTAGGGCCCTGTCACTCTTTAACCCTTCCAGCCCGGGTGTCCTGTTAAAAGGACACCACAAAAGAAGGGCAGGAGCCCGGGTGTCCTGTTAATAGGCAGTAAGCTTGAAAGCCTATTCATCTTGGTCTGAATGCCGTGCGTCCGACGCATGTAAATAAAGCCGATCGCTGCGTCACCGCACCTCCGAAAACAAGAAGGAGACGTCGGATCAATGTTATTGTTGTGACGTAAGACGAAATTAGTGTCTGAAAAGCTCCGATATTGTCAACATCGCGGCAAAATTCGCTCCACTGAAATCGTCATCACAACTGAACCAGTTGACTTACAGAGCTCTACTCAACGCCAGTCTACAGATTGAAAACCGCACTACATTTATAGATGCGTGGGAAATTTCTAGCAGTTAAAATAAACAAAAATATGGTAGCCTAGGCCTAGACATTTTTCGGCCAGATCGCCCGGGTAGCCCACACTGTCCTTTGAGGACCAGCCCGGGCCACAAGGGTTAAACATGAAAAGTAATGCAAAATATATCAGAGATTACGCAACATCTTTCCTAAACTGAAACAAATCATATACTGTAATGTTAGCTACAATATAATCAAAAGGTAGTTTTTTTTGCCTATACAAATAAATCTACTGTAAGCCAAAATGCAAACACATGAATGGCAAAATTGTACCAAAATTACCAGTACTACCACTACACGTCCTTCCTAATCTTAACAAAAACTGCTTAAGCGTTGTTTCCACATAGCAATTTTGATAACTTGTTTAATCTTTTTATTGGGTTCATCCAAGTTTTGGAACGTATGGAAAGCGAGAGAATGACTAAGAGGGTGTACGAGAGCGAGGTGGAGGGACAGAGGGGGAGAGGTAGACCGAATATGAGGTGGAAGGATGGAGTGAGGAACTACATGAACGAAGGCGGTGCTGGTTGGGGGGAGGGGCGTCGACTGACTGGGGACAGAGGTGCATGGGGGCGGTTCGTTCGTGGCCACCCCTTCGGGGATCACGGCGTCAGGCAATAGATAGATAGATAGATAGATCCAAGTTTTGCTTTATTTATTTTGCAAGTTTGACATTATAATTAATAAAATATTCCACCTATTACCAGACGCCATATTAATTTGCTTTATTATAGAAATGTGTATTATTTCTTTAGTTTCCTCCCTAGACATCCATCGGCCTTAACAAACACACCTACCTACTAGATCAATTTGTAGCCTACATTTTTCGATATAATTTTTTTCCGCCCGAACCCTGTTTTTATCTTAAATTATATAAAAAAATTACCACAATTGCATGAAATATCCGAATATTGCTCAAAGAAACTGGGTTAAAGATGTTAAAATCGCCAAATGGCATAACATTTCAGAACTAATGGGGCTAACCATGAAGGAGAAGGCGGTCCACAAAAAGACAGCCATCCCTCCTTAATGCCCGAGGGGATGGCCACAAATGAACCGCCTGGATATGCATCCATAGGGTGATGCAACTCATTCCATTACTGGATTTATACCTTGTTCCTGTTCTCGGGAAAGATTCGTTTTTTTTTGTTTTTTTTTTTTTTCCCCTATGTGAGTGAGGGAGACAAAAGGTAGAAATGCCTGTATCGACTGCCTCCCACAGAGGTGAAAGAGTGACAGGGCCAAAATCAAAGGACGTTCGAGCCTAAATGCTTAACGGGGGATGGTTGTTTTTTTCTGGGCCCCCGTCTCCCTCGTGTTTAGCCCCATTAGTTTAGAAATTTGAGACGTTCAACCAACTAGTTTAGCGATTTTAAGAACTTTAACCCTTTTCATTGTCAATATTAGGGCCTTTCATGCCATTAAGGTGAAATTTCTTTCCTGACGATCGATAGCGAGCCTGTAGTTTTAGGAGGAATCGTCCTTTGGTCGGGATATTTTTGCTACCGAAATATTTATACATTTAACTTGAATGGGAGTCTAAGGGGGTGTTTTTAAAAGCTTGATGGATCTCTAGCGAGTAAATTGAATAATAAATATCTACAAAAAAACCAAATACACCAAAAAATAATTAGATGCCAACGCCATTTGTAAAGTTTTGGTTGAGGTGTTCTGTTCAATTAGAGTTAGGGCCCGATAGTGACGCACCAGCAGACCGAGACCTCCGAGACCACCGTTTGAACCAAAGTTTTAGTCGAGGTGTTCTGTAGAGATAGGGCCTGATAGTGACGCACCAACAGACCGAGACCTCCGAGACCACCGTTTGAACCAAAGTTTTGGTCGAGGTGTTCTGTAGAGTTACGGCCCGATAGTGATGCACCAACAGACCGAGACCTCCGAGACCACCGTTTGAACCAAAGTTTTGGTCGAGGTGTTCTGTTCAATTAGAGTTAGGGCCCGATAGTGACGCACCAACAGACCGAGACCTCCCAAACTAGTTCAAATGGTGGTGACACACTTTAACCTTATAACTTTAAGTTAAGGATATTTTTTGTACCGAAACATGTATAAATTTAACTCTAATGAGAATCTAGGGGGTGTTATTTAAAGCTTGATGGAGGTCTAGCGAGTAAATTTAATAATAAATATCTAAAGAAATACACAAAAACATTTGCTTGTTTTACAAGTTTTATATTTAAAATAACAAAAGAAATTAGCAGCCTATACATAATGCAGGAAAAGGTAACTTAAGACAACCCTACCACTAAAGACAGATCCGGCAGAACGGGTACCGTAAAAAGGCCTAACTTCCGTCAAGGGAGTATACTTCACACATTAGTGGATAAAAGTATATAAGGTACAGTTATAGAAAAATGGCTCTGCATTATGGAACAACACCGCAGACTTGCTTGTTTTTCCATAACATCATGTATTTATCCTATAACTGCGGTTTATTAAATTTTATTCCAGAATGTCCGAAATTATGTCCTCTTCCAAAGTTATGTAATTTTACCGGTACCAGATATATTATCATGTTTCTTTACACCAACCAACTTCACATATAAACTCAAGTAATGAAATCAACAAATACATGTGGCACTCCGAGGACTCGAACCCAGGATACTCTCATCGAAATTCCGCGCACTATGCATTACGCTATCAAGACAGTTAACACAGGTGGAAATTTACAGTGTCTATATTTCCTCGGCATCCAAAACTAAAGGTAAGACAAATAAACCACCAGGCCTATATTTGATTCGTGTGTTCCAGGGCGTATCACGGACCGAGATCATTGGGGCTGTCTGGAGAGGTCTCATAGGCGTGCGACGCGACGGGACTCAAAGTTAACTGCAATAAATTATAGGTCTCGGTCGGCCTCAAGCACAACCGAATCCCGCGCCGCCACCCGGGTATTATTATAATTCATACCATACTTACCGAGGCGAGCTATTGACCCCATCCTGATCCGGGAATCTCATACAGTACCTGGCGGATATTTGAACTACCCCTTGAACACCACGGACTTAAACCATATCTGTTCTTATCAAGCCAAGCCTTATACAGTATCTGTTCTTATAAGGTGGTCATATACTGTTCTTATCAGGCCCTACATAATAGAAAAAAAAAAGAAAAAAAAAAAAAAAAAGAAAAAAAAAAAAAAGAGGAAGTCTAGACACCTTGGCATAATTATTTAACTGTCTTGATAGCGTAATGCATAAATGCGCGGAATTTCGGTGTGAGTATCCTAGGTTCGAGTCCTTGGAGTGCCACATGTATTTATTGATTTCATTAATTGAATTTAGAAGTAAAGTTGGTTGGTGAAAAAATATGAATAAATGACCGCCACACAGTCTATTCATTAATAGTACAGTAGCATCAAGAAGTTCCCTCATGCCACATCATATATTAACGCCCATTACCTTAAAATGTAAACTTGCAAAGCAAGCACCCCAAAACAGGAATCGACAATTTGCAAAATAAAAAAACCTAAACTGGGACGACAATATAAAAGCAAAGAACTTATAAAAATTTACCTCAATTGCACGAGAGGTCCGAATATTGCTCAAGCAAACTGGGGGAAAGATGTTAAAATTGCCAAATGTTATAAAATTTCAGAACTAACGGGGCTAAACATGAGGGAGAAGGGGGCCCAGAAAAAGCCAGCCAGCCTAATCGGCTTAAAATCGCGTCATATGTCGGAGAGGGTTAAAACAACTTTGTACTAGTTTGACACCCTGTTATAGAGTGTACGTAATAATAATAATAATATTAACTCCCTGCGACATATTATGTTCCAATAAGTCCGAGGAGGCGGGAGCCCCAGGATCGTTGCCACTGCCGCGCAGTACACTCAAAACAACACTGCGGCCGTTAGAATTATCGGAGGTGAATGAGGTTGCCACCAACGGTTTTATCGTGAGGTAACTTATCGGACTTACTGAGCTCCATATGACGCTAGTGCGTCATATAACTTATTATAAAGGTATAGAGATAAGTCCATATGACGCGATTGCGTCATATGGGTTTTTGGTGGACTTATTCATATGACGCGATCGCGTCATATATGTCGCAAGGACTTAAGCATGTTACGGTACTTATTTCTTACACGCGCCCATCTTTTCCGCAGAATTCAATTGCTCTGGGGGGGAAAAAACAAAAAACAAAAACACAAATCACTTAAATTAATGCAACACAAAACCTATACCGGTAATACACATAACAAAACAGGGAAAAATGTTATTTTAATACCACGAATTTTCCGAGTGTTTTTTTATAAAAAGAAATTGTTCATTTGCATCAATATACAGTATAGTGTTTGTAATTAATTAGAAATCTCGGGAAAATCTATTTTCCCCATTAGGCCTATTGATCGATGTTGAGACACGCCCCCGATAGTGATTTTAAAAGACATTAGCTTAACCTAACAACCTTACCTAACCTAACCTAGTATTATGGGTGGGGGCAGCACCCCCGCTGTTGAGTACTAATCCCTTAGTAAATAAAAAAAAAAAAAATGGCTGTAGATTTTACGAAGGTGAAAGAAAAGTCGATGAAGTCTACCGTGTTTACTCTGCAATCTTCAGCTTTGATTGTACAGTACATTGATAACGGGAAAGTACCGTATTGACAACCTTGTTACGAAAATTAAATTTTAGTACCATACATTTATATTAAGTTTTTCCGAGGGTTTAACACATTTTCATATGATCTTTAGAGCTATCGATAACTGGAAGTACCGTATTGACAACCTTCTTACAAAAAAGACATTTTAGTACCATACTTTTTTATTAGGTTTTGCCGAGGGTTAAAACAAATTTTCTTATGATCTTTAGAGCATATACATTCAATATTTATCTTCAAATATATCAACAAAATTCATGGTATTAAAATAACATTGAACCCAAAACAGTTGTACAGTACTTAGCTTAAATACTACCAGTCTTCAGGCTTCGATGACGGGTTATGCTGCTCGGCCATTGTTGACTTCATCTGCAAGAGAAGGCACTCATTAACCCTTTGAGTACCAGCAACGTGTGTTATATTGTATTCTAGCTATATTTAGACAATAGTATGCAGCTTAGGAAGGATCTGTGGTAGTTAAAAGGGTTGGTTGAGATTGTTTTAAGCCATCTTATTGCTAGAGGTCCTTCCAAATCTGAATATCAAGGGTTGGTTGAGATTGTTTTAAGCCATCTTATTGCTAGAGGTCCTTCCAAATCTGAATATCAAGGGTTGGTTGAGATTGTTTTAAGCCATCTTATTGCTAGAGGTCCTTCCAAATCTGAATATCATCATCTAATAGTTGCCGCAATATAATGAAAAGGACGTCACCAGTATTGTACTGGTTAAGACATTACCCTCTGAGGATTATGACGCATTTTCAGTCTATTCTGGATATCAACAAATTTAGTTCACTAAAGGGCTGGTGTACCTATTGGCAGGTTCGATCCGATCCAATAATTGTGACCGCAAGTGTGCGAATATCGCCTCAAAAAACTCCTTGGTATATAATTATGATGTTGGCGGAACCTCTCCGGGAGGTCTGGGACCGGGGGAGTGATGGAGGTCCTTAGTATCCCTGGGCAATCTACATGTTTTTTTGTTTTTTGTTTTTTTGTCCCTGTTTGGGCTCTGTCTCGAGTCGGCCATGGAAGGACATTTACAAATAAACATTCAAATATCTACATTAGAGATACAGGTATCTCTATTAAGCTAGATAGAGTAGTCTAGGGAGCAAATTACAAATATTCTACATAAAAAAAAAAAAAAAAAAAAAAAATAACATAGCCGTGCCTAAGCAAACCTATCTAATAGTAACCAGCATACAAGCAAGAAAAGCATCTTCCACTAAAAATGTTACCGGTACTGCTGCTGTTGCCAGATGATTTTACTCAACATATAAAATTAACTTTTTAGAATAAGTGGTTCAAATACTACTGGTATCTTAATTGACCACTTGGGACTTTCAGGCTATGAGGAAGTTGGAGCTGTAATTGGTGCAGTTTTAGTACAGAATGGTAGAGCGCCAATTTTGAGAGTTAGGCGACGATCTAATTACCGGTATGTCTAGTTTGACCAACAAAAAAAATCCGAATTTAGTCATATACCTGTATCATCTATAAACTTTCCTAACGTAACCTAAGCTAGTATTATTAGCTGGGGCCACACCCCTGCTTAACAGTTAATAACCATGTAAACAAAGCGATGCACCCAACTTTCCGAATCGGCGCACTCCTATATTAAAACTGCACCCTGTGATCATCAATATTTAGCACAATTACCAGCTAAAACACGGTTGTAGACCTCGTAAAACTACATAAAACCACACTTTGTGTGCAGCACTCGTTCTTTAAATTTATGAATGAAACCTACATCAGTACCGGTACTGTCTTGATAGCGTAATGCTTAGTGTGCGGAATTTTGGTGTGAGTATCCTAGGTTCGAGTCCTTGATTTTATTAGTTAGGTTTATTTGTAAATTAATTGGTGGGTTGGTGAAAACTAAAATGAAATTATATCGATGCTTACGGCTCCAACTTCCTTATAGCCTGAAAATCGTAAAAGGTCAATTCACCTTCTGATTACACAACTCAAACATAAACCTAATACAATTGTCGAATGATTACCAGAAAAGAATACTCAACGATTCTATAATACTGTATTTAATACTTCTATCTCACAACATTTTCTTTAAGCCAGTGTCACACAACCACTTTTTCTGGATTTATTGAGTTTGTTTGACCCTTCACATTACTTAAGGTCCTTCCTAAAAATACATAAAATTTTCTGATGACAGCCAGAATAAACTAAAATGCATCATACTCCTCAAAGGGTTAAGTTTATGATTAAGTCAGTAACTGTCCCCTTCCTAATAACAAGCACTTTTCCAGGCAATTGTGGTCTGGCATCTTCTTAATTACAGATATATATATACTAGTTCAGTCTCTTAAAAAATTTAAATATTCAGTCTAGTTGTCGATTCCAATGACAAAATACCAAAAAACAAGTACCGGTATGAGAAAAAAGTTGCTCATCAAACATTGACAGAGCAAGCGCCACAGGTCACAGGCTGTAGCACTGTAGCACGGTTGGTAGAGCACACGCCTGCAAACCGTGAGGTTGAGGGTTCCAGTCTTGGGAAACCATATTTGGCAGTTAGCAGTACTGTACTGTGACATTTGGCAGCTAGCAGTACTGTGGCGTCTGATATATAGAACACTGGCTGGCCCGAGACTCAAACCCTCAACTTCACGGTCACGGTTAGCAGCCGTGTGCTCTAATAACCACGCTACAGCCATTGCTAATGGATTATACAGATTCCCCTTGATTTACGATTGGGTTACGTTCCTGAACACCCAATCTTAAATGGAAAAAATCGTATAGCAAACCATAAAGATTATGGGATAAATGGGGATGCGTTCTCAGACCAGCCAAAACACAAACGCCATAAAATCTATAATAATAACGTAAATCGGGGCATCGGGTAGTCAGGAAGATCTGTACAGTATATAACTTATTGATGTTACCTTAATCATTGTGACCTTGTAGTTGTCTGGTGACGACGGGAAGGGTTAGTCTGGTGTGGTAGGTGGATGTGTTGCTACCGTGACAAACTCAACCTGCAAGATAAAGCAAACATTACAATACAGTACAGTACAGTATTTTATTTAGATATTACATTTTGCTCAAGGAGGTTTGGGTAGAATGTAGAATTTGGGCGTACCGCCATCCTTGTTTACACTACGCAGAGCCTGGGCGGACGCTTGCCATCCTGTTCCCGTCTATTTTGACTGCCTTTGGATACAATATGTTGAGTAAAGCTCCCCCCTCACCCCCCCATGACATATTGTCATCATCATATATATTGTCAGCAGGGGGCAAACAATGAACAAAAATCGCCGTCAAAATAGACGCGAACTTAACCACGGTGATCGAAAAATGTAAACATGACGGCGGAGGCGCCGTCGAACGCTTGCATTTTATGTTCCCGTCTCTTTTGAATGCCATTGGATACAACAATATGTTTCCCCGTCACGTCACCCCCCCCCCCCCCCATGACATATTGTCATCACCATATATATTGCCAACAGGGGGCAAATAACCGAGAAAAAAATTGCGGTCAAAATAGACGCAAAGTTAACTGCGGCAATCGCCCTATGTAAACATGACGACCGTACGCCCCGAATCTACATCTTTCCCGGAGGGTTTTTGTACCCTCATGTTTAGCCCTCTTAGTTTTCAGACTTTTAGATGTTTGCCCGATTAGTTTGGCAATTTCGAGACCTTTTATACCATTTAGGTGTTGAATTATTTCCTAGCGAGCGAGAGTGAACCAGTAATTTTAAGGAACCAGCCTCTGGCCGGGAAATTTTTATTCTGAAAACTGTACAAATGTATCTTGAAGGGGGTCTTGGAGGTGATTTATAAGCTTGATGGAGGTCCAAGAAGGAAACTAATCCTGTAACACACACAAGTACAGTACTGTATTATGTTTGTTTACAGTACAGTTGCGGTCAAAAATTCTAGTACATATCAAGCCCTTACCCTTATTTATTGAACCATTTAAGTGCAAATATAACGTCAATAATTAATAAGGCGATTGAATTAGCGAGACACCTTTGATAATTTATAAAGCGCCTAAAACTAATCACAATTCAAATATCAGGGTAAAAATGAAAACGACTAATGACACTGGTTCATACATACTGTACATGTTTAAAGACAGCTTCATCCACATAGAGGGTGGTTTTAGTCTCTTTACTGTAGTACAGTACAATAAAGACTTGCCACAACACAACCCCAACATGTCATCACAGTGGCCGATGTTGGTATAGCGCTAACAATGTTTCAGCAAAACTCAATAAAGTCCCCCTGAAGCACTTGCACCTGGTGAAATCGCATTACACCAGCCTTAACCGTGCTACAATAAGGCATTAACAAGAAATTACCGTAACTGTTACAGAGGCTGACTGCACCACCGAAGTGGTGGGCGGTTTAGGTCGTTGCATCCTTACGCCAGAGAGAAAGGCCGACTTGTGCCAGTGGGCTGTTATACTGAATCCAACTTCCTCATCAATAACGCAATTAATTATACAACCCACAAACCATGTAGAAAAATTACTGATCAAAGAAAGAAGACTGCTGGATGCTTACTGGTTAATCACGATGCAAAAGATCATCGTTGCTTCACAAGGTCACACCCGGGTGTGCCAACTGGACAACATAACTGTAATGCAAGGATCCGTCCTGTTGCCCGCACTCTTCAATCTGTACATGCATGATATAAATACACCAAATTCACCCCAAATAACCATAGCCTCCTACGCAGACGAAATAACACTCACAAGCACGCACCAAAACCCAGACACAGCCACAAGACTCCTTCAAGACTATCTCGACACATTACATGAATGGTGCACTACAAACAGACTCAATTTAGACCCAACTAAATCCACTGCAACCCTTCTCAAAAGCTGGACAGGAGAGCACGATTACGTCCCGGGACTCAACATAAACAACACACCCCTAACACACACACACACACACACAAAATCCTAGGAGTAACATACGAAACCCAAATGACATTCAAACAGCACACCACAAACACGAAAAAGAAACTGACACCCAGACTTAACGCCCTCAGATCACTTGCCCACACCAAATTTGGACACAACAAAGAAACCACCACCACAGTCTACAAACAACACATAAGATCAGTTATGGAATACGCAAGCCCGGCCTGGGCTTCTAACCTAGCTGAAACACATCATAAGACCTTACAGACTATTCAAAATAAAGCCCTTAAAATCATCACAGGATGCACAGCTACTACACCCACAGATCACCTACATCAAGAAACCAAAGTCCTAAAAGTCAAAGATCATCTAGACATGAGAGGCACTCAATTCCTGGCAGCAGCCTCCACGAATCAACACCACCCACTACACTACATGGCAACACACCCACAGACACCAAGAAATATCAAAACAACACCCAGCACACGCTATCACACACAAATACTGTCTTCTCTCCCTCCCTGCCCACCCCAAACCAACTTCCGGAAGCACATCCATACTCTTATCACTCGCCGTTCCATCCACTCACTCATAGACAACACGCAGCTGCAAGCACGACCTCCTGAAATCCATCCTTCAGAATCCTCCCTTCCTCGCGAGGACAGAGTCCACCTGGCCAGGCTGAGATGCGGACACCATCCAGCTCTTCTGAGCTATCAGAAGAGACTGGATGACTCCGTCGTCGACACCTGCCCGGGTTGTAATACAGCACCCCATACCATAAAACACATCATAGAAGACTGCATTTCACACAACCACTTACGTCAACAACACAATTTACACTATTTGAGAGCTCTGTGGGAAAGCCCGACCGTGGCCATGGCCTTCCTTAAGGACTCTGGGCTGTTCGGCCAGGCAGCTTAGGGAACAACAACTGTAATGCTTACCTAACACAGCAAACAAAACAATAACAATAATGGTAATGTAAATATTAGCCAGAGATAAATACAGTAAACAGCCCGAGAAAACTTTGATTATTTATAGACAGTCCACTGGCATAAGTTAGTCTTTCTCTCTCTGGCGTAGGGATGCGGCAACCCCATAGCTCACCACTTTGAATGTGCAGTCAACCGCTTTCTGCGTTTGCTTCTTATTTGATATTTTTGGGGGTTGAAGGGGGGCAAAGCACCCTCCCACCCCTCCCAAGACTTATTGTCATCAATATATATAATGACAGCAAGGGCAAATAACCGCTGGCTGTGGGATAATTTAAAAAAAAAAAGGTGATAGTCTACCCAATGCATAAAGAGTGATCGCCGCGATATTCTCCTGTAATATCATGATACCGTATTTTCTTGTTGTAAACTGCCTTATAGCACGGTTAAGGCTGGTGTGGTGCAGATACTGCAAGTGTAAATGCTGCATGGGGACTTTGTTGAATCTTGCGATCAACGAAGTCGGCACCAAAATTGTGGGGTAAAACTCTACTTAGGCCCTCTACTGTAAAAAATGATACCAGTAGTCCTACTGATTTTTAAAAAGTCACAGGGTGTGATAGGGGAAAAGCCCCTCTCAACCCATTCTGTACCTCATGGCAACGACCACGGCCCAATTGTCATAACACCATTATACAGTAGGCCTACTGTATTACAACACAAACAACTGAAACCACACTCTTTGTTGATGAAGTGGTCTTTAATGTAAAACATACTACATATACAGTATAAAGTAGGCCTATATTTTTACTAATTTCACCACAACACCAAACACCTCCAATTAAATTAATGAAAGCATATACCGTGAGCAGAGCGAGTTCTTTGACCTGAATGTTGGTTTGAAACAGGGGTGTGTGATGTCCCCGTGGTTGTTTACTGTATATATGGATGGAGTCATGAAAGAAATACTATTAAGAGCAGTGGATGTGGGTGTATCGCTTAAAAGGGAGGGAATTGAGTGGAAGCTACCTATACTGCTGTTTGCAGATGATACAGTTCTGATGAGTGATAATGAATGGGAGTTGCAGGGTCTGGTAAATGAGTTTGGAACAGTGTGCGAAAAACGGAATTTGAAGGTAAATGCGGGGAAGAGCAAGGTTATGGTCTTCGAAAGGGGTGAAGTCACAGAGTGTGAGGTGAAGCTGAACGGTCAGGTTATGGAGATCGTCAACTCTTTTAAGTATCTGGGCAGTGTGTTGAGTAAAGATGGGACTATGGATGAAGAAGTGCAGGAGAGGGTACAACAGGGGAAGAGGGTTGTAGGAACGCTAAAAGCAGTAACAAGAAATAGGGTGGTCAGTATGGAAGTGAAGAAGTCCTTGCATGACAGTGTGGTAATCCCGACACTGACTTACGGAAGCGAAGCACGGACGTTGGTTGAGAGACTCAGACCAAGAGTGAGAGCAGTGGAAATGAATTACTTAAGGAGTGCGTGCGGAGTTACATGGAGGGATAGACAGACTAATGAGGAAGTAAGAAGGTGTGGTGTGGAGGTAGATGTGCTGGAAAGTGTGAAAAGGAAGAACTTGAGATGGTTCGGCCATATGGAACGTATGGAAAGCGAGAGAATGACTAAGAGGGTGTACGAGAGCGAGAGGTAGACCGAATGAGAGGTGGAAGGATGGAGTGAGGAAGTACATGAACGAAGGCGGTGCTGGTTGGGGGGAGGGACGTCGACTGACTGGGGACAGAGGTGCATGGGGGCAGTTCGTTCGTGGCCACCCCTTTGGGGATCACGGCATCAGGCAATAGATAGATAGATATACCGTATCTGATCCACCGGGATTCGAACCTGGGTTATCACGCACAGATTTTTAAACACTAACTATTACATAAATTTAAACAATAGTGATAGGTTTACATATAGGCCTAACTTTCTTACCTTACTTAATCAGAATAAACAGTTTTTGAAGCGTTTTGTAACAAGGCACAGGGCCTTGGGTGGGGCTTTGGTGTCCCAGCCCCGGGCGTTTCTGCACCCTCCTCATCCCCTCACCTGGGAACGGCTTCGGTCACCTGGGCTTTCTTAAGACAGGTACCTGTGTTGTATTCTGCTCTGCCATTGTGCTCTGCATGACGTATTCGCACTTATTCTGCAAGACAAGGCACTCATTTACATTTTGAAGATTATAAGGTAAGGATGTAGTATTCAGGCATACTGCCGGCTTTGTTTACATTACTCGTATGCACAGGTCACATCCCCGTCTTTTTTGACTGCCGTGGGATACAATAATAGGTTGAGGCCCTCACCCTTTGTCATCATCATATATAATGCTAGCAGGGGGTAAATAACAGAAAAAAACCCAATCTAAATAGACGGGAACGTAACCGCGAGCGTTCGAATAATGTAAACAAAGCTGGCGATACGCCCGGATACTACAGTACAGTACATCCTTCCCGATTATAATGCAATTTACAGTACATTCTGGCTATCACTAGATAATTTTGTTCAGATAAGGAAGGATCTATAAGAACTAAGGGGTACCTTCGCACAAAGTGGCATTTCCGTATACGGTACTTTCCACAAGAATATTGTGGCAAAAGACTATAAAACAGTACCGGTAATTAGAGGTGGACCGGATATCCGCATCTGCAGATATCCGCATCATTTTGTACATCCGCATCCAATAATGCGGATATTTTCGTAACTAATAAGTCATAAAAACTTATTATATTTACACTTTTACAGAATAACTAATTAACTATTAACCCCTTGAAGCTCTGACACGTTTTAGCAGTTTATTTTTGCTATCATTAGACGATTTTATGCTGCTTAGGAAGGATATGTGGGTATTAAAAGGGTAAAGAACTAAAGACTATCCCAATCAACCCTCTGACTTCCATATACCCTTCCTAATCTGAAAAAAATCGTCTAATAATAGTCAGAGAAAAAAAAAAAAAAGTGCATCATGGTCCTTTTCATGGATCCTCAGAGGGCTAAGAAGTAAATAGGGCTAATATTGAAATATATTTATGTTTATCAAAATTAAGCAATCAATAATAAATATAACTATTAAATGCCTAGATAGTAGGACTAGTTTAGTACAGTTACTTTCCTTTCCCTCCTTCCTCCTCTCTCACTTGTACACGTTCAATACGAAGTATTGCCAGTAAAGGACTACTAAAACATTTAATTCTTGGGATCTTTTTCGTAACAAATGTGTGGTGTTCAATCTTACATTGCCGTTCCCTTTCCTTTAATAGATCCTATTGTTTGTGTATCAAACAATTTATAGCTTTACGGGTCCCCGTCCCACACCCTGGTAACACAGATAATTGAAATTGTAGAATAATATAGTTCATATACTCATGCTTCCTCTACTTATAATATATTGTTGTCTCAAATGTTTTAGTATCTTACAATTTCCATTATCTGTGGCTAAAACTCTTGAGGGCTAAAACTATCCGCATCCGCAAATACTGAAAATAAATATCCGCATCTACATCCGCAAATATCAAGAAATCAATATCCGGTCCACCTCTACCGGTAATACAGTACTGTACATGGCCCAATTATGTCAGGGAGGATGGAACTTTACAACCTCCGGGAAACTAAGGGGTTAACCCATTCTGTACCGGCGACATCTTTTTTAATTTGATTTCAGGTACATTTATACAATTTTTGGCAAGAATATAGAGTTCGGGCGTACTGCCCGCCTTGTTTACACTACGCGTAGGCTTGCCATCATGTTCCCGGCTATTTTGACTGCCATTGGATATAATAATATGTTGAGGGGGGGCTTTGCTCCCCTCACCCCCCAATGACATATGATCATCACAGTTATTATGTCCTAGGTAGTGATAAAATAGCCAAAGCAATCCGTATCCATCAGGACCTCTAATTAGGCCCCCTTCAATTTGCTACAAACATACAAAAAACCAAAGCCAATTTTTGCCTCAATTTTGTGCAATTTGCTTTCTTTTGGGTACCGGTAATCAATTAGCCTACGTTATGTTTGGGTAGTTTTAGGTATATCTAGCGGTCCGCCTGCAGTCGTGTGCTTACGCTGAGGAACAGGTGACGTTCGAGTGTGAATCGACCCGCAGTTATCATATTAATGTCTTTATTACATCTCGTAAGTACAGTACAAAACTTGGCTCTAGTTTCCGTATTTATGTACGGAACTGTCCTAATAAAAGATGAACAAAGTCTTTATAGGCTACCCATATTCACTCATTAAACGCCTTAACTCCTCATTTTCCCTGAGCTTTAAAGCCCTCCCCACTTGTGTTTTTTTTTTAATGTTCTTGGGGTAATGGGTTTGTAAATTACTGATTTATAGGTTATTACCATAGGGGCGGGCAAAGCCTCCCTCAACCTATCATTGTATCACACGGCAGTCAATATAGATGGGAACGTGGTTGCAAGCGTGCGAGTAGTGTAAACAAGGCGGGCAATACGCCAAAATACCGGTACCCGGTACTACATCCTTAGCACCACCTAACCTAACTTGGTATCTTCCATGGAGGCTGCGGCCCCAACACCTCTGCAGACAAATTACTCATAATTAGGCTATTGGTGGTGAAAAAACACCTAAAATTGTGCGTCCCAACAAAATGGTCAACAGCAAATGGGTCAGGTGTGAGGGTAGTGCGCCCGGTAACACAACTCTTACCGAGTCGCACCAAAATAGCGTTTAGTAAAGGGTATGTTAGCGGGCATACCGGCGTTCCAGGACTTATTGTCATCATCATAGCCTATCTAGTCTGCCAGCAGGAGGCAAATAATTGGATGTGGGAAAATATTGAAAAAAAAAAAAAAAATGGCATAACAGTTGTGGGTAAATTTTCTGATTAACAAATGCGCGAGTTTTCCAAACAAAATATGTTTTTTCATGCGAAACATTCAATTTTAGCACAAATTTATTACGGAAATGGAAATGTCTCGTTTTGACCATACCCCATCACCCCAACAATTTCCATATTTTTGTCATTAACCTAACCTAACCCAGAAGTTCCAGAACTCCGCTGGTCTTAGCACTGATATGGAGGATGACAACATACTAAAAATACGATGGAAAAGGGAAAAAAAATAGATCTTTACTGATTTAAGATGGCCAATAAAATACAGTACCGGTATATTGTAATTTTCGAAGGTAATGACATAGGCCTATAGAAATGATGTAAGGGTCGTAAAGACTGTACCGTATATAGGCTATGTTACAAAGATTGAGATATCTCGCGCGTGTCAATCGGAAAAAAATACAGAGTTGTATTAGCGGGCGTATCGTCCGCTTGGTTTACATAGGATAGTAAGATAGTCGTACGCTTGTGTCTAATTTGACTGCTGTTATTTGCCCCTGCTGGAAATATATATGATGATGACAATAAATCATGGGGGGTGAGGGAGGCAAAGCCTTTCTCAACCCAGTATTGTATCCCACGGCCGGATTTTTTTTTTACCCAACACCTGGCCATGGCCGGATTTTTTTTTGGCAAGAATGTTAAGTGCGGGCGTACCGCCAGCCTTGTTTACACTACGCGTAGTGGCGTCGGACCTTTCCCATCATGTTCCCGTCTATTTTGACTGCCTTTGGATATAAAAATAAATTAGCCTAACCAAACAACCTAACCTAGTATTCATGTAGTAATGACAGGGGGCAAATAGCAGAAAATATAGCTTCGAAATAGATGGGAACATAACTGCGAGCGCACATGACGACCATACGCACGATCACTACATCCATCCCAAATTTTTTACCCAACACCTGGCCGTGGAATACAATAATGGTTTTGCCCCCCCTCATCTCCCATGATTTATTGTCATCATATATTTTACCAGCAGGGACAAATATCAGCAGTCAAATTATATGGGAATGTAACTGCGAGCGTGCGACTAGGCTATGCAAACAAAGTGAAAGGTACGCCCGCTAATACAACTCTTACCAAGAAAGTCAAATTATACGGGAACGTATCTGCTGGCAATTTATATGATGATGACTATGTCATGGGGGGGTGAGGGGGGGGGGCAAAGCCCCGCCTGCCGCCTCAACATATTATTGTATCCAATGGCAGTCAAAATAGACGGGAACATGATCGCAAGCGTCCGACGCAGCCGCCGTCATGTTTACATGGTCGATCGCCGCGGTTAAGTTCGCGTCTAGCCTATTTTGACAGCGATTTTTTTTTCTCGGTTAGCCTATTTGCCCCCTGCTGGCAATATAGGCCTACTGTATATAGGCTAATGATGACAACAATAGACCTACCGTATGTCATGGGGAGGTGAGGGGGTGCAACCGTGCAAAATCCCACCCTCTTATTGTATCCAATGGCAGTCAAAATAGACTGGAACATGATGGCAAGTGTCCGCCGCTGCTCCGCATAATGTAAACAAGGCGGGCGGTACGCCCAAACTCTACATTCTACCCACGTTTTGTTAGGGAAAATAGTTCGCATGGCGGCATGGAGGAATTTAGGGGAAGGATGTAGTTACCGGGTGTACCACTACCGACATATAACATAAATAATCTATAAATAGGCCTACTTATAATAAAATAAATACTTATAAATCTATAATACTAAGTTAGGTTTGGTTGTTTGGTTAGGGTAATGTATTTTTGTATCCAAAGGCAGTCAAAATAGACGGGAACATGATGGGTGAGCGTCCGTGTAGTGTAAAAAAGACGGGCGGTACACCCGGTAACTACACTCTTGCCGAATTTAGTTATCGACAACTTGAAAAACCCTGATTTCACCAAATTTCCGAAATATAACACCAACAATAATCAGTCCCGAAAGTAAACAAAGCATTTGGTCGACTTGACCTAGTTTTGTAGGAGGCGGTGCTCGATTCACCCAATAAATGGCGCAAGCGTTACTCACCTAAATCAAGTACCGGCAACCTGTTTTTGCTCTCTTACAGATCAACATAGGCTAGGCTATATGAGGATAACAAATTACAATAGGCTAAGTCAAGGAGGGTGAGGGGGGCCCAACCCATCATGCATCAAATTTAGCCTAGGCTACCCCACAATTTCCCTTACCTACAGTAAAAGCGCGATTTACCCAATAAATGGCGCCATTCGATGCCGTATCTTCAGATTAGGATCATTAGGCCTAGCCTAATGAATACTGAGTAGGCTAAGTTTATGCAAATTCTCCACTCAAACCATGGAAAACAACAATAGACAATCTTCAAAGTCACTACATCCGCCTTATTAGAAACAATTTATTAGGGAAAATAGGCAACAACAGATTCGCCATATTTTTCTCCATATAGTCCGCATGGAGGATTTTCGTTATTGACAAATTGAAAAAATACCCTTTTCACAGAAAAAATCGGAGTGGGTATTTGCACCCGACCGTGAAAATACCAGGGGCGGTATTTGCACCCGACCGTGTAAATAACACTCTACGGTATTTGCACCCGATCGTCGTCTTATGCATCGTCTTATAAATATTTTAAAACAGAGTTAAATATAGCAAAACGAACAATATAACAAAGTGAAGCTGACAAATATAGAATACTATACAGTATGTGAAGCAGTGAGCGGATATCTTTTTCCTATCACTCAGTTCAGTTTTTCTTAAATTGCCATAACACTATAGATTTCACTTAGCCTATAGAATAATACATGCGAACCAGTGAGCAGAATATCTTACTGAAGTTTTTACGATTACAAACTTTATAACATTTGAACAATTTAACAAGTTATTTACGGAATTAAGAAACAACAAAATAATCAGGAAGTGTTTATAGAGTAGTCTTGATGTAGGCTACTATTGAAGCGGATAATAAGCACCAAGAGACAAGGGGATGGGTTCACGGATAAAACAAAGGTACTGTATCTACCATGTGGTTGCCACTCTATAAGAACATAAGAAACTGGGAATCTGTGGAAAGCTGATTGCCCCACACAAGGCAGAGCCCTCTCACACTCAACCCTAAATATAAGGCCTAATTGTAGGCCCAGCTCACTAATGCCAGTGTCCCTGTCTGCATCAAAAGATGGTCTTAAGCTGACACGATCAAATCTAATTTACAATCATGAAGTAAACTTAGAACTGCAACTATAGCCTACTACAGCCAACATCGCCGTTTGACAGATGATCAACGAAAAGAGATGAGTGAAGTGATTAATATGCAACCAACAAACAACTTAATTCTAGTATGAAGTATTCCAAAATAGTTACTTTGCAAGACGTTAGAAATATGAAGAAATGGGCAAAGCTGGGAGAAAGTGTGTCTTAGATGTATGCATTGTGTATGCATTTGTGAGAAATGAAACGTGAAATTATTCAAAATGTTCTACAAGCTTTTTGTGACATGATGGGAGATGCAAAAAAAACAAGAACAGTAATGCTAGATAAGGACAACAATGAAATTCAAGCAGTATAAGTGGGTCTGTATTAACACCTTATTAGCGGGCTAGGCGGTCTAGCGGACAAGCGGGGTGTTTTTACCCTAAATAGGGTTGTTTACGTGATCATTTTCATGCCTAAATAAGACCCAGAGCGTAAAACAAGTATCTATCCCTGAAAGGGCATAAACAGAGCTTTCCAATGACACCCAAACCATCCTTGTACGACCGCTGGTTCTCTTGCAACGATCGTGCAACATGAGTGCAAAAACCCTGTAATTAGGTAATTTCCCTACATAATTCCCTGTGTAGTGAGTGAGAGAGGGGAGGGAAGGGTGGGAGGCACCTCAGTTGGTCCACCGTGGTGGTCATGAGCGGTCATAGGGTTGCTAGGCTCCTCACACCGCTCAGCTCTCTCTCTCGGCAACATTACGTGCTGAAAATGGCGCACGACATAAGTTGTGAACCGCCACTTAGGCTAGTCGGAATTTTTGGTAAACCTGACTTTTTGGACCGACAGCGATTTCAGTAAGTTTTATTTTGTTTTTTGTATTTTTTCCTTCAGATATAGTGTTGCTTTATACTGAAGAGGAGCGGAAATGAGTATTTACCCATTATCCAACAATCTAAAAACACGCCCCTATTAGACTATTTTTTTTTTTTGTTAATGTTCTAGGCTATTAGCCTAACCTAACAACCTTACCTAACCTAGTATATGAGTGGGGGCTGCCGCCCCCACACCCCCGCTGGTTAGGTTACTTTTTTTTTTTTTTTTTTGTGCCATTAGCCTAACTTAACAACCTAACCTAACCTAACCTAGTATATGGGTGGGGGCTGCCGCCCCCACACCCCCGCTGGATGGGTACTGGCTGAAAACCTTATTGTTTTACAGTAGCCTAGGCCTATACATGTATTTTAGCGTTTTTTTGTTTCTCCCTTGTAATACATTTCCGCTCTTAATGCCATATATAACAATGATGTATATGCTCTACCGGACCTATTAGGCCTAAAAAGATCGATGAGCTAACTGTCGGTCCAAAACATCAGTATAACCGAATTTTTTTATTTTAATACCACAAATTTTCCGAGTGTTTTTTATAAACAAAATTGGTCATTTGCATCAATATATAGTGTTTGTAATTAATTAGAAATCTCGGGAAAACCTATTTTCCCCATTAGGCCTATCGATCGATGTTGAGACACGCTCGCTCCCCGATAGTGATTTGAAAAGACATTAGCCTAACCTAACAACCTTACCTAACCTAACCTAGTATTATGGGTGGGGGCTGCCGCCCCCACACCCCCGCTGGTTGAGTACTAATCCCTTAATAAAAAAATAAAAAATTTGGCTGTCGATTATACGAAGGTGAAAAAAAAGTATATGAAGTCTATGGTGTTTATTCTGCAATCTTCAGCTTGATTGTACATTGATAACGGGAAAGTACCGTATTGACAACCTTGTTACGGAAATTAAATTTTAGTACCATACTTTTATATTAGGATTTTACGAGGGTTTAACACATTTCCATATGATTTTTAGAGCTATCGATGACTGAAAGTACCGTATTGACAACCTTGTTACGAAAAATAAATTTTAGTACCATACTTTTTTATTAGGTTTTGCCGAGGGTTAAAACAAATTTTCTTTTGATCTTTAGAGCATATAGATTCAATATTTATCTTCAAATATATCAAAAAAAATTGTGGTATTAAAATAACATTGAACCGGCTAGTCCAAATTTATTTCACACGACATAAGTTGCGCGCCGACAGTTAAGGGTTAAAGTCGATATCGCAAAATAAGATGATCATCGGGTGCAAATAACGTTCAGTGTTATTAACACAGTTGGGTGAAAATACCGCTCCCGGTATTTTCACGGTCGGGTGCAAATACCCACGTCCACACCAAAAATCTGTCAAAGATGTCAAATAGCAGGGGTGTGGGGGCAGCAGCCCCCACCCATAATACTAGGATAGGTTAGGTAAGGCTAATGTCCTTTCAAAGGGGTATAGGCTAGTAAACACTAGGATAGCTTATACCAGGTCAGAGGTAAGAAGAAGAGTCCTAAATGTAGTCTCCTTGAATGCTACCCAACAATATAAAACTAGCCTAGGCCTATATTCCTTGAAAAACATATATCCTAAAGATAACTTGGTAAATAAGGCCTCGTGGCAACTGGCAAGGGGAGAACCCCAAGCTAGGTTGTTGGACTAGGGTTAGCCTTGGCTATTCCAATACTATTATCTGAATCTCTTTAAATGTTACCTCCAAACCATTGGAAAAGCCCCTTGCATGTGAAATCATTGGTCTGAAAGTAAAACTAGACGAAAATTGAAAACAGCGAACCCGCCAGGCAGCTTGGGGAACAACAACAACAAACACTGAAATTCGTAAAATGAAAACAAAGTATAACAAAAATACCCTTAACTAACAATATAATAAACAAATAAAACCCTTCCACATTACCTTGAATGCCTGAAGATCCATCACAGCGCATAATAACGTTGGACCAAAAAATATTGTCCGGGACCCACAACGCCATCATTCCTTCCCCACCACACCCCAGGGGCCAACTGACGCTCTCGTTTCCAGCGTTGCCAATCCTGCAGATTCTTCGCTAGATTAAAGCGGTCAGAGCGCTAGACAGCAAACATCCGTATAGTATCGGTAAATAATAGGTAGAAATGTTTGATATAATGCTTTTATGTTCATAATTATCTCTAAAATCACCTATAGGCGACCATATATCAGAAGTACAGGTATGTATCCCATTAGAAGCCTAACACACAAATTTCGCTAGATTGTAATGGCTAGATTCTAAATACCCTTAATCTATGAAAATACATTGGCAGAAGCTCTAATATATTGTTAAAATCTTTGCAAGTATCACACAAATTATGTATAGGTTATCTTAGTCTCAAAACTAACAGTTTTTATCCCAATAAAGGTTTGATAATAAGCGCTAGATATAAGCAAATGTTTCTATCTAGCAGGAATGCCGCTATAATAGCAACACTGTTCCAACTTGTTGATCGTTCGACCAAGGATTCGACTTGCGCAAACGAAACGAACCTCGTTGATATTCGCATTTTAACTATTTTGTCATTACTATCCATTAATGTAAAGTAGATATGGGTAATAGGTAATTGTATTTAAATGTTAAATGCGTTTTAAAAGCATTGGTGAAGTAAATTACTGAGACTACTGCAGAATTAGTATCATGTTTGATTCGACTCCTTAGCAAATGAAACATCACTTATAGCAAATGAAATACCATTTATACTATTTGGTATCACTATTATCTAACTGTGTAAATAGTACAAAGGGATAATATTAGCATATATTCTTCAATTTCAGGTTATATTTGTAATTAATACTGTACAGTAGCCCAAATAGCTATAATATTTCAAAGTAGATCTGAATCCACTCGTAGTTTTGAAATCAGAAAGCAAACTTTGGACTTGATTTCGACCAATGAACGCCTTCCGCATGAGAGAATGCGAGGCTAGAGTGGAAGAAGCTGATTGGCTGTTTTGAAGTCACCGCCGGATAGTTATATTCAAAACTCACACCCTACCTCCACAATTTAGATTTTGATTAATCTATAATAATATATGGAACATGGAAGTTCTTAGCACATAAAATTGAACGAAGAAATAATTGCATTTTATTCATTGATATCATTGAGTAGTAATAATAATACAGTATATCAATGCAAGTAAATAGTTATGAAGGGGACACTAAACATTGTAAGATGACTGTACTGCGAGCCCACGCTGTCTAAAAGTGGAAAATTCCATTCTTATAACGGCCGCGTGAAATCTCTTGCGTGATTAAATACTCTAATAACGCTTCGAACATGTTATTTTGGCTACCTATAGACGATTTTAGATGTACTGAGCTTAGCAAGGACCTATTATTATTATTATTATTATTATTATTATTATTATTAGTACACCGTGTTCCAAACAGGTAGTCCAGAAATCGGTATCTCAATAAGGGCTAGAGCAAATGGGCTGTAAATTTCCACACCTATACCCTGGCGGACTCTTCCCAAATGGTAGAAATATTAGCTCATTTAGTCTAGTCGTTTGATAGTGATAAAGGTTAATCTGCAAGAGCATTAGCCTACCTATTTGAAACGGGGCATAGTTGCAATAGTCAATATTTAAACCTTTCGTGCTATTTAAGTGTATGTTTCCTGGCGAGCGATAGCGACTATGTGATTTTGGAGGCGGGTCATTATTTTGTTTACCGAACAAAACCCTAATAGTCTCTAAAAGGGAGGGATCTTGGGGATGGTTTTTAAACGTAAATTGGTATAGGAAGTAAATTAAAAATAATATAATATACTGCAATAATAATTCTAAAATAATAATAATAAATAAATACAATTAAATAGCCCCCCATATATGAGATCAATTTATCAATTTTGTTTGCTACAACTAATTCATAAGCTGCATATAATTAACCACTTTTATTAATTTCACTCCAACGCCAAACACCTCCCAAAGAAATTTAAGAAAGCAAGCATGTGATCCACCGGGATTCGAACCTGGGTTACCACATACATATTTTAAGGGGAGATTTCCACTTGAGGGATTTTTTCTGGACTCCTTTCTCCCTCATGTTTAGCCCCATTGTTTTTCTAATTTTAAGACGTTTGCCCCATTATGTTGACGATTTTCAGAACTTTCAACCCATTTCTGTCAATTTTAAGACCTTTCGTGCCATTTAGGTGCCGATTTTATCCTGGCGAGCGATAGCGAGCCTGTAATTTAAGAGGAACCGGGACATTTTTCTACCGAAAAATTTACAAATTTATCTTGAAAGGGGCACAAGGGGGTGTAATCTTAAGCTTGAAGGATATCTAGGGACCAAACTAAAAACCTCCCCTTAAACATTATAACCATTATTACACCGTCAAGACAGTTATGGTGTGATTGACTTGTAAGCATATATTGATATCAAACCGTTAATTGACCACTTGCGAGTTTCGGTCTATAAGGAAGTTAAGGGGAGATATCCACTTGAGGGACTTGACCCCTTTCTCCCTCATGTTTAGCCCCATTTTGAGATTTTAAGACGTTTGCCCCATTAGTTTGGTGATTTTTAAGAATTTCCGACCCATTCTGTCAATTTTAAGACCTTTCGTGCCATTTAGGTGTCGATTTTTTCCTGGCGAGCGATAGCGAGCCTGTAATTTAAGGGGAACCGGCCTTCGGCTGGGAGATTTTTCTACCGAAAATTTTAAAAAATTATCTTTAAAGGGGGTCTAGGGGATGGAAGCTTGATGGAAGTCTAGGGAATCAACTAAAAACCTCTCCACTTATTCACTAACTTCAGAGCAAAGGAGTTTTGTTTTTATAACTATAGATTTTTTTTGGCTCCGTAACCAAAACTAGAAAATGGTACACAATCCAGGGAAAAATGCCTAAATGGCACGGAATTTCTTGCAATTGACAAATGGTTTAACATTTCTTAAATAAATAACTAATTGGGCTATGCATAAGGAAGGTGATTTTTTTTTTGTAATCTTTATGGCTACTATAAGACTATTTTGATCACATTAAAATGGGCCTACAGCCATAAACGAGCTTCCAAATATCTCTTAACCCTTTTTGACTAGCATAAATCCTTCTCAAACTACACTATGGTCTATTACGAAGAACTTTTAGGGGGAGGGGGGGCAATAAGTATAGCCTGCTAAGCCCCGTCCACACGATCGAGCAGTGTCTGGCAGGCTGTGCCCCCTCACCAGGCAAATCTGTCTAACACGCTTGTGTTGTTCACACTGTGGTGATTGGCCAGTCAAAGTCTGCTAGTGGTCGGATTTGGCGTCGGCAAGGCTGGGTGTGGTACGAGCCCCATGATTTGTACAACACGAGATGTAAAGTGCTGTGTAGCATAATATTTGCTATGTGCATGCAAAAGGGAAAATCAAATAGTTATTTGAAGATAAGTAATTTATTTAATCATCAGCTTCCTATTTATTATCCAAAAATCTAATTGCGTGGGAATGTGTCATACTTTGAGATTACGAAACATATTTGAAAAACTCATATGCCAATAGACGAGAATTCGCAAAATACCGGAAGTTAAGAGCTGCAATTACTCTGATGTGATCGTATATTTACGTAATACACTGATAAGCTGAACCTATGGGTTTACTCTATCATATAATCTCTGATTCTGCTTCAATCACGCGATTTTCTGATATGTTCAGCATACATTCATTAAACGAACATTAAATTAATAGTTAGCGCTTAAGATCATGGCGGGGTGGCTTTCTCACAATAATATTAATACTATTTATAATACTACGCATACGAATACAAATAATAATGATATATACAATAACAATAACTTCAATATAAATGGGGACGCTGCCAATACGATATTCTAAAGCTAAAACTTAATTCATACCATCAGTGACCGAAAATAAAGTGCTTGCACATATTACATCCTGGTTTCTTTCCACCAGATTTACCTGATAAACAACCCTATAATTATTATGTTCTTTCCAACAACCAACTCTACTCCTAAAATCGATTAATGAAATTTAACAAACACATGTGGCAGTCCGTGGATTCGAACCCAGGACGCTCACACCGAAAATCAAAAATAAAAGGATAAAACATTTGATAATTAAAGATCAAACTACACACTACTCCCCTACTTCCACAGGCCCCCTTTATCCCCATACTCGCCGGCAAACTACCGGGCAGTGTCTGGTGATTTCGCTCAAATACGGCCGCGGACATTCCCCTGGTTTGCCCGCTGAATTTGCCCCATGTCTGACATTTCCCTCGTGCCTGACGGGCAGTGCTCGATCGTGTGGACGGGGCTTTAAGGGGGGGGGGGGGGGGGGGGGGGCAGTCCATGGGCATAACCTGAACAAATAATTAGGAGAGCCCCCCCCCTAGAATTATAGCATATTGATATTGAAAATGGATATTTTGACTTTAGAATTGGTACTTTAAAATAAAATGCCCAGGTAAGGAGTACCTGTCATAAACTCATAATGCGAGATGTAAACAAACGTCTATGTGTTCCGTTTCTAAATAAACTACACATTTCGAAAGCCAGAGCTGTACCATCACAATCCAGACATAGTCCATGACTTCATTAACCATTAATTGGTCACTTGGCAAGAAATAAATGCCTTAAACATGACTCAAAACAATACATAACTCTAACCTTGTGAGTTGCAGCCACATTCCCACTCCCAACTCCATCAGCCTAGATACCTGTCGCGCTTTCTTTCTCAATATCAATTCCATTTTCTCTTGCATAATAAGGGGAAACTTATTTAATTTCTGACTACAGTACCTTATATTATACAATTAAAACTAGACATGATGGAAGAAACAAACCAGGGACCAAATGATAATATAACTGATTATGTGTGCGATTTATTTATCCAACCTGCGAATGAAGAATGTACAAAGAAATAATAAATACTCAGAAATATGTAGGCCTATACCAAAAAGGAAAATGTTAAACCTTGGTTAAACAAGAAGTGCAAGTCATCCCAAAAGGAATATATAAAGCTATGGGTTATTTATTTGCTAATTTATATATCTTTTTATTTTCTAGTTGCCTCCCCAGACCTCCATCAAGCATAACAAAACATCCCCTATACCCCCCTTCGAGATAAATTTGTACATTTGTTGGTAGACAAATGAAGCTATAAGCAAAGTGACGTCAATAAAGTGCTCCTCCTCACATGGTGTTAAGGCGGTGTCACACGAGCGATTTTTCCGTAAATTTTTACGGGCAATTGTTGTCTGGCAGCTTCAAAATACAAAATCCAGAAGTATTAAAATATCTAACATAAACCAACTTCGATCTAGTTTCCGATTCCAATGCAAAAATAGACCTAAATATCACCAGATAATACTTGCTCGTGGAAAATTGACGGAAAACACCCTCGTGTGACAGCGGCTTTATATTCATTCTGTCTACTTTTCCAAGTGAACGAAAGACAAGACCTGGGTAGTCTCGAAAATTTGAATTACATTATAGACAAGAATTTCACATTTAAAGAGGGTAGTTCACATGAATACAGATTAACCCCTTCAGCATGACGACCTCTTTTCACCTTTTAATCTGGCTAAATTGCCCGTTATTTCCACATAGCGATTTTATGTTTGTATGTCGTCCCAGTTTCGGTTTGTTTATTTTGCAAGTTTTACATTATAAAGTTAGACAATTGTATGTAGTTTTAGAAGGACCTACGTATTCAGAGGGTTTATTGAGATCGTATTTACCCCTAGAGTGCTGAATATAAATTATATGCTAAACAAAATCCTATAATGGTAACCAGAATATATTGAAAAGCACGTCATCGTGCTGAAGGGGTTAAACAAAATACATCAAGGCTTAAGGGGAGGTTTTTAGGTTGTTCCCTAGACCTCTATCAAGCTAAAAACTACACCCCCTAGATCCCCTTTCAAGATAAATTTGTACATTTTTCGGTAGAAAAATTTCCCGGCCGAAGGCCGGTTCCTCTTAAATTACAGGCTCGCTATCGCTCGCCAGGAAAAAATCGACACCTAAATTGCACGAACGGTCTTAAAATTGACAGAAATTGGGCGAAAGTTCTTAAGATCGCCTAACTTATCTCCAAATCTTAAAAACATTGGGGCTAAACATGAGGGAGAAAGGGGTCCAGAAAAAAATCCCTCAAGTGGAAATCTCCCCTTAAGGAGTTGATCCCATTTTGAGATATTTATATCATTATTTTATTGCTTATTATTTTGCTTAAGCCTTGTTTCCATAAGTTGTTTTGTCTTTTTACTGTATTCGTCTAAGTTTTGGTTTGTTTATTTTGCAAGTTTTACATTATAATATATAAAACAAATCTGTCCTAGCTTTGTATTTTGTATTATTGGACACTTAAGTTTAATTCTTACCTTACATTAAATTAAGGGGGTAGAGGAAATTGAATGATCTAATTTTTAATTTATCATATTTTATTCGTTTTTTCGCTAGAACTCCATCGAGCTAAACAAAAAACACACCTAGACGGTCCCTCCTCCTTCACGATAGATTTGTAAATTTTTCGGTAGAAATATTTCTTCTTTAAACGATATTGTGCGCCTTAGGAAGGATCTGTGGTGGTTAGAAGGGTTGGTTGAGATAGTTCAATCTTATTATTGCTAGAGGTCTTTCCTAAGCTGAATAAAATCGTCCAATAGTTGCCAGAATACGATGAAAAGGACGTCCATGGTACTGAACGAGTTAAAGCCGGATGATTATCTATCTATCTATATGCTCAGGCCCAATCCCCACTTTTCCAATTTTTTTATTTTATTTTCCTCTATTTTATTATTATTATATTTTTTTTCCTTGGGGGTGGCCGACTCAAGACAGAGCAAGAACAGGAAAACACAAAACACAAGGCAAAACAGCGAACAAACACATACAAAACACAAAATTCACACACATCTATAGTAGGTCACCCAGGAGAATACCCAGAGACCAAGGTCGCTCCAGCACTCCCCCGGCCCCCGACCACCCGGAGAGGCTCCGATCTCGGCAGGCAGACAGACATGTAGCGGAGCCAAAGCCACAAGCCCGCCCACCACACTTCCAGGCGCACCCTTCATATTAATTGTCTCCCCGGGCCAGGTGCCTGATGGACTATTATCTAGTCCAACTTGCGCCCGACTCCTTCCCCCAAATGACCACGTGTTCACTCAACTATTCACAAGCATTCTCCATTCATTCCTGTTTATTCCCCCTTCCTTTGCCTGATCTATAGTCATTCCTCTATTATCCAAAGCTTGTCTTACACAGTCTCTCCATCTCAATGGGGGTCTTCCTGCCCTTCTATCTCCCCTTGTATCTGACTCATATATTCTCTTTGTAAGCCTTTCATCTCCCATTCGTTCAACATGACCATACCAGCTCAGCACCCTTCTGTCCACTCTGGCTGACAAATGTTCCTGCTGCCCCACTCTCCTACGTATCTCTTCATTCCTCAATCCGTCTCTACGAGTAACTCCACACATACTCCTCAAGCAGCTCATCTCCATCACATCCAGCTTTCTTCTCTCCTTTTCCTTCAGAGCCCATGTCTCAGCCCCATACATCACTGTTGGCACAACAATTCCTTGATACATTGCACTTTTTACTTTCATTCCGAGATTTCTCACCTTCCACATACTTCCCATTGCTCCAAAAACTTTCCTTCCTTCACACACTCTCTGTTTTACCTCCATTTCTATACCTCCACTCCTGCTTATTGTTCCTCCTAGTCTCCTAGATATTTAAAACACTCTACTTGTGCCAATATTTCCCCATCCAGCCTCACATCTAGATTCACCCTATGATTACCCCTATTGCACACCATTACTTTACTTTTATTGACGTTCACCTTCAGTTTCCTCCTCCCACACACCACTCCAAACTCTTTGACTACCCGCTGCAATTTCTCCTCAGAATCCGCCACCAACGCTGTGTCATCAGCGAACAGCAACTGATTCAACTCCCAATCTCTACCATTCTTTCCTACTAAACCCAATCCTCTTCCCATAGTTCTCATTTTCACCTCCCTCACCACACCATCCATAAATATATTAAACAGCCATGGTGACAATACACAACCCTGTCGCAAACCTACCTTTACCTCAAACCATTCACTCAACTCACCATTTCCTACTCTAACACATGCTCTGCTCCCTTCATAAAAACTCTTAACTGCTTCCAACAAATTTCCTCCAATTTCATAAATCCTTAACACCTTCCACATTGCTTCATGATCCACACGATCATACGCTTTTCCAAATTTAAAAGCCCAAAATATCTCCTTATGCTTCTCTAAATACTTCTCACTACAGACTCAATTGAATATGCTCGCCATTCCCGGGTTAACAGTATACAGTGCACTGTTATAAATCAAGGGCATAAAAAGAGTATGAATAAGCTCATGGGGCTTCTGGTTCTGAAGGCACTGTCTAGAAGTTTATAACTGGGATCCCCTGGGAGCTGCTATATGCATATGACCTAGTATTAATCACAGGTGTTGTGCAGGATTTCGAGGCTAAGTTCAGAATATAGAGCGAGGGCATGGCAAGTAAAGGATTAAGAGTTAATATATATAAAACCAAGGTTTTGCACAGTAGATTGGGGCTTGGAAATGTAGAAAAAAGTACGGTAGTGCACATTCATGTGCACTACCGTATATGCAGATTGCAAAATAGGGGTGGGCACAAACTTAATCAGTGTAGTGTTTGCAGTTGCTGGGTACACCATCCATTGGAAGAAACGCTTCACTAGAATAATGGGTCATCTACCGAAGATGAAGTTCGAAGTTTGTATGTATAGTATGCAAAGGTGAGCTCGTATTGAATGATTAGTTTGAGAATGAATCGCTGGAGATGGTGGACAAGTTATGCTACTTGGGAGATACCATCTCTGCCGGTAGTGGGGCCGAGGCCACCACTATCGCCTGAATTAGATGCAGCTTGGGAAAGTTCAGAGAGCTTCAGCCATTACTTACCATGAGAAGACTCCTTCTCCCCTTGAAAAGAAAGATGTACTGGTAGGAATCATGTGTTAGAAGCACAATACCATATGTTTCAGAAATATGGCCTGTCAAAGTGGATGATATCAATAGAATGAAAAAGGAGATGAGAATGATAAGATGGATGTGTAGTGCCAGACTGCAATATATGATATTATGAAGAGCTGAGGAGACAGTTAGGTATCGGGAGTATCTGTGTGGAGATGCATGCTTGGATGGTTTGCACATGTAGAGAGGGTGGAGGAACTAAGTTGGGTGAAGAGATGAAGGCCCTTGAACATGGAGAAAGCTGCGCACAAGAAAGACGTGGGATCAGGCCTTACAGTCTGATCTTGAATATAAAAACCTGACAATTGAGGCAGCTCTGAACAGGGCTACATGATGCCAGAACCGTGTTTCGTGGGGAGCATTCGCTCACTAAAGATATGTATGTATGCATAGTCTTAAATTTGGTGGGTTTATTACAACCAATGTATCTTTAAATGAGATTATAATGGATACTTTACCTACCCTTTTCATCCCTATAATTTTTACTGAGTATAAGATACCGGTAAGATAAGATGATGCATAATATATAAGGTACGATTTTACTATAGGGACACGCATTTGACAGGTACCACCACATATTTATTGGAGATTTAATTTAGGTTTCCACGCCTCCATCAACAACCTACACCTTTTTCTGGTCTGATAATAGTCATAGAAACGATTTAATACAGTTTTTAATGTGGTTTTTGACGAGAATAAAAAAGCGCGTTTGGGCCAAAAATCGGGAGTTGATCGCCTCTTCCGATCGTCGGTTTGTTGACACTACGCCCGACGTTATAGTTACGTTTGTGGTTGTGTTTGTGCCCCCTGCTGGCCATATATATGACGATGACAATAAGTCTAGGGGGGTTGAGGGGGGAAAAGCCCCCCCCCCTCAACACATAGTGTATCCTGCGGCCTAAATTTTTAAATTAGTTAGATAAGTAGCCTACTATAACCTGGAGCGCTACGTAAACAAACTATCGACGTTACTCCCGCGAACGCAACTTTTCCAGCGAGTTATCTTTATGTTTCGTCTAATATTATTAATATTAAAGTGTCCCTTTGTTTTTTTAGTGTTTCGTACACCAGAAAAGGGTGTAGCTTGGTGTCGGATGCATGGAAACCGAAAACAATTTGTATTAAATCCTCGGTGTTGCCGGTCAAATTCGTATCGCTATAGTAAAATCGTACCATAAATAACATACAGTAGGCCTATGGGTATCTAATAATTCTACCAGCACTGAGCACTCACCCTTCCTTCTCCCTCTACTCACTGTTTGTTGTTGTTGCTGTTCCTCAGGCTGTCTGGCCGAGCAGCCCTAAGGTCCCGAGCAAGGCCAAGGCCATAACCGAGCGCCCCCACAGAACCCTCCCTGCTTACCACTAATAATGCCCAGGTGACCGAAGCCACTCAGAGGCCGGGAGCTGAGGAGGGTGCGGAAACGCCCGGGAAACAAAAGCCCCACCCAAGGCCCTGTGCCCCTCAGCAATTATGAAGGGAAAGTTGAGGGGCAAAGGAAAAATGTGACGCTTTGCCTCCCAATCTGCCACGGTTGGCAGTAGGGAGGTCAATCCACGGAAAAGACACCGTCACTTGAGATCTAGAAAATATATAAGTAAAAGGAACAGTCGGAGTAAGCTATGGGTATGGCAGAGAACGCTCAACTCTCATTCTGATAGACCAGCCCATCACCATTCTACTCACTGTTCAACATGACGGGTCGATGTGCTGCCACTTTGGTTGATGCGCTGCCACTTTGGTTGATGTGCTGCCACTTTGGTTCCGTCTAGGCTATAGGCCTACATCGCGTATTTCTTAAACGGCCTCTGCATCAATCTGTAAAACATTCTGCTATTAGCAAAACATGATAAATACAAATAAGAAAATAAAATACAGTACACACAAACAAACAGAACATCAAAGTGTCAAACCAAAACAATTTGTAAGATTGTTTTTGGAACAATGTAGCATATAGCCTAACTTATAGACACTGTACAAGGATATCACCTCTTCCAAAACTGAGTTTATTCCATGAGAACTCTACGCCCGGTCGTCTGGGTCCACAGTCAATGCCAAAATATACACGAAATGTTCCATATACTAACCTTACAATGCGATAAAATGCGATGAGTTAAAACCGACACGTCAACACAGTCACACACTTCGATTGAAATGTCAACACTGATTGATGACGTCACCCAACCCCGTCACCCACACCCTCCACCCCTTCGATCCTCGAGTCCAGTCTTATTATAGGCCTATGATCTGAGTTTTTTTTTTGTATTAAGTTTCGTATAAAAATTCCCATATTTTCTTAGTACGTAGTCTGTTTTACCTTAAGCATTTTAAAGTAATTCTCCCTACCAATAAATGCCTACAGTGGCCGATAGAGGCGCTGAACGCAAGGTTTGCGCGGTGCATTGCGGGAAATGGGCGACATCGCGGAGCTATCCACCCTCCCTCTCCTTCAACAATTCTTTATTATAAGCAGTTAGTCGAAATTTCTGAAGCTGACTCATACTTTGGTCTATGCATACATTTGTTTTATATATTTTAAAATCACCCATATTCATAAATAACGTATATTTACAATACAAAGTCAGCAGGTATTTTCGCGCCAATTTTGTTATGATAATTAATCAGCTTATAATTATGTTTGTAGTCATTATCAGCTGCATATGAACTTTCCCTTTATTACTATACTATATAAGCACTTAGTGTAGTCGTATACTGTATAATAAAAACGTGTATAATCGCACAAAAATTGAGATAAACTGTGCATGTCCTACTTTGGGTTTCAGAGGCCGTGTTACATCGTTTTTCGGGAATAACTTATTAACAAACAGTTGGATCAGTATGATATTTTGACACAGCTTTTTTCACACCGTGCCCTAATTTTCGCCAATATAGTGCATTACCAAACGTGTAGAAATAAGCCATCTGTCCCTGTGTCATGAGGTTAAAGTCACACATTAATGACTAAGAAACGAACAAGGCTACCGTGGCTTACCCGTGAGAACCACCAAACCATTATTGCTCCTCCATCAAACACGGTAGTTATCAGCCACCACCCAACCCTATTATCGCCTTTAAATTCAAGTTATCGGTCAATATCAAGTATAAATATACAAACAGTATGTATTTTTGTATATTTATACTTGATATTGACAGATAACTTGAATTTAAAGGCGATAATAGGGTTGGGTGGTGGCTGATAACTACCGTGTTTGATGGAGGAGCAATAATGGTTTGGTGGTTCTCACAGGTAAGCCACGGTAGCCTTGTTCGTTTCTTCGTCATTAATGTGTGACTTTAACCTCATGACACAGGGACAAGTGGCTTATTTCTACACTTTTGGTAATGCACTATATTGGCGAAAATTAGGGCACGGTGTGAAAAAAGCTGTCAAAATAACTGATCCAACTGTTTGTTAATAAGTTATTCCCGAAAAACTATGTAACGCGGCCTCTGAAACCCATAGTAGGTGTTGGGCATAGTGATATTTACAGTCGTAGCTCTGGCGCTAGTTCAGAAGCGTCCACCAGAGGTCTCAAGAGAATTGTTGGTAGGGAGAATTGTGCCCTCCTCCCCCAAATGAGACGTACACTCTCGGACACAAATTATGGCCTGGCACTTGCGACGTTATCTCGGAGTGAATCGAATCCTCTTATTCAGTTTGTGCTTATTGATTCTTAAATTCACATCGGGGATTCATTAACCCAAAGATAATATAAGTAAAGAGGGGAAGAAATGACGTTACAGTTCTGACAATAGTAATCCGCGCACATTAGAGATGGCAGCACAATCACAATAGACAACGAGAGGGTACCTACTACTATATAATAATCCTGGTACTAATAATGCTATGAACAATGAATTCAATGTTGGCCACAGACTCTGCAAACGTTACCAAGCCAATAGACATATATAAAGGATACCGAGAAGGCCAGATCATCATGTCATTTTTGCCATTAAGGGGGTAGTCTCGCTGGTGGTGGTACAGTCGGATACCATAGTCTCTTACCCACTCAGGAGAATTCGTGGACCCCTTATGTTTTTCTCTATGTTATTATATCTATCTGGATTGATTTTTGGATATAAATTGCTTTTCAATAAATAGTATATATATTTTTGTAGTTGATTTATAGAACATTCTATTCATAAATTCGTTTCAAAAGATATGTTTCCATAAACTAGAAATAGGTGAAGTCCACTAATTGTTATGAGTGGGCTAGAGACTATGGTATCCGAGTGTACAGTCGCGCTAATAAGTGATGTCTGGGCACCAAGTATGTTTTGATCAATAATTCGTATCAGCGATATCTAAGCTTCATTTCTTCATATCGAGTGAAATATACAAACATGTTCCTACACTTACCCACCCTATCCAACATCTGACAGACATTAATACAGCCCAGAGCAAGCCAAACGTAATGACAGCTGGGACATGACTTATTAGCGCGACTGTACCACCAGATTGATGTCTTGGCAACTGTACGTGAAACAGCGGGAGATAAAGCAAAATAAAAAACACAGGAGCTTAAGGGGGTAGTACTCGCTTTTTATGGACCCCCTTCTCCCTCATGTTTAGCATATTAGTTTTAAGGTTTTAAGACGTTCGTTCCGTTAGTTTGGCGATTTTGAGACCTTTCGCCTCATTTTGTCAATATTAAGACCTTTCGTGCCCTATAAGTGTCGATTTTTTCCTGGCGAGAGATAGCGAGCCTCTAATTTTAGGAAGAACCGGCCTTCGGCCTGGAATTTTTTCTACTGAAAAATGTACACATATATCTTGAAAGGGGGTCTAGGGGGTGTTTTTCTAAGCTTGATGGAGGTCTAGCGAGGAAACTAAAAAATGTATTTATAAATAAATATATAGACCAAAACCTAAGCATTACCCCCTTAAGACAATGTAATGTTAGATGACAGAGAGATTATGAAGAGGGAGGAAGATAAATATATGACTTGCTGGATAAGGATGACCAAATAAGACCATGGGTGGGTAAAGGGACGGAGCTTATGTGGGGGATCAGAGACAGATTATGCAACAGAGAAAATAATGAGAATATTATAAAAGGTGGGAATGTGAAAACCAGGCGAAATAACAGACACGAAAAACAGACACGAAATAACAGACACGAAAACCAGACGAAATAACAGACACGAAAACCAGACGAAATAACAGACACGAATTATATAAGATGGTAGACAGTAATAAAGACGATAAATTAACCCTCTCCGACATATGACGCGATTTTGAGCCTATTGGGGATACTTTAAAGCCTTTGTTACCATCAGGGGTATTTAGAAACCTTTAGTTTAGTTACTTCAACCTTTGCAGTTGTCTTTGAGTTAGCTGTGGGCAGAAAACTAATTTTGGAGAGGTAATTATATGAGTGAGAGAACTCTATTTCTTATTGCTAATCTGGCAATCTCTGCGTCATATGTGCGTGAAAGGGTTAAGAATATATATGAAAAGAAGCAGGGCAGTCTTATGAGCGGGGTAGAGACTATATGGCATCCAAGTGTATCTATACACGGTTTCTTTTCAACTGACGGTAAATTGCAAAGTTCCCATCAAGAATTCTCAGTTATTTTGAAGATTTTGTAGTGAAAAACAGTGTTAATTATATAAACTTGGTCGTAATATGATGCAGACATACAATAGTTTCACATTTGTTCACTAAGTATCGAGAAAGTAGCTGCTAAAGAGATTCAATTTATCGACAGTTGAAAATAAACAGTGTATCTAGAATGAAGCGCTACCGTTAGTCCAGTAAATCTAGCAATCATTTAACTGGACCTAGAACAAATTGCAATAGAAGGTTTTTTGGCTTTAACTTGTTTATTAGGTCCCTCTGATGAACATATAAAAAGTCTCCAACTTTTGGACACTGGGAAAGTGGTTAATTTGCATAAATTCAAGATGGCCGCCGTCCAAAGCTTCAATTTACAGATAACTTTTTTCTGGTTGCTCCTAGACCCTATAAATGTATTACAAACAACGTTTTTTTGGCTTTAACTTGTTTATTAGGTCCCTCTGATGACATATAAGTCTCCAACTTTTGGACACCTGGAAAGTGGTTAATTTACAGCCGAAAAACCTTACAGACAGGCTGAACTGTCTCTTTCACAAGGGGTGACACAGGCACTTTGTGCTTGTATGGGTTTTTTGACCTGTTGTCCCTCTTTTTTATAAAAAAAAAAAAAAAAAAAACATGACGTAGTATGACGTCATTCAGAGCCAATTATGTAATTCATGATAGGAGTTCGTATTCACTTGGATCATCGGTGCTTGCATCAAAGTTGCTATTTTGACAGAGTCCTTTACATTGACCACATGCACTGGAACATTCAAGCTCATTCCGTTTGCAACTACAGCGTTGAGTGTCACAGTTGCCCTTACACTGACATCTGACCAATTTCAGTAGTGAATCAGGAGCCACTGGCAAATCCATCGTCTTCGGTTCAAGCTGTCCCTTCCGCAGACACCAGCCCCATTTCTCGGGGTCCACACAGTTCCCCATCCATTCCTGGACCTGACAATAAACTCGGAACGAGTGGTATTTGGCTGCATCGGTTGTTGGGGGAAGGCTGTGAACTTCAACGGTAGTTGAACTTTTTGCCACCTTGTTGCAAAACTTTGTCTTTCGCAGTCCGTCAAGGGTGTCATTTCCTTTTTCCCCGTACAAATAAACCAAGGCCTTTTCACCAGCTGATGATATCGCGTCTTTACTTCCACTTTGGCAACAGAATGCTTCTATACATTTCAAGAAACCGTTGTCTTCCCTGACTTTCCTCAAGGCAGCCCCTTTACCAATACCATACAGTCGTGAGGTTGTGTCACATCCACAGAGTGCATGGACAACTGGCAGGACACGACAGATGCTTTCACCGAGAGCTTCTGCTACTGAGTTAATATGCCAACATTTCCCACCTTCCTTGCTCGACTTGAAGTACAAATCATTCATCCCTCGTTCCGCATAATGACACAACAGCACCAACAAGTCTGTGTCCTCACCTATCACATATGTCACGGTTTCCCTTGCATGCTCAATTCCCTTCTTCGCAATCATGACATCTGCATCTGCTGGCGCATTGACACAGTCAATTCCATTTGCCTTGAATGTTTCACACAATAAGTCAATGAAGTTTTGCTTATTGTCCGAGTTTGACAAGAAGTTTTCCTTTTTTGACCGAAGGGGCATGGTTGGAGTGAACATCACCTTTTGACCAAAGACTCCTTTTGATCGTCGATTGTGTGTCATGTCCTTGGTAGTAGGTCCTGATTTATAACCGTCGAATACAACCACCGGGTTGAGAAAGTTTTTGGAAACATGCTTCATGTACATGCTTGCAATGTCCTCAAATGTGTCACCCTTCTTCCATGGAATCCTTTGCAATAAGGAACCACCATCCAGAACATGGGTCACAGTCCTTTCTTCCTCAAATGATTCCAATGACGACTTGGGAACAACAGCAGCTATCTCATCTCCTAGCTGTGGTTTATTGGCTTCCCTGAGCCTCCCCCACTTATCGAACAGAGCAGTAGGGTAGCTAGACAACTCATACGCAAAGACCTCTTCAACACCTAAGTCCCTGTTATTAGCAAAGATGAGGAGCCTCTGGAAAAGGAGCTGTGGGTCGATTGGTACTTTTTCAGCACTGATTGTAACCTTTGCACCCAACGACTCAACTTGATCTTTCTTCCTAAATGAAAAGTCAAAAGCATTGCTACCTTCCATCTTCTGCACAATGTTCATACCAACCTCATACAGTAAATGAGGATTGGCCGAGGCTGGTCCTGTCACACCGTTGGCAATATTCCTGAGTTCATTTGATTCTTGAAATGGATCATAATCCTTGAAGAATGCGAGAACCTTCTCTGTGTCCTTCCTATCTCGTTCACGCCTTGCTTCAGTCATTTCTTTGTGCTGCTCAGAGGTGTGGAAATGCTTCCCTGTCAGTTCTTGCATAACTTCACTCACCTCAGCGCAGGCTGGCATAGCAAGTAACCAGCGCAGGCGTTGCGTTTCCTCCATGCCCCTACCACGTGTCAATCCACCATTCGTTTTCAAAGAGCGCATCAAAACCTGCTCTATAACCAAGTCGCTTGGCAGTCCTGCCCACAGCCGATCACTTCGGCGGATCACAAATAGACCGGAGTTCAATTGACAGAACATGTCTGGGTTGAGCTGCTCAAGTTCAATCATGTCTTGAATGTACACATGGGCTGACTTGGCATAATTGTTATGACCACACGCTGCAAAGTACGGCAACATCTCCTGGAGTGTTCCGAGGTACAGTAGGAAATCGCCCATTCTCAGTGCCCTCAGGAAGCGACGCAGCAGGTCAATCATGTCCATGTATTGAATCCATAGCTTTCCCATCTTATGCTCTGCTAAGGAGCTCTTCTCAGCTTTAAGTTTTTCAGAAATTCTGTTGAAAACGTCTTTACTGCAGACTTCATCCGGTGAAACGTCTTCACGCAACAGCTTATCCAAAAGATCTGCAGCCTCCTGGAAGTCCTTGCATGCGTCACTTTCCTCATCTACCATTGAGAGGTTGACACCGTATGCCCTGCCTAACACAATCGAACTCAAGGCTGTGTCAACCAAGAAGTGGCCTCTGATTGCTCGTGCATAGGCTTTCCCACTCAGCATTTGGGTCACAGCATTTTCAGCGTATATAAGTTCCAAAAACCTCCTTAAGCCCAGATGCTTCCATAACATGGCCCATGCATCCCAAAAAGCTCATCACAGAGTGAAAGCCACCAAGGTTCAAAACAATGGGTTTCAGTTCGCTTCCTTCCTTCTCATGAACAATGATCGTCTTCGCTTTCCAATAAAGCGGTTGGTCGAATGTCAGCATTGGCGTCGTTCCCTGGCGATGGCTTTCCGCAGCAACGAAGTGAAGTGTTGAGTAAATACAACTCATGTCCGTAGGGTCCATGTCAATCATGGGCAAGAAATGGACGGATGATTTCCCTGGGTGTGGTCCATGGCACACACTCTGCATTAAGCCGGACCAGCCTGGTCGTTTTGGTCGAAGCAACCATGACGTTTTCCACAGTATGTCCAGATTTTCAAGCTTGTCAGATGCTGAAATGGGGTCAAGCTTTCTAAATTCGAGAGGCCCACCCTTCTTGCGAACACTGCGGTAGTATTTGATTTCAATTTGAGCTGCCGTGAAGTTGTTTTCAGGTGACTGCAATCTTGGTATTGATGTTGTGTCTCTTACTTCAGGGGTGACAGCAACAATTATACCCATACCATGGTATGTTCCTCGCCCATCAAGCGTACGCAAGTTGTGATCAACATTGTCTGCAACGAACTGTCCAAACCTGCCTGCAGTGGATATGTTGGTGCCCCTGAAATTGGCAGCACACTTCGAAAACCTCAAAACTTCTGCGTAAGGCAGACAGAAGCCGTGGCTGTGTAAACTGTCCACAAGAAAGCGGGAACCAAAGTGCTGGTGCATTTGAACCGCCAATCCATACTGAATGGGTGCTACAATGGCCCTTGGTCTGGTAAGTTGCACGATACTTTGTCCAATTGATGCAACTTCAAGATCACATGACTTGCCACTGAACGTCTCTTGCAGCAATATACGAAGGGACTGCGGAACGTACGCCACATTCTTTTCCAGCGACCGGAGTTCAGAAGGATCTGGATAGAAATCTCTACAAGTATCAATGTTCTTTATATCTGCTTTGATCAACCGTGCCGCAGCCCTGACTATCTTTCTTTGTTCTGATTCCTCATCATCAGTCTGTGGTGAGTCTTTGAATTGTTGCAAAATCTTTGCAGCACTTTCTTTGACACGTACAACATCGCTGTGTCCATGCACGTTACTAATAACCAGTTCATCCCCAAAATATGAAATAAGTTTTCTGTTTCATGTATTTTACACTATACGCTTCAACATCAGGGCACAACTGGGACATTCTATCAACGAGATCAACCACTGTAGTCTGTTCATCATCATTGCCACTGACTAGGTCCTCGATTGCGAGTAGAAATGCTTCCTCTCGTGAGGCATCTACTTTGCGACCCTTGCGAGGAGGTTCACTGTCTGCGGAATCATGATATTTGGAGGGGATCTGCCTATGTGTCTGGAAATTTGAGCTGCACTGCTTGTGATATATTGCGTCAGCTGCTGGAAGATCGCGTGCAAAGTTAATTCGGCCTCTAACAGTGTCAGCCCACTCATCAGCCCTGGCATCACATGCAGAAAGTATTGTCCTTTGAAGTTGAAGGTGCGTACTGGATACACTTCTTCTGAATCATGCTTTGTGTCCAAATAGATTTTTGTACCACAAAAAAAGCAGTTCTCTGTAAAACAAAAGTCTGGTGTCTGAGAACGAAGAGCAGGTTTTTCAGGACGTTTCTTCTGCTTCCCAGGAATTCTATTTGGCTTCGTATTGACATGCTTCTTTCGGCAATCAATGTGCACCGTTTGGCCCTCGGACACGGTAATTGATGGCATTCCACGTTCAGTACTGGCCTTGTTGATAGTATCTGCTCCCTTCGCCCTCAGCTTGACTGTTTCTCCTTCGTCTAACGTGTTTGAGCAAATGCCGCAGGGATTATGCACCACCTCTTCTTCCATGGCTTCGGTAGATGTCGCACCAATCTGTTGAAACAAGAAACAAGATGATGGGATTAGTATAGGCCTAGGCAAAATGTAATAGACAATAATGTGCAGTAAAGGTAGGGCTTGACCTAGAACAAATTGCAATAGAAGGTTTTTTGGCTGTAAGGTTTTTTGGCTGTAAATTAACCACTTTCCAGGTGTCCAAAAGTTGGAGACTTTTTATATGTTCATCAGAGGGACCTAATAAACAAGTTAAAGCCAAAAAACGTTGTTTGTAATACATTTATAGGGTCTAGGAGCAACCAGAAAAAAGTTATCTGTAAATTGAAGCTTTGGACGGCGGCCATCTTGAATTTATGCAAATTAACCACTTTCCCGGTGTCCAAAAGTTGGAGACTTTTTATATGTTCATCAGAGGGACCTAATAAACAAGTTAAAGCCAAAAAACCTTCTATTGCAATTTGTTCTAAGTCCAGCCCTACTTTGACTGGTCTACGTGTTAGCATATTAGTTTCCAAGGTTATAATGCAGGCAACCGTAGTTAAAAGGGTAGTGCTTGGTTTTTGGTCGATATATTTATTAATTAATATATTTTTGAGTTTCCTCCTAGACCTCCATCAATCTTAAAGAAAACACCCCCTAGGTCCCCCTAATGTCCCGGCCGAGGGCCGTTTCCTTCTAAAATTACAGCTAAATGGCACGAAAGGTCTTAATATTTAAATTAAATGAGGTGAAAGGTCTCAAAATCGCCAAACTAACGGAACGAACGTCTTAAAATCTAAAAACTAATATGCTAAACATGAGGGAGGAGGGGTCCATAAAAAGCGAGTACTACCCCATTAACTCAACTTATGAAGATACACACATGCAGTAGGTAACAACACGGCATTACACTATAGCTATACAACCTACAGTATGCATAACCATATCTATATAATGTAAACTCTAGGACAAAAATCATGACTTCAGTTTTCAGAACCAACCAGAACTGAATTGAATCTTTTCATTACATTTTCAACTATTATTTACTTGTCAGAGGTTATTTTCGCTGTGTGAGGGATATTATTGGACTAGAATGTATGTGTTAGAGTATACAGTATATCTATAATTAAAAAAAAATCGTACAATACACTCACGAAAGAAACAGAAAACACATTCTGACATACGGAGCCCTGTATGTTAATTTAAGTGTTAGAATTAGAGTTGAAGGAGCCAAACTACCAAAACGGTGAAGCAGACTAGCGAGCGACCAAGCGAGAGGGTAAATCAGCTCGCCCGCATACCTGCAAACTACCCTTCACACCTGCGTGCGTCATAGGGGACCCTTGCAAACTACCTCGATGACCGATGCTATGACGTATGATCGACGCCAGGAGCTGTGAGTGGACCAGGCACCTGCTATGCAACTCGAGGAGCTATGATTGGAGCGCGCACCATCACTCGCCTCCTGATTCGTTCCTACACCATCATTGTTTGGTATATAAGACCCGAGTTGTGGGCATTCAAATCAGTCTCATTTGGAGTTGGGGAAGGTGAACTTGCAGCTGGAGGAAGACGGGGTGAAGTATTATAATGGGATTGTGACTGTCAGTCAGATTATATAAATGTGTGTTAAGTGTATTCGGTGTAAACACTTACGTTATGTTGGTTAGTGAGATATGTGATTGGGAATTAACGTGAACGCTACTATTATATGTTTAACTATTTTATTGGGAATTAACGTTAACGCTATTATTATGTACTTAACTATTTTAGTTGACTAACTTGTGGACTAAAGCAACTCTTTAAGTAATTGGGTTATGATGAAAGTAATACTATTGTTTTATATTAATACTTACGAGTTCTTTCATTTTCTTTTAATTAAGCGTACATTGCTTAATGGTGCGGTGATGCTATTGTCTCATATTAGTAATATCGCCTTAGACTAACATGGCTGTGTTAATATTACTTCTAGTGATTTCCTAAGCTGAAGAAAATTCTTTTGCTTCAAAATATTATATTTTGCTTTTCATATTATTTGAGTGAGACCTGAATCGAATCTATGAAGCGATCCTGTAACTTTATTTACTCATAATCAAAACCTCAATGTTACGTGGTTAAGAAATACATTTAACTAATTATTAAATATATATCTAACTTTTTATGTGACTTTGATATTACCTGATGATAAATAATATAATCCTATTAACGTAAGAACCAAAAATAATTACATTAAATATAAATAAAAGGACATATAAGAAAACTATCTATTCATTTCAAAAAGGGTAAGAGACAGAAATATTCTTACTTTAATGTTTATCGTCAAGACTGTTTATAGAATTAATAGTCCTTCTTTAGATATACTTCTTCGGTTCATAACCATAGCCTACTAAGCTTCGGTTAAATAATAATTCTTTATAAATACTACATGACTTTAATTAGTTTCAGTATTTTTCATAATTAAAGAGTATCAGTCAATAAAGGATACTAAGTCCTAAGATCCAAAAGGAAAGGAAGCAACAACAGGAAATTATTTTATTAGATTTTACTTTTGTTTTGCCTTCAGCTGACTGATACCTTAATATATATCTCTGTGCTATCTAGATTCATCAAGTTAACCACTTGAGGATCAAGATACGTAACAACATAAACGACAAGTACAAAAAAGTAAACGACAGGTACAAAAAAGTAAACGACAGGTACAAAAAAGTAAATGACAAGTACAAAAAAGTAAACGACAGGTACAAAAGAGTAAACGACAGGTACAAAAAAGTAAACGACAGGTACAAAAAAGTAAACGACAGGTACAAAAAAGTAAACAACAGGTACAAAAAAGTAAACGACAGGTACAAAAAAGTAAACTACAGGTACAAAAAGTAAACGACAAGTACAAAAAAGTAAACGACAAGTACAAAAAAGTAAATGACAAGTACAAAAAAGTAAACGAAAGGTACAAAAAAGTAAAAGACAGGTACAAAAAAGTAAACGAGATACAAAAAAGTAAACGACAGGTACAAAAAAGTAAACGACAGGTACAAAAAAGTAAACGACAGGTACAAAAAAGTAAACGACAGTACAAAAAAGTAAACGACAAGTACAAAAAAGTAAACGACAGGTACAAAAAAGTAAACGACAAGTACAAAAAAGTAAACGACAGGTACAAAAAAGTAAACGACAGGTACAAATAAGTAAATGACAGGTACAAAAAAGTAAATGACAGGTACAAAAAAGTAAACGACAAGTACAAAAAAGTAAACGACAGGTACAAAAAAGTAAACGACAGGTACAAAAAAGTAAACGACAATTACAAAAAAGTAAACAAGTACAAAAAAGTAAACAAGTGCAAACACAGTAAACGACAAGTAGACGACGGCCGTAAACGACACGCCCAGCAGAAACTCCCAGACAATATAGCGGGCTCAGGAAAAGCCTCGGTTATAACAGCCTTTCCTTTTATCAGGTCAAAACTAAGCCTCCATTTCCCATCATCCAGTTTTTTCCTTCGTCCTCCATCTTCACCCCACTCCACCCCTCTTACCCTCCAACCATCCCACTCCTCCCCTCTCACCCTCTATAGGGGGGGGGGGGGGGGGGGGTGGCTCTGTGCTACAAGGTACACAAGGTGATTCTTTGATATATCATTAATGTTTTTATATTTATATTTGAGCGCTATTGAATCTCGGAGCGAGAGAAATGACGCTATATAAGTAACCTGAACATAATTATTATTATTATTATTATTATTATTATTATTATTATTTATGTAAAATAGGAGTAGGGTAAAGAACTGTACAATCACCTTTGCCCCTTGAAACAATGTATATGTTTTTGTTTGTGTTTTGTTTTTATGTATGTATGCTATCTCAATAAAGAATCAAATCTCCCCCGTTTGGCACCCCACTTTAGCTGTTTTTATTTTATTTATTTATAATTTTTTTTTTTTTTTGCTGTTTCCGTCTTCTATAATAACGTTCACTTCCTTGTTTTGTTTTTTTCTTTCTGTAACGAGACCATTCTTAGAAATAATAGAAGTCGAGCCATGTTTCCACATTGAACCCTTGCGAGTTTCAGGCTATACGGAAGTTGGAGCTGTATATATACTTACATATATAACATATAACAAATCCTTGGTTAAGTAGATTAATATACATTTATAATATTAACCCCTTCTGTAGCGGCAACGTCTTGTTAACTTTATTCTGGCTACTATTATATGACTTTATTCATTTCAAAACAGTGCCTCCAGCAATTATAAACAGGCTTCGAACTATCTCACTTAACCCATTTTAGTACCACAGATCCTTCGTAAACTGCACACAATCGTCTAGAATATAACAAGAATAATATAAAAAAGACGTCGCCGGTACAGAAGGGGTTAACATATAATAAATACAACTAAATAACAAAACACTGGAATGAAAAGTAAGCCGCTGGTTCGTGTATCATATCTATTGTGAAGCCTCTCACTCACTCACTCTCTCTCTCTCTCTCTCTCTCTCTCTCTCTCTCTCTCTCTCTCTCTCTCTCTCTCTCTCTCTCTCTCTGCGTGTGTGTCTGTGTGTGGAGCCCCCATTTCCCCACTGTCGTTTATATCGCTTTGTCTCTTACGCAACCTATTCTCTCTCGCTCTCGCTCGCTCGCTCTCTCTCTCTCTCTCTCTCTCTCTCTCTCTTATTATGTATGTGTTGTTTTGTGATACTTGTCAATAATTAATTAATTTGTTCTTACTAATTGGTATGTGACACGGATTAGGAGAGATAAACTGACTCCCACGTTGTCTTCTCTATCTGTCTGTCTGTCTATCTATCTGTCTGTCTGTCTGTCCGTCTGTTTGCTCACAAACAACTCCCTCAGTTTCAAGATGGAGAGCCCATACTTGGCATGCATACTAAGGGGGTGCCAGAATAGGTTTTAAGCGGGGGGGGGGGGGGGGTCGTCTTTCTGAAACCCCTTTTCTAAAATTTGGGTGTCGATTTTAGTTTCCTGGCGAGCGATAGCTAGCCTGTAATTTAGCCTTAGACCGGGATAAATTTCTACCAAAAAAACCGTACATATTTATCTCGAAGGGGGGGTTTGGTGGGCATTTTAGAAAGCTTGATGGGGGTCTTGGATGGAAAAAATGAAATGTAAATATAGTATTTAAATACCTTGAACACAAACCTCCCCTTTATTGACTCTCTAAATATATGGGGTGCCGCTCCATGCCTTTTATTGGTATAGCATTTATAAACATTATAAACACACGGAATAGATTCAAATGTATTAGACTAGGCTAGGTTAAGGGAGCCCACCTCGCTTTTCTTTTCTCTTATCCTCTCTTTTTGGCTTGTATCCATTCGGCCCCATTCAGCCTACTGTTTTAAGACGTTTACCCACATCCAGGTGTCAATATTTTCCTGGCGAGCGATAGCGAGCCAGCATATATATATATATATTTGTTTTGACAGCAAGCAAAATTTGTAAATTTTTCGATAGAAAAATTTCTCCGGCGAAGCCGGATTTCTCCATACAATGCTGGCTCGCTATCGCTCGCGAGGAAGAAATTGACACCAGGATGGGGATAAACGTCTTAAAACAGTTGACTGAATGGGGCCGAATGGATACAAGCCAGGGAAAGAGAGAAAAAGGAGAGCAAGATACAAAAATAACAAAAAGCCGGTGACCCCCCTTAACGAATATATCTGCTTCCACAAGTAAAATTGGGCACACGTCTGACTGGTACAAAGCTTTATACATTATTGTTCCTCTGTCTACCTAGCTATTGCCAGACACATTGATCCCCGAGGGGTTGGCCACGATTAAATCGCTTTCATTCGTTTCCATATTCCGAGGCAATTTGTTCCATTATCTAACTTGTTGCTGTTCACGGGAAGAGTCGCTTACACAACCACATGCTACTGTACTTTTATTTATGAGTACGTAATGGCAAATACAAAACACAGTAATAGCCTATGATTGTTATTGATAGAGATAGCTTTTAGTTATATATATATACAGGTATATATATATATATATATATATATATATATATATATATATATATATATATATATATATAATAATAATAAAAGGAAGATTATAGGTATCGCCGAGACAGGGGGACGGGAGGACAACTGTGCAGGACAGAACTGGGTTGTAGAACAAACTCGCACACCGGCCATTCCATCCCCGCCCATACATATTGTCTTATCACTTACGTAACCCTTTGTTTTTTATCCCCCCCCCCCCCTAACCCCTCCCCACACACACCTACCCTTACCCTAACTGTCCTCAGGCACACATACACGCACACTCACCCTTATATATAAATGTTGCTTATCCTCCACTAAATACAACAAAAGTATATGCATAAACACTCACACACACACACACACACACACATATATATATATATATATATATATATATATATATATATATATATATGTGTGTGTGTTGTGTGTGCGTGCGTGTGTGTGCGAACAAATCGACAACTGGATGGGGATAAACGTCTTACAGTAGGCTGAATGAGGCCGAATGGATACAAGCCAGAGAAAGAGAAAAAACAAAGCAACTCAGCCCCCTTAAACAAATGCTACTCGTAACGCATAACATAAGATAAGCATAATTATATTTGACTTAATAACTCACAAAGTACAATAATCTAGGTTAGTTATAAAATAAGCTAATGTGCAACGTATAACATATAATGGACACTATGGTAGGTTATATGATAGCAATTGTTGTAATTAATAATAATGCTTACTTTGCGGACTGTTCTCATAGGTTTTATAACTAAAATGCGCATATATAATACAATTTCTCTCTCTCTCTAGAAATAGATAGATAGAGAGAGAGAGATAGAGAGAGATAGATATACAGTAGATAGATAGATATAGATAGAGAGAGAGAGGAGATAGATAGATAGATAGATAGATAGATAGATAGATAGATAGATAGAGACAGACAGACAGACAGATAGATAGATATATAGATAGATAGATATAAAACATGTAGCTTAAAATGAGACCCTAGAAGCATCATTAAATCAGTCAGAGCTAAAACAAGGTAAATCCCCATAATCACCGGGGCAGGATTAAAAGTCGGTATCACACGAGCGCTTTTTCCCTCAACATTTATCCCCAACACGGGTCTGGCAGCTTATGGGATCAACATTTACAATATTTCGGTCGCCTAAATTCATCTACCATCAGTCTAGTTTCCGATACCAGTGCAAAATATTCCAGAAATTATGCCAGAATTTTTTTGATTATTGAATGTTGAATAAAAAAAGCTCTCGTGTGATACCGGCTTAAAGGTCATTGTTGTGGAGCGCGTTCCATTCACAGCACAGTTAGTGGACGAAATACATTGAAAAATGATGTTACTTTTATATATAGAAATGTTAATTCGCGTACTCTCTACAATACAGCATTAATTGACCACTTGCGAGTTTCAGGTTATAAGGAAGTTGAAGCTATAAACATCGATATAAAACAGAAATGCAATAATGATGTAGGTTTCTGATGGATGGAAAGTATGATTAATAAATTTGTATGGGTTTATAAATGCACTACAACCGTATTGTAACTGGTAATTTTGCTAAATATCGACAGCTCCAACTTCCTTATAGCCTGAAACTCGCAAGTGGTCAATTCCCACGGTATTAGTTCGGTATCAGGCGCTGAGAAGGGAGAAAATTGTTTAAGGGAGGTTTTTAGTTTTTTCCCCTAGACCTCCATCAAGTTTATAATTACACCCCATAGACCCCCTTTCACGATAAATGCGTACATTTTTCGGTAGAAAAATGAATAAGTAGTCCAATAAAACAAGCACACTGCCACAACTACTGTCATTACAGTACTAATATTTAACAAAGTAAATTATGCAGATATAAACACGTTGCATATTGTATATATATCTGGCATGGTTCCAGGACATCTCAACCAGTAGACCCTTTGAACCAGTAGCTCTCAACCAGTGCCAAATCAACCAAGACCAACCAAACCAGTTCCAAAATATAGTACTAACCTAACCTAACCTAACCTAACCTAACCTAACCTAAACGTAATTGGTTGATTTGGTACTGGTTGAGAGCTACTGGTTGAAATGGTTGAGTTGTCCGGTCACCATCTGGCATACACATTTTCATTATTTATGTGAATTAGTTAAGAAATTGCAAGTAAGGTGTTGGTAATAAAAATAATAATAAGATATACTAAGTAACACCCCGTTCTTAACATTAATCATCAAGTACAAACCCCAATGTACTTGAATAAACTAATGAAAGCATATGGTCCTCCCGGGATTCGAACGCGGGACACCACACCCAGAACATAAGCATCTAAACCATTACACCACCAACACAGTTAAGGGGGTAGTGCTTGATTTGTTAGTCTATATATCTATTTATTTATATATTTTTGAGTTTCCTCGCTAGACCTCCATCAAGCTAAAATAGCACCCCCTAGACCCCCGTTCAAGATAAATTTGTATGTTTTTCGGTAGAAAAAATTCCCGGCCGGAGGCCGGTTCCTTAAAAAATTAAAGGCTCGCTAGCGCTCGCCAGGAAAATATATCGTCACCTAAATGGTACGAAAGGGCTTAATATTGACAAAGAAATAGGACGAAATGTCTTAAAATAGACAAACTAATGGAACGAAAGTCTTAAAATCTCAAAGCTAATATGCTAAACATGAGGGAGAAGGAGGTTCAGGAAAAAGCGACTGACTGCCCCTTTAAAAAAAAAAACGGTCAGTCTCCCCTTAAGGGGAGACTGACCGTTGGTTTGGTCTATTAAGTCATTTATTTATATATTTGTTTAGTTTCCTCCCTAGACCTCCATCAAGCTTAGAAAAACACCCCCTAGACCCCCCTTCAAGATAAATTTGTAAATTTTTCGGTAGAAAAATGTCTCGGCCAAAGGCCGGTTCCTCTTATAATTGCAGGCTCGCTTTCGCTCGCCAGGAAAAAATCGACACCTAAATGGCACGGAAGGTCTTAAAATTGACAACGAAATGGGGCATAAGGCGTTAACATCGCCAAACTAATGGGCCGAACGTCTTATAATATCAAAACTAGTGGGGCTAAACATTAGGGGGAAGGGGGTCCAGAAAAACGGCCCACCTCCCCTTAACGTAGTAAATAGAGAGGACCGTGCACAAACACCTCGTCTCCACCTCCTCCACCTTTGTACAGTCGCGCTAATAAGTGATGTCTCGGCAGCAATTATGTCTCGATCAATAATTGGTATCAGCAATATCTAAGCTTAATTTGTTCATATCGAGTGAGATATACAAACATGTTCCTACACTTACCCACCCTATTCAACATCTGACAGACATAAATACATCACAGAGCGAGCCTAATTTTTTCATATCGAGTGAGATATACAAACATGTTCCTACACTAACCCACCCTATTCAACATCTGACAGACATTAATACAGCACAGAGCGAGCCAAACGTAATGCCAGCTGGGACATGACTTATTAGCGCGACCGTACACTCGGATGTCCACTCTTAAATATTCGTGGATTTCATCTACTTTAAATAATGGAAAAATATCTCTGTAAACGAATTTATCAATATACTTTTCTATACATCAATTACACAACTATATTTACTATTTATTGAAAAGCAAGTTCCATCCAAAAATCAATCCAGATAGTTACAATTGCATGAAGAAAAACATGGGGTCTACAAATGCTTATGAGTGGGATAGACACTATGGCATCCGAGTGTACAAAACCTCCCTAATATAAAGGAAATCAAGCAACAACAGATCTAGTGACCCTTCTAGGTTGCTTGTTCTCAAAACACTGAGGATCAAGTGTCCAAACAGTGGTTTAGAGTGGGTAAGGGAACATTGGAAAGGGAACTACTGCCCTGGAACTAATGTCCGTGGCAGGATTAGGAAGTTATTAGGAGACAGATGGGTTAGTAACTGAGGGAGGGGGGGGATAAAATAAAGTTATTCATTTACAAACGCAGTCAGCATAGCACCCCCCCACGCCCCTCCTCCCTCCCCTCTAGTACCCTTAGACCACACCTCAAGCCCCCCCCCCCCTCCCCGCCCTAGCTCCTTTTACCTGGCCAGATAAAAGGGCGAGAGAAAATAATTAATTAATGAAGGAAGCCCGGGAAGAGGCGAACTCGGCCGGTCCATATTACAAAACTATTTCATGCAACCCACTTTTACAAAGGAGTACAAAGGAAATCAAGCAACAACAGATCTGGGAACCCTTCTAGGCTGCTTGTCCTCCAAAACACTGAGGATCACTTTTGAACCCTTCGTACACCCTATAGTCTATTCGCTGTAAGTAGGCGAGAAATCATGACCTCTATCCTCTGTAACTCAAAAAGGGCTAGAGCAAATTGGCTGTAAATTTCCACATCAATTCCTTGACTAAATCATGACTTCTATCCTCTGAAACTCAAAAAAGGGATAGAGCAAATTGGCTGTAAGTTTCCACATCTATTCCTTGACTGAATCATGACCTCTATCCACTGTAACTCAAAAAGGGCTTGAGCAAATTGGCTGTAAATGTCCACATCTATTCCTTGACTGACTCTTCCCAAATGGTAGACATATTAGCTCGATTACTCTAGTCGTTTTTGAGTTTACAGAGGTTAGAGGTCATGATTTCTCGCCTACTTACAGCGGATAGACTATAGGACATACATTCTGACCCAGTATGAATCCTCGAACGGCAAATACGAGCTTCCGAAAAGTGAATATTGGGTAAAGATGTAATGAGAGGGGTTCGAGTCAGTTTGGGAATAGCTTGTATCTATCAATGAATCTTTGAAAATTGGATTCCAAGACCGACCAACGTTTGGATTCATTTTTGGATTTCACGACTAACTGACTCCCCAACTCTTGCCAAGAGAGCGTTGAAGTGTCATTCTCAACGCCGTACCTCTGGGAGAAGGGTTTCTCGATTGTAATGGGGATGACAACAAAGAAAATTACTTGTCTGAATGTGGCAAATGATGCCAGTCTGGCACTCTCAACCACGAAGTCAAGAATTCCCCAACTAGCTGCTGATATGCAACTCCAGCCGTCACACAGAGTGACTTGCTGATTGTGATTGTGTTTTTGATGATGTTGGAGATGTGTAATATTTAAACAATGTTTTTTTTTTTCTAAAATACCTAGGATT
>CM064483.1:64170999-64247635 GCA_032716605.1 Paralithodes platypus | reverse complement strand
CACAAACAACCTCCCTCAGTGTTCAAGATGGAGAGCCCATACTTGGCATGCATACTAAGAGGGTGCCAGAATAGGTTTTAAAGAGGGGGAGGGGGGGGGGGGAGGAGGGGGGTCGTCTTTCTGAAACCCCTTTTCTAAAATTTAGGTGTCGATTTTAGTTTCCTGGCGAGCGATAGCTAGCCTGTAATTTAGCCTTAGACCGGGATAAATTTCTACCAAAAAAAACGTACATATTTATCTCGAAGGGGGGGTTTGGTGGGCATTTTAGAAAGCTTGATGGGGGTCTTGGATGGAAAAAATGAAATGTAAATATAGTATTTAAATACCTTGAACAGAAACCTCCCCTTTATTGACTCTCTAAATATATGGGGTGCCGCTCCATGCCTTTTATTGGTATAGCATTTATAAACATTATAAACACACGGAATAGATTCAAATGTATTAGACTAGGCTAGGTTAAGGGAGCCCACCTCGCTTTTCTTTTCTCTTTCTCTCCCTCTCTTTTTGGCTTGTATCCATTCGGCCCCATTCAGCCTACTGTTTTAAGACGTTTACCCACATCCAGGTGTCAATATTTTCCTGGCGAGCGATAGCGAGCCAGTATATATATATATTTTTTTGACAGCAAGCAAAATTTGTAAATTTTTCGATAGAAAAATTTCTCCGGCGAAGCCGGATTTCTCCATACAATGCTGGCTCGCTATCGCTCGCGAGGAAGAAATTGACACCAGGATGGGGATAAACGTCTTAAAACAGTTGACTGAATGGGGCCGAATGGATACAAGCCAGGGAAATAGAGAAAAAGGAGAGCAAGATAAAAAAAAAAAAAAAAAAAGCCGGTGACCCCCCTTAACGAATATATCTGGTTCCACAAGTAAAATTGGGCACACGTCTGACTGGTACAAAGCTTTATACATTATTGTTCCTCTGTCTACCTAGCTATTGCCAGACACATTGATCCCCGAGGGGTTGGCCACGATTAAATCGCCTTCATTCGTTTCCATATTCCGAGGCAATTTGTTCCATTATCTAACTTGTTGCTGTTCACGGGAAGAGTCGCTTACACAACCACATGCTACTGTACTTTTATTTATGAGTACGTAATGGCAAATAAAAAACACAGTAATAGCCTATGATTGTTATTGATAGAGATAGCTTTTAGTTATATATATATACAGGTATATATATATATATATATATATATATATATATATATATATATATATAATAATAATAAAAGGAAAATTTTAGGTATCGCCGTGACAGGTGGACGTGAGGGCAACTGTGCAGGTCAGAACTGGGTTGTAGAACAAACTCGCACACCGGCCATTCCATCCCCGCCCATACATATTGTCTTATCACTTACGTAACCCTTTGTTTTTTATCCCCCCCCCCCTAACCCCCTCCCCACACACACACATACCCTTACCCTAACTGTCCTCAGGCACACTTACATACACGCACACTCACCCTTATATATAAATGTTGCTTATCCTCCACTAAATACAACAAAAGTATATGCACAAACACTCACACACATATATATATATATATATATATATATATATATATATATATATATATATATGTGTGTGTGTGTGTGTGCGCGTGTGTGTGCGAACAAATCGACAACTGGATGGGGATAAACGTCTTACAGTAGGCTGAATGAGGCCGAATGGATACAAGCCAGCGAAAGAGAGAAAAGGAGAAAAAACAAAGCAAGTCAGCCCCCTTAAACAAATGCTACTCTTAACGCATAACATAAGATAAGCATAATTATATTTGACTTAATAACTCACAAAGTACAATAATCTAGGTTAGTTATAAAATAAACTTATGTGCAACGTATAACATATAATGGACACTATGGTAGGTTATATGATAACAATTGTTGTGATTAATAATAATGCTTACTTTGCGGACTGTTTTCATAGGTTTTATAACTAAAATGCGCATATATAATACAATTTCTCTCTCGCTCTAGAAATAGATAGATAGAGAGAGAGAGATAGATATACAGTAGATAGATATAGATAGATAGATAGATAGATATAGATAGAGAGAGAGAGGAGATAGATAGATAGATAGATAGATAGATAGATAGACTGACAGACAGACAGACAGACAGACAGATAGACAGATAGATAGATATATAGATAGATAGATATAAAACATGTAGCTTAAAATGAAGCATCATTAAATCAGTCAGAGCTAAAACAAGGTAAATCCCCATAATCACCGGGGCAGGATTAAAAGTCGGTATCACACGAGCGCTTTTTCCCTCAACATTTATCCCCAACACGGGTCTGGCAGCTTATGGGATCAACATTTACAATATTTCGGTCGCCTAAATTCATCTACCATCAGTCTAGTTTCCGATACCAGTGCAAAATATTCCAGAAATTATGCCAGAATTTTTTGTATTATTGAATGTTGACGAAAAAAAGCTCTCGTGTGATACCGGCTTAAAGGTCATTGTTGTAGAGCGCGTTCCATTCACAGCACAGTTAGTGGACGAAATACATTGAAAAATGATGTTACTTTTATATATAGAAATGCTAATTCGCGTACTCTCTACAATACAGCATTAATTGACCACTTGCGAGTTTCAGGCTATAAGGAAGTTGAAGCTATAAACATCCATATAAAACAGAAATGCAATAATGATGTAGGTTTCTGATGGATGGAAAGTATGATTAATAAATTTGTATGGGTTTATAAATGCACTACAACCGTATTGTAACTGGTAATTTTGCTAAATATCGACAGCTCCAACTTCCTTATAGCCTGAAACTCGCAAGTGGTCAATTCCCACGGTATTAGTTCGGTATCAGGCGCTGAGAAGGGAGAAAATTGTTTAAGGGAGGTTTTTAGTTTTTTCCCCTAGACCTCCATCAAGTTTATAATTACACCCCATAGACCCCCTTTCACGATAAATGCGTACATTTTTCGGTAGAAAATGAATAAGTAGTCCAATAAAACAAGCACACTGCCACAACTACTGTCATTACAGTACTAATATTTAACAAAGTAAATTATGCAGATATAAACACGTTGCATATTGTATATATATCTGGCATGGTTCCAGGACATCTCAACCAGTAGACCCTTTGAACCAGTAGCTCTCAACCAGTGTCAAATCAACCAAGACCAACCAAACCAGTGCCAAAATATAGTACTAACCTAACCTAACCTAACCTAACCTAACCTAACCTAACCTAACCTAACCTAACCTAAACGTATTGGTTGATTTGGTACTGGTTGAGAGCTACTGGTTGAAATGGTTGAGTTGTCCGGTCACCATCTGGCATACACATTTTCATTATTTATATGAATTAGTTAAGAAATTGCAAGTAAGGTGTTGGTAATAAAAATAATAATAAGTTATACTAAGTAACACCCCGTTCTTAACATTAATCATCAAGTACAAACCCCAATGTACTTGAATAAACTAATGAAAGCATATGGTCCTCCCAGGATTCGAACGCGGGACACCACACCCAGAACATAAGCATCTAAACCATTACACCACCAACACAGTTAAGGGGGTAGTGCTTGATTTGTTAGTCTATATATCTATTTATTTATATATTTTTGAGTTTCCTCGCTAGACCTCCATCAAGCTAAAATAGCACCCCCTAGACCCCCGTTCAAGATAAATTTGGTGTTTTTCGGTAGAAAAAATCCCGGCCGGAGGCCGGTTCCTTAAAAATTAAAGGCTCGCTAGCGCTCGCCAGGAAAATATATCGTCACCTAAATGGTACGAAAGGGCTTAATATTGACAAAGAAATAGGACGAAATGTCTTAAAATAGACAAACTAATGGAACGAAAGTCTTAAAATCTCAAAGCTAATATGCTAAACATGAGGGAGAAGGATGTCCAGAAAAAGCGACTACTTCCCCCTTTAATAATAAAACGGTCAGTCTCCCCTTAAGGGGAGACTGACCGTTGGTTTGGTCGATTAAGTCATTTATTTATATATTTGTTTAGTTTCCTCCCTAGACCTCCATCAAGCTTAGAAAAAAAAAACCTAGACCCCCCTTCAAGATAAATTTGTAAATTTTTCGGTAGAAAAATGTCTCGGCCAAAGGCCGGTTCCTCTTATAATTGCAGGCTCGCTTTCGCTCGCCAGGAAAAAATCGACACCTAAATGGCACGAAAGGTCTTAAAATTGACAACGAAATGGGGCAAAAGGCGTTAACATCGCCAAACTAATGGGCCGAACGTCTTATAATATCAAAACTAGTGGGGCTAAACATTAGGGGGAAGGGGGTCCAGAAAAACGGCCCACCTCCCCTTAACGTAGTAAATAGAGAGGGCCGTGCACAAACACCTCGTCCCCACCTCCTCCACCTTTGTACAGTCGCGCTAATAAGTGATGTGTCGGCAGCAATTATGTCTCGATCAATAATTGGTATCAGCAATATCTAAGCTTAATTTGTTCATATCGAGTGAGATATACAAACATGTTCCTACACTTACCCACCCTATTCAACATCTGACAGACATAAATACATCACAGAGCGAGCCTAATTTCTTCATATCGAGTGAGATATACAAACATGTTCCTACACTAACCCACCCTATTCAACATCTGACAGACATTAATACAGCACAGAGCGAGCCAAACGTAATGCCAGCTGGGACATGACTTATTAGCGCGACCGTACACTCGGATGTCCACTCTTAAATATTCGTGGATTTCATCTACTTTAAATAATGGAAAAATATCTCTGTAAACGAATTTATCAATATACTTTTCTATACATCAATTACACAACTATATTTACTATTTATTGAATAGCAAGTTCCATCCAAAAATCAATCCAGATAGTTACAATTGCATGAAGAAAAACATGGGGTCTACAAATGCTTATGAGTGGGATAGACACTATGGCATCCGAGTGTACAAAACCTCCCTAATATAAAGGAAATCAAGCAACAACAGATCTAGTGACCCTTCTAGGCTGCTTGTTCTCAAAAACACTGAGGATCAAGTGTCCAAACAGTGGTTTAGAGTGGGTAAGGGAACATTGGAAAGGGAACTACTGCCCTGGAACTAATGTCCGTGGCAGGATTAGGAAGTTATTAGGAGACAGATGGGTTAGTAACTGAGGGAGGGGGGGGATAAAATAAAGTTATTCATTTACAAACGCAGTCAGCATAGCACCCCCCCACGCCCCTCCTCCCTCCCCTCTAGTACCCTTAGACCACACCTCAAGCCCCCCCCCCCCCCTCCCCGCCCTAGCTCCTTTTACCTGGCCAGATAAAAGGGCGAGAGAAAATAATTAATTAATGAAGGAAGCCCGGGAAGAGGCGAACTCGGCCGGTCCATATTACAAAACTATTTCATGCAACCCACTTTTACAAAGGAGTACAAAGGAAATCAAGCAACAACAGATCTGGTGACCCTTCTAGGCTGCTTGTCCTCCAAAACACTGAGGATCACTTTTGAACCCTTCGTACACCCTATAGTCTATTCGCTGTAAGTAGGCGAGAAATCATGACCTCTATCCTCTGTAACTCAAAAAGGGCTAGAGCAAATTGGCTGTAAATTTCCACATCTATTCCTTGACTAAATCATGACCTCTATCCTCTGTAACTCAAAAAAGGGCTAGAGCAAATTGGCTGTAAATTTCCACATCTATTCCTTGACTGAATCATGACCTCTATCCACTGTAACTCAAAAAGGGCTAGAGCAAATTGGCTGTAAATTTCCACATCTATTCCTTGACTGACTCTTCCCAAATGGTAGACATATTAGCTCGATTACTCTAGTCGTTTTTGAGTTTACAGAGGTTAGAGGTCATGATTTCTCGCCTACTTACAGCGGATAGACTATAGGACATACATTCTGACCCAGTATGAATCCTCGAACGGCAAATACGAGCTTCCGAAAAGTGAATATTGGGTAAAGATGTAATGAGAGGGGTTCGAGTCAGTTTGGGAATAGCTTGTATCTATCAATGAATCTTTGAAAATTGGATTCCAAGACCGACCAACGTTGGGATTCATTTTGGATTTCACGACTAACTGACTCCCCAACTCTTGCCAAGAGAGCGTTGAAGTGTCATTCTCAATGCCGTACCTCTGAGAGAAGGGTTTCTCGATTGTAATGGGGATGACAACAAAGAAAATTACTTGTCTGAATGTGGCAAACGATGCCAGGCTGGCACTCTCAACCACGAAGCCAAGAATTCCCCAACTAGCTGCTGAAATGCAACTCCAGCCGTCCCACTGAGTGACTGACTGATTATGATTGTGTTTTGATGATAGAAATGTGTAATATTCAAACAATGTTTTTTTTTTTCTAAAATACCTAGGATTTAAATAATGCAATCATATGAATATTGCCACAGTTTTGAGAATAGGGGTAACAGGCTTGGTGTGCTGTATTACATTGGGTAACGAGCTCTAAAAGGTTGGGAACCACTGCGGCCTAGAGTGTATAGTCGCGCTAATAAGTCATGTCTCAGCACCAAGTATGTTTTGATCAATAATTGGCATCAGCAACATCTAAGCTTCATTTCTTCATATCGCATGATATATACAAACATGTTCCTACACTTACCCACCCTATTCAACATCTGACAAACATTAATACAGCACAGAGCAAGCCAAACGTAATGACTGCTGGGACACGACTTATTAGCGCGACCGTACAGTAGAGTAGGTTTTGGTCAGGCAAGGGTTGGTTTGGCTCAATCATAGGTGCTGACCAATGCAGAGGCAGAAGTGGGTTATCAAAAGTAAACCGCCGGCCCATTAGAGGATATTATGATGGTAGGCTGAAAGGAGAGCGGGGTGGGGATGAAAGGCTGAACTGAGGAGAGAGATGGAGGAGCAGAAAAAAATAAAATAAAGTGAAGGGACGAAGAGAAAGGTGAATGGGTAAAAGCTAAACAATAAAATCAAATAATAATAATAATAATAATAATAATAATAATAATAATAACACATGAACACAACGTTTTTTATTCATATATATACATAATCCTACAGACATAAATTAGAGCCTATACAATCTTGGTCAGGAATACATGAACAACTAGTAATGATAAAAATTACATGGTGAACTAGTGAATCCCAGTAATCAGGTCAAGTGAAGGTATTAATATCTCTAAACTAATATGCTAAACATGAGCTAGAAAGGGGTCCAGAAAAACCCCCTTAAGCTAAATATATCACGAAAGGACTCCCGATATTATATCTTAAACATATACAGGGAATCGAACCCAATTCAGTAGGATCACTCTACAATAGTACGTTCATTCTAGGTTGGGCAGAAATCCTAACCCCTAACCTCTCATAACTCAAAAACGACTAGAGTAATCGAGCGAATATTTCTACCAAATAGGAAGACTTGACTAGGGAATATGTGTATAAATTGACAGCTCATTTGCTCTAGCCCTTTTTGAGTTACAGAGGTTAGAGGTTACGATTTCTGCTCAACCTAGAATGAACGGACTATAGTGCTGTGGCTACTAAGACATACCTCCCCAACATTAAGGAAAGTAAAAAAAACAAAAAAACAAACACAGCAGGAATAATAAACATTGTAAATCTGGGGAAAATTGAAGGGGAAAAGAATGTTAAAATTGAAGAAAAAGGCAAAAGAGGGAAACGTTCAAGTCTAATAAATAATCGTCTCGGCACCAAGTATATATTGATCGATGATTGGTATCAACAATATCTAAACGAGAGATTTTTATTTCGAGTGAAATATACAAACATGTTCCTACACTTACCCACCCTATTCAACATCTGACGGACATTTATACAGTACAGAGCGAGCCAAACGTAAGGACAGCTGAGACATGACTTATTAGCGCCACTGTACAATGACAAGCAAAACAGGAATGAATGAATGAATGAATGAAAAACAAATATAACCGGAGGAGGGAAGCAGGTGAATGAGACAGACTATATTAAAGGGGAGGGAGGGGAAGAGAGACAAATGGTAGAACAGAGAGAAAGTTAAGAACAACGAGAGACAAAGGTGGAACAAGAAATTAAGATTAACAGTGAAAGGCTAAGCCTGGATGAAAGATGAAGTAAAACGAAGATTGAATTAGAAGGACAGATTTTTTTTTTTTATGTAAGACAGATTATACAGCATGTTGAAATGACAGAAGCAACAAAGGTTGGTTAAATAATTATAGTAAGTGTTAAAGGTAGCATACTTATTTAGTTAGTTAAAATGGGACTTCAGAGGCTATCAACTTTTTTGAATTATTAAGCCAGCTCGCTGTAAGTCAAGAATAGCGTCCGGACTGGAGCCCATTTTCGAGAACTCCAGTTCTTTGTAGCATACATAAATATTAAAGTATATAATGAAAAAAACTGAGAACAAGAATAAGCACAAGCTAATATATAAATAACTGAATTGACTGACGTACAATTAAGAATAATGAGTTATAACTGAAACGTGCGATGGAATGTAACTGAACCAATAAAAACAAACTTATGAATAACACAAGGAAGAAATGGAGAGACAATTACGATATTGAATATTGCAAAGAAATAAGAGCAATTGGACGATAGTCACATTTCTTTTAGACAGATTGAATGAGAGCAAACTTACAGCAAGAAGGGAAGATGTTTGAGTAAAGCCAGTGAGGAAAGAGTTTGCCGCCAAGGCAGGGAGTCAGCATGGAAGTACACTTTATGAGTACAACAGGAGGGACACCATCTGGTCCATATGCCATTTTAGTAGTAAGCCCAGAGAGGCCAGAAAGTACCTGCTTAGAAGAGATTAGGATATTAGGCTTAAGGGGGGGTCACCTGATTTTTTTGTTCTGTCCTTTTCTCCCTTTCTCTGGCTTGTATCCATTCGGCCCCATTCAGCAAACTGTTTTAAGACGTTTATCCCCATCCAGGTGTCGATTTCTTCCTGGCGAGCAAAAGCGAGCCAGCATTGTATGGAGAAATCCGGCTTCGCCGGAGAAATTTTTCCATCGAAAAATGTACAAATTTAGCTTACTGTAAAACAGAAATATATATATGCTGGCTCGCTACCGCTCGCCAGGATAATATTGACACCTGGATGGGGGTAAACGTCTTAAAACAGTAGGCTGAATGGGGCCGAATGGATACCAGCCAAAGAGAGGGAGAGAAAGAGAAAAAACGCGAGGTGGGCTCCCTTAAAGAGATTAGGATATTAGGCATAAGTAAGAGAGAGTGGGGGTGGAGTGGGAAAAATAGCATATGCCATTATTGTTATACATTTTGAGAAGATAGTGTAGTATGTAATATGTTAGTATAGGTAGCGCCAACGAACTTGATAATAATGTGGACCCCTTAACTTCATATAACTCAAAATGAATGAAAGCAATAGAACTGATATTTCTATCATTTGGGTAGAGTCCACCAGCCAGGAAATATGTGTGGAAATTTACAGCCAGTTTACTCAAGGTCCTTTTGAGTTACGAAGAGGTTAGGGATCGAGATAATTGGCCACTTGCGAGTTTCTGGCTATAAGGAAGTTGGAGCTGTAAACATAGATATAAACAGAAATTCAATAATAATATAGGTTTTGTTATGGTTAGAAAGTACAGTTAATATTATTGTATGTATTTATAGATCCACTAAAACCGTATTTAAGCTAGTCATTCTGTTAAACATCGATACCTATACCTCCAACTTCCTTATAACCTGAAACTCGCAAGTGGTTAATTGTCAAGTTCGTTGGCGCTAGGATTTGTGTGTATAGTATAATGGCCTGATAGGTAGATAAGGTGTTTAGGAGGGCAAGCGGGAATAATTGCCCTCTGTGTTTGTCAGGCACAGAATGGGTCAGCAAAGGAGGCCAGGTGGTAGAACAGGTATCCCAGCTAACTTTATCACCCACCTATAGCCTTGTCCAGGAGTACCACTCAGTTCACCTGGTGCCTACAACCATGACAAAAAACAAAAACAAATATATAGAAATACTTTAATTATGAAAAATAGTGAATTACCACAAGCGCTAGTTCCGTCAATTTTTACTAACAATTGTAGTCTGGCAGCTTCAATATTTAAAGGGTATCAAAACTCAGCCACCTCTCATAACCTACCGTAAGTTTAGTTATTTAATCCAATGCAAATATGCCTCATCTATTACGAAAAACAACTTGCTCGGCGAAAATTGCCGGAAAAACCGCTTCTGTGACACTGGCCTTTAGAAAATTGAACAAACCTACTCTTAGACAGTCTTTCATTAATTCTCTCTCTCTCTCTCTCTCTCTCTCTCTCTCTCTCTCTCTCTCTCTCTCTCTCTCTCTCTCTCTCATAAAAAGAAGGAGAGGAGGTTACGAGGCCAACTTATCGTGTGTTTTAAGATAGTTAAGGATTTGACAGAGTAGATATCAATGCACTGTGCACGATAAATAACAAAGCCGCAACCCAAGATAATAGAATGACATTTAATAGCCAGAAGGCATACTTAGATGTCACACAAAGTTTCTTCACATACATACAGTGTTGTCAAAGAGTGGCATATTTGACTAAGGGGGGTGGTTGATAGTAATTCAATTACTACGTTTAAGGGGAAACTGACTGCTTTTTTGGCCTATAAATTCATTCATTCATAAATTCTTAGTTTCCTCGCTAGGCATCCCTCAAACTTCGAAAAACATCCCCTAGACCCCCCCTCAAGATAATTTTGTACATTTTTCGGTAGAAAAATTTCCCGGCCGAAGGCCGGTTTCTTTTACAATTACAGGCTCGCTATCGCTTGCCAGGAAAAAATCGACACCTAAATTTATACGGTAACAAAATGGGACGCAAGGTCTTAAAATCGCCAAACAAATGGGCCGAACGTCTAAAAATCTCAAAACTAATGGGACTAAACACGAGGGAGAAAGGGGACCAGAAAAACGACCGTCTCCCCTTAAGAAGAGACTGGGCAATCAGCTGATGGAGATTGGATTAATATGAATGAATCAGTAAGTATGTAAGTGTAAATTCCCTTTCAGACAAATGTCTTTCTATATATATATATATATATATATACGCTATAAAAACTTTCCTTGTGGGCATTTCCTGACCATATTTTCCGGTACGGTTTCTTAGCCGGAGGAACGGAGGGTGAGGAGAGAGCCTTCTACTTGCTGTCCTATTCTTCTACTATAAACTGTCCCTGTTCAGTAGTATTACGGTCGGAGTAATAAGTGGAGAGATACAAATGGTACATAAAGAAGGCGCTGAAAAACATAAAATATCTAGATAGTGAATTATGAAAACATATTTCTTCCTCGCTATAAAACGCCAATAACCCGACTGGCTGTTGTTGTTGTTGTTGTTCCGCAGGCTGCCTGCCTGAACAGCCCCAAGGTTCCGAGCAAGGCCAAGGCCATAACCGAGCACTCCCACAGAACCCTACCTGCTTGCCACTAAGAAGGCCCAGGTGGCCGAAGCCGCTCCCAGGCGAGGAGCTGAGGAGGGTGTGGATATGCCCGGGACACCAAAGCCCCACCCAAGGCCCTGTGCCCCTCAGCAATTATGAAGGGAAAGTTGAGGCTGGTAATATACTAGAGTGCCTACATCTAGAGAGTGGCGACATACAGGATACCGGGAGTCAGAAACAATATGGCGCCCGGAGAATTAGGTGCCGTAATAGATTATATTGATGGATTGCGAAATAAAAATACAAATAAATACTTAATAATTGTCAGTCTCCAGTTCCTTTAAATCTTTTGCAATTTATGTTTAACTTCTTAGATAATGTCCTTCAACTTAATTTTCATTTTAATTTGATGACCTTATTGATCTAGGAATATTTTGGGATATTGGTTTTATCGCTTGATTTTAGATCTCCAGAAGATGACATAAGTACATACAGTATGTCTAGACGTTTGGTTAATAATGATGATGCTTCTTGTAACTCTGATAATGCTTTTATTTGATGTGTAATATACATACATACATACATACATATATATATACAATATATATACATACAAATATATATATATATATATATATATATATATATATATATATATATATATATAGAGAGAGATATAGAGAGATATAGATATTATATAGAGAGAGAGAGTATAGAGGACAATTATATGGAGTAAAAATGAGAAAGAGGAAAGAGAGAGAGAGAGAGAGAAGAGAGAGAAGAGAGAGAAGAGAGAGAAGAGAGAGAGAGAGAGAGAGAAGACAAAGAGAGAGAGAGAGAGAGAGAGAGAGAGAAGTAGAGAGAGAGAGAGAGAGAGAGAGAGAGAGAGAGAGAGAGAGAGAGAGAGAGAGAGAGAGAGAGAGAGAGAGAGAGAGAGAGAGAAGAGTAAGAAGCAAAATAAACAATGTAACTAACGAATGAAAAGAGCAGGAAGACAGGTAGTAAAAGAGAGGAAGCGAGAGGAAAGAGAAGACAGACATAATGTGCGTAGAATGCCAGATATAAATAATAGATAATAATATCGTAAAAAACAAAATAGACCAGATAGAAAGTGAATGAAAGAGAAGAGCACGAGGAAGGAAGGAAGGAAGGAAAGAAGGAAGGAAAAGAGCGAGATCGAGACCGAGGAAGATAGAAGAGTAATAGGCAGGTAGAAGAAAAGTAATATTGGAAGCTAATATTTGAGTAGACAACACAATAAGCAATGTAAGTAGCAAATTTAAGGAGCTGGAAGGAACGAATTGGAAGTGAGAAAAAGAGCGAGAACGTGAGAAGAGAGAAGGAGACAGTAAGAGAAGAAGTGCTATAAGAAATTAAGGGTTGGATGCAAAGTTGGCAAAGCATAAATTAATAAAAAGAGCAGGAAGGAAGGAAGTGAGGAAGAGAGGAAAGAGAGAAGGAGACAGTAATAGAAGACGTGCTATAAGAAATTAAGGGTAGGATGCAAAGTTGGCAAGGCATAAACGGAATGAAAAGAGCAGGAAGGAAGGAAGAAAGTGAGGAAGAGAGGAAAGAGAGAAGGAGACAGTAATAGAAGAAGTGCTATAAGAAATTAAGGGTAGGATGCAAAGTTGGCAAAGCATAAACCGAATGAAAAGAGCAGGAAGGAAGGAAGGAAGGAAGTAAAAGAGCGAGGAAGAGAGGAGAGTTGCGCTAGTCCTTCTCTGCAGCACAGGTCCGGTCGGTGGCACTGAGAGTCGGCAGTCTACCTCTGACCCGCGTGAGGAGCAGAGTGTAACCTTCGAGTCCGCAGTTAGTCCACCCCTCTACCCTCTTGGGTTTTACGCTCCTACTTCGCGCTCGGGGCTCGCGTATGGGCCTGGATTCCCCTCGCGCGACTGAAACTGATTAATATATTCCTAGTGAAGGGTTGGGATACTTTATTCCCCTGCTTGAAGTACGATATTAATGTGGTAGTGTGGGGTTTGAATAGATATAGAGAGGGGAAGGGGTGAAGGCCATGTGAGGAAAGTTAAATGCGGAAGAGTGTGTTGTGCAATTAATTTCAGTACTACTACTAGTGACAATCGCTGGAAGATACATTTCTTGTGAAAATTAATCTGCTCTCTCGAGGTAAATGTGGCTGTGGTATAAAAATCAATGATTAACCTCATTCAAAACACACGTGTTGACCAACTTCTATCTTGTTAGAAATCAGTGTGCGAAATAAACTACTTTCAACATTCAAGTGAAATAATACGAGGTATAATATAATGAAATATTTAATTAATTATCAATCAAACTCAAGTGGTGAAATATTAAAATGGTATTTTGCTTTGCTTTAAGTGCTTAGATCTAGAAATTGGCTGCTTAAACGCAATCTAGTGCAGTGAAATTTGCATTATAATTTATAAAAAAGAAATATAAATTTTCTGAAATAATGCCTTTTGTTTAATGAAACTTGATTCTACCTGCAACTCAAAAAGGTTATACATAATAACGAATACTTTTAAAAGACCAATTCCTCAACAACATAACAATTACTATTCGTATTACGAGATATTCAGCATTAACCAAACAGTGAATCGTTAATCTTATGCAAATTGGAATAGAGTGGCGCACTGATTACGTGTTGAAAAGTTGATGGACTTAAAACTACCGTGGCGTATCTCTAAGCCTCGCAATTGAAGATTAATTGATTACCGTACCAAAATAAACAGAGGAAACGAAGTGAAATTTCATAGAGCATGATACATATTTGCTTACTTTCATCAATTATAAATTCTTCAAAATAATTATCGAGTATAATATTCCATATATTAGTGCACTGTATCTATATATTCCATATATTAGTGCACTGTATCTATATATTCCATATATTAGTGCACTGTATCTATATATTCCATATATATATTCCATATATTAGTGCACTGTATCTATATATTCCATATATTAGTGCACTGTATCTATATATTCCATATATTAGTGCACTGTATCTATATATTCGTAAATAAGAAAATACAATATGAACGTATATACTTAAGACGAAACGAGAAAACAATACTAATGTATATACAGTACTTAGGATGAAACAAACAATTAACGAAGGATAAACTACAGGTATACATAAATTATTGCACATACCAAATATATATATATATATATATAAACAAAATAAATAAAAATAAATAAATCAGACGAGGGTAAATTATAAATGATATCCCAGTAGTACATCTCCCGCGCCCAGACAACATAATAATAATCATTCCCACGGTGTCCCGGATTTCCATATGAAAATGAACTCCGGGAATTCGGTTCGTGAGTGCGTTGCGAGGGAGTGAGAGAGAGAGAGAGAGAGAGAGAGGGAAATAGTGTAGGGATAATGACCGTATACTGAAGACCTTCAGTTTTTACGGACGCCTTTCTTTCGGGGGCTATCGGTAGACTAATTTATTCAGCTTAGGAAGGACATTTAGGCAGCATATAAAGATCTAGAAAACAAACTGAGTACAAACTATCCTATTGAACCCCCTTAACTTCCATAGATCCTTCTTAATCGAAAGAAGATCGTCCATTGAAAGCCAAATATTATTGCTAAAATGCGTCAAAATCTTCAAGGGAAGGAAGGGGCTTGCCTATGCCATCGTGATCGACAACTGAAGGTCTGAATTAGTGTGAACGAGAACCAACATTTCATTAGTTCAATCGGCTTCTTCATAGATTAAAATGTAAAACTTGAAAAAATAAACAGTGTATTTCGGCTTGGAAAAACTAAACCGACACATTTATTACAGTTACTTAGACTTGTTGCGTTCTTCAGGAAGGGGCTCAACTGTGAGAAAGTTTAACTCCTTGACTACGAAAACCCGTCCCGTCTCTAAAAAATAAAGTCGCCTGTTGTACGCAAGGACAGAGGAAAACTAGGCATTCCTGAACTAGTTACTTGAGGTAGCTTGAAGTTCATTAATAACTGTGAGAGGTCTTTCACGAGATAATATAGAATTCTGGTGCTGTTTATTTAGTGAAATAGCTAATAAATTCCAGTGTTATCCATAATACTAATACACCAAGCATTATATGATCAACGAAGGAATTCTTAACCCCCTTGAGACATCTTTCCAAAACTGATCAAAGTCGTGCATTGCTCCATAGAAAAAAAAAACTAGCAAAGCATTATCATATAATATAACCATTTGACCATGAAATATTCTTTATAAGAAAAATACACTCGCCTAACATGCAAAGGGCGTCGCTGTACCCATAAGCCTGAAGGATATGACCGGCTCAGTGACCAACAAATGTATAGTAGTGAGGTTAGGTAACTTGACTGGTTCCCCTGCCACCATGCCTCACCACAACCACCACCAACACCACAACCACCACCATCACCACCTCCTCCTGCCCCTGCGCCCCCTACTGCTGCGCCCTCTTCTGCTGGTGACCTTTTACCTGGTCGTCATGACAACTGTGCGCTCGCAGGAGGAAACAGGTGAGTACAACGGAAGGGCTTCTTCATTTCTGATTCAATCCTCAGGGGTCCAAACTGTGTTTAATGGTGCTGTACATAATTGAACGCCTAATTGTAACAACAATTATACACGTACATGTTTCGTCGTTTATGTTTACTAATTTGAATACATAAACGATTGAAACACTTATTTTATATATATATATATATACAGTATATATATATATTGTTCCTATATTCCAACTTACTCCCTCTCGGGCATAGGTTGAGAGCCTGTACATTCAACCGCTGTACATTAAACGGTGAAGCCTGTGAGGTCTCGTTCTAGTCTAGGGAGTGAGACATATGTGGCACTTAGAGCTGCAACCAGCCTTTGCCATCTTGCTATCGCAAGATGCACGGAGCTTGGTTGCCCACTCACGGCTCGAAGCAGCCCCATCTCTGGAGCTGCCTCGCCTCCGTGCTTCGCCCTAGACTCGGACCCTCACTCTCAGCAGTTAACTCACTAGGCATTGCCCCCCTGTAGCATATTTTGAATATGGGAATATTCCTACAGTGCAATTTAATCAGGGAACAATGAGGTATTTTATTGAAGTTTCGGTGGGCTTTGTGGTAATGCACTAATATTAGGTACAGCACAAATTCCATCCCAATAATATCTTCCCATTGATACATCGGGATTACATTGGATTACCAGTCCAGTGGCAATCTGACTACTCCACCATACCTCCCATAATATGCATATATATAGATAGATAGATAGGTAGATAGAGAGAGAGAGATAGATAGATATATAGATAGAAATATAGATAGATAGATAGCTATGTTTATTACAAGTAAGCGTTCAATATCTTACACTGTGGGTCAATGGTGCTTTAGGAGTGGAGTGAGTCTAAGAGGGAACACGGAAAGTTTGAATGAAGTTGCTTTGCTTTGGCCATTTCGTCACTCCAGGGGCATAAAGGTAGCGACGGAGCTTAACTTCAACCCTTTGAGTACTAGCGACGTGTGTTATATTTGTTGCTATCTATATTTAGACGATATTTTGCAGCTTAGGAAGGATCTGTGGTAGTTAAAAGGGTTGGTTGAGATAATTTTAAGTCTTATTATTGCTAGAGGTCCTCCCTAAGCTGAACAAATTCGTCTAGTAGTTGCCAGAATATGATGAAAATTACGTCCCTGGTACTTAAACTTGTATATCTAATAATAATAATGAAAACAAAATTAAGGGAATCTGTGTCCGGCCATGGGGTGAATAGTCTCTCGTTTGATAGTCTGCTCGTCACAGCATAGGATGGAATAGTTTAAAAAGGGGGGGGGGGGGGCGTATTTATTTCCTCATTTATATAGTGTTTTATAGTGTTATTAGTTTCCTCCTTAGACCTCCATCAAGCTTAAGGGGAGATATCCACTTGAGGGATTTTTTTCTTGACTCCTTTCTCCCTCATGTTTAGCCTCATTGCTTTTGAGATTTTAAGACGTTCGCCCCATTAGTTTGGCGATTTTAAGAACCCTCGCCCCATTTCTGTCAATTTTAAGACCATTCGTGCCATTTAGGTGTCGATTTTTTCCTGGCGAGCGATAGCGAGCCTGTAATTTAAGGGGAATCGGCCTTCGGCCGGGACATTTTTCTACCGAAAAATGTACAAATGTATCTTGAAAGGGGGTCTAGGGTGAGTAATTTTAAGTTTGATGGAAGTCTAGGGAATCAACTAAAAACCTGCCCTTAAAATAAACACCTCCCAAGACTCTCCTTCAAGATAAATTTGTAAATTGTTCGATCATTTGTTTTCCCTTTCTCTTAAATTACAAATAAACAAAATCTTGAAGGTTCTGATTAAAACTATAATAAATAAAAGACAACCTAATTCTTCTTACCCTACCCTAACCTGATAATAGATAATCTGCTCTAACCTAACCCGGTAAAAAAAGCATTATGATCTATTCGTCCGTTTGCGACTTAACCCTCGTTAGATTTATCAACACCTCATGTCGACATATTCTAGCCTTAACATACAGTAATTGATGTACAGTGGCCCACATAAATATGTACCCACTCTGTGTGTTTATGTATGGAAGGACAATGAGTACACGTGAATTGGTCACTTGCGAGTTTCTGGCTATAAGGAACTTGGATTGTATTTACATCGATATTTAGCAGAATTAACAGCTGAAATATGGTCGTAGTATATCTATAAATACATATCACCCAGTTAAACATACTTTTAATCCCTCAGTATCCTCCATGAGTATTGCATTTGGGCATTATATCGATGTATTCGGCTCCAACTTCCTTAAAGACCGAAACTCGCAAGTGGTCAATTGGTCACTTGCGAGTTTCAGGCTATAAGGTACAGTAAACATTAATGTTTAACATCAATGCAATAATAATGCAGGTTTGAAATAAATAGAAAGTATTGGTATCTTTATTTTGATCATATGTGTTTATGAATGCCCTAGAACTGTATATAAGCTGGTAGGCCTAATTCTGCTGAATATCAATGTTTACGGCTCCAACTTCCTTATAGCTTGAAAATGTCAAGTGGTGAATTGGGAATGAATTTTGTATGCAGTGTATCTTCCATATGATCGATTAACAGTGCTATAGAAAATATAGTTTGTAATATATTCATAATATATAATTATACTTTCGTAATTAAGGGGGGGGGGAGGCTCTGGAATCCTGTGTTCCACATGTTTATCCCCATTAGTTTTGAGATTTCAAGACGTTCGCCCCATTAGTTTGGCGATTTTCAGACCTTGCGCTCCATTTGCTTGTCAATTTTAGGACCATTCATGCCTTTTAGAACCCTTTCACGCACATATGACGCAGAGGTTGCCAGATTAGCAATAAGAAATAGAGTTCTCTCACTCCTATTATTACCTCTCCAAAATTAGTTTTTGGCCCTCAGCTAACTCAAAGACAACTGCAGAGGTTGAAGTAACTAAACTAAAGGTTTCTAAATACCCCCTGATGGTAACAAAGGCTTTAAAGTATCCCCAATAGGCTCAAAATTGCGTCATATGTCGGAGAGGGTTAAGTGTCGATTTTGTTCTGCCGAGCGATAGCGAGCCTGTAAGTTATCTCGAAGCGGGGTATTGGGGTGATTTTCTTAAGCTTGATAAGAGGTCTAAGGAACAAACTAAAACCTAAAATCACTTAAGCTCATGGAGTGACTACTAATTCATATGACCAACTGCACAGTATGTACAGTTGACTACCAATATCTGACTTATAATACGCTAACCTATTATTAACTTACAATACGCTAACCTATTATTAACTTACAATACGCTAACCTATTATTAACTTACAATACGCTAACCTATTATTAACTTACAATACGCTAACCTATTATTAACTTACAATACGCTAACCTATTATTAACTTACAATACGCTAACCTATTATTAACTTACAATACGCTAACCTATTATTAACTTACAATACGCTAACCTATTATTAACTTACAATACGCTAACCTATTATTAACTTACAATACGCTAACCTATTATTAACTTACAATACGCTAACCTATTATTAACTTAAATACGCTAACCTATTATTAACTTACAATACGCTAACCTATTATTAACTTACAATACGCTAACCTATTATTAGCTTTTCTGATTTAACATGACCTGAAAATAACATAAGTACGATCTCTCCATTCATTTACGATTCAGTCCTGGTTAATTCAATGCCTTAAAATAGCATAGCGCTAATGAGCTCAAGGGGAGGTTTTTAGTTTGTTTCCTACTCCTCCAGCAATCTTAAAATTTCACCCCCTTGACCCCCTTTCAAGATAAATTTGTACATTTTTCGGTAGAAAAATGTCCCGGCCGAAGGCCGATTACTCTTAAATTACAGGCTCGCTATCGCTCGCCAGGATAAAATCGACACCTAAATGGCACGAAAGGTCTTAAAATTGACAGAATGGGGCGGAAATTCTTAAAAATCACCAAACTAATGGAGCAAACGTCTTAAAATCTCAAAAGCAATGAGGGAGAAAGGGGTCAAGTAAAAAGTCCCTCAAGTGGAAATCTCCCCTTAATGTGCGTTGCTGTAGACATGAATAATAAGCCCGTGTCATTGATCAAACTGGCCTTGGTCTAAGCTGCACTATCCTAACATGATTTGTAGCGGGGTCAATTTATCGATTTAAGAATTCCAACCTGTGTCATTTTATCAGTGGCCTCGGAATGTCGTAATTTATAATAGTTTGTTTTAATAGTTCTAGTCAAAGATAAAGTAGAGTAAACAGTATTCAGTAGATTGGTTTAAGGGGAGGTATTTAGTTTGTTCCCTAGACCTCCATCAAGCTTAAAATTACACCCCCTTGAGTCCCTTTCAAAATAAATTTGTACATTTTTCGGTAGAAAAATGTCCTGGCCGAAGGCCGGTTGCTCTTAAATTACAGGCTCGCTATCGCTCGCCAGGATAAAATCGACACCTGAATTGCCGGAAAGGTCTTAATATGGGGTGAAAGTTCTTAAAATCGCTAAACTAATGGGGCAAACGTTATATAATATCAAAAGCAATGGGGCTAAACATGAGGGAGAAAGGGGTCAAGAAAAAAATCCCTCAAGTGGAGATCTCCCCTTAATCTACAAAGCCTGCCAAGCCTGAATAATTCCAAGTTAATGAAGCTGATCTGACCTAATCGGAAACCTGGTCAATTATAACCAAACGTAAAGACCGCTGCAGACGAGCCAAAAAGTCGTGTTATTACAATATACGTATGGCGATGTTAAGACCTTTCGCTCCATTTCTTTGTCAATATTATAGGACCATTCATGCCTTTAAGGTGTCGATTGTATTCTGGCGAGCGATAGCGAGCCTGTAATTTATCTCGAAGCGGGATATTGGGGGTGTTTTTCTTAAGCTTAGTTTTCCTATGTCTAACCAAACAAGATTTACCCTCACGTATCCAACCCTGAGCTGATCAATTACAGTCTAATCACATTATAGGTAGGCCAGGAATTGTGACACTTAACCTCTGTAACTCAGAAAGGGCTAGAGCAAAGAGGCTGTAAATTTCCACACATATTACCTGGCTGACTCTTCCTGAATGATAGATTTAATAACTCGATGACTTTAGTCGTTTGTTTGAGTTATAGAGAATGTTGTCCTAATTAGGATTAAGGGGGGTCACTGTTTTTTTTTTTATCTTTCTCTCCTTTTCTCTCTTTCCCTGGCTTGTATCCATTCGGCCCCATTCAGCCAGCTGTTTTAAAACATTTATCCCCATCCAGGTGTCGATTTCTTCCTGGCGAGCGAAAGCGAGCCAGCATTGTATGGAGAAATCCGGCTTCGCCGGAGAAATGTTCCTATCAAAAAATGTACAAATTTAGCTTGCTGTCAAAAGAAAAATATATATATGCTGCCTCGCTACCGCTCGCCAGGAAAATATTGATACCTGGATGGGGGTAAACGTCTTAAAACAGTAGGCTGAAGGGGGCCGAATGGATGCAAGCCAAAGCGAGAGGGAGAGAAAGTGAAAAAAAGCGAGGTGGGTTCCCTTAATAGACTTTACTGTGTGTTGCTCCTACTGGATTTATCAACACCCGATCTTCATTGATCTTTCATAATCTAGACTATCTTAATAAACCAAACACTATCTTTCAATTTTCATTCACAGGGAACATTGGAAAGAATAGTCAACTAGCATGTGTCTGGTGGAGGCAAAGGAACGGTAGAATCATCAATTACTGTTATACTAATTTAAGAATCATGCATAAATAAAACACTGGAATCCACATAGCCTAACACATAATTATTCTAATCCACGATACTCTCTAATGATCAGAAAGTCACTCAATCTCTCGAACGTTAAATTGCAGCAACGGGTAGCAAAATGTGTACGTAGTTCGATAGAAAACTGTCACGGTCGAAGGCTGATTTAGTGTACGATGCAGGCTCACTATTGCTCGGCCAGAAAAAAATCGACACCTAAGTGGGATACAGCTTCTTATTATCGCCAAACGAATGGGGTGAAACGTCTTAGCGAACCTCTTTCGAATCCCGTATTTGCCCAAATCCTTTTTCAGCCACACTTGTCTCATTTGAGGTTATTTGTTTGAGTTCCCTGCATCTAACTTAGTTGTTGTTGTTGTTGTTGTTCCCCAAGCTGCCTGGCTGAACAGCCCCAAGGCCCCGAGCAAGGCCAAGGCTATAACCGAGCGCCCCCACAGAACCCTCCCTGCCGACCACAATAAAGCCTGGGTGACCGAAGCCACTCCATGGCGGGGAGCTGAGGAGGGTGCGGAAACGCCCGGGAAACCAAAGCCCCACACAGGGCCCTGTGCCCCTCAGCAATTATGAAGAGAAAGTTGAGAGGCAAAGGAAAAATGTGACGCTTTGGCTTCCAATCTTGGTAGATTGGAAGGTCAATCCACGGAAGAGACGCCGTCACTTGAGATCTAGAAAATATATAAGTAAAAGGAACAGTCAGAGTAAGCTATGGGTATGGCAGAGATCGCTCAGTTCTCACTCTGATAGACCAGCCCATCACCAATACTTGCTTAAGGGAGCCCACCTCGCTTTTGTTTTCTCTTTCTCTCCCTCTCTCTTTGGCTTCTATCCATTCGGCCCCATTCAGCCTACTGTTGTATGACGTTTACCCCCAACAAGGTGTCAATATTTTCCTGGCGAGCGGAAACGAGCCAGCATATATATATATTTGTTTTGACAGTAAGCTAAATTTGTAAATTTTTCGATAGAAAAATGTCTCTGGCGATGCCTGATTTCTCCATACAATGCTGGCACGCTATCGCTCGCCAGGAAGACATCGACACCTGGATGGTGATAAACGTTTTAAAACAGTTGGTTGAATGGGACCGAATAGATACAAGCCAGAGAAAGAGGGAAACGGAGAGAAAGATAAAACAAAGCAGGTGACCCCCCTTAATCCCATCATTCCACATAATGCTATTACGAGAATAAATCATTAACTGTTTTTAATTTACAACAATTCTTTCAAAACCATTATTTCCTGTACAAGAATAATACTGTATTCCATAGTTATTATATTTACTATCTCAAAACAAATCTTTCAAAATAATGATTGCCTGTAAACAAATATTATTGTATTCCATAGTTATATTCACTATCTCAAAACAAATCTTTCAAAACCGTTATTTCCTGCAAGAGAATATATTTGTATTCCATAGTTATTATATTGACTATCTTAATATATTTTCTTATAGAGTTAAGTTATATGATAGAATCTTAGCCATTAAGATTTAAATTAAGTTTGATATTACTTTCTAACAATAACTTGATTGGGCCAACCCTCCAGACGTAATAGAATAATAGAACATACCTTTTACTCAATGCAACAATTACTTTAATTGATTCTTATTGTTGTTCAATCTGTGATTCAACTCACAACATAGATAGATTGGTAGTTTGATAGGGATATAAATGGATGGATAGACAGACAGGTAAATAGATAGATATATATGTTAATAGGTAAATATAAAGAGATAGATACATAGATAGTTAAACAGAGAGAGAGAGAGAGAGAGAGAGAGAGAGAGAGAGAGAGAGAGAGAGAGAGAGAGAGAGAGAGAGAGAGAGAGAATGAGAGAGAGAGAGAGAGAGAGAGAGAGAGAGAGAGAGAGAGAGAGAGAGAGAGAGAGAGAGAGAGAGAGAGAGAGAGCGAGAGAGAGAGAGCGAGAGCGAGAGCGAGAGCGAGAGCGAGAGAGAGAGAGAGAGTGAGAGCAAGAGCAAGAGCAAGAACGAGAGCGAGAGAGAGAGAGAGGAAGATGATTGGATGAACCACTATACACCAACAGTCGGGCTATAGTTAACACATGCAGAAGGAAGGTCAGAACAGCAGCACCCTACCCCACTAATGAACAGCACCGACTGAGCTCTAACACACAACCTCTGCCCTTTATATACTCTATACCATGCCCTTCGCCTCATTAGCTACGTGGAACGAAGGGATATGAAGGAAGGGTAGATCAATGGAGAAATATGTAGGTAGGTAGATAGATATAGATAGATAGATAGATGGATTAGATAAATAGATAGGCATATATATAGAGATACATAGATACATAGATAGATATATAGATTAATACATACAGTAGATGTGGCCACCCCTTCGGGGATCACGGCGTCAGGCAATAGATAGATAGCCTAGATAAAAAGCTAAACAGATAGATAGATAGATAGATATAGATATAGAGATAGATAGGATAAAGCGAGAGAGAGAGAGAGAGAGAGAGAGAGAGAGAGAGAGAGAGAGAGAGAGAGAGAGAGACTACGAGTACAAGAAAGTGAAGGAAAACATGAATATAAAGCTAAGGACAGAGAGCGGCAAGCTAATTAACAAAAAGACAAATACACTAAAAGCTAAACCGAGCTAAATAACACCAAGTAACAACACCGCTACTAATCCACAACACACACGCAAGCTCTAACCACTTCAGGGAGCCCACCTCGCTGTTTTTCTCTTTCTCTCCCTCTCTCTTTGGCTTATATCCATTCGGCCCCATTCAGCCTACTGTTTTAAGACGTTTACCCCCCTCCAGGTGTCAATATTTTCCTGGCGAGCGGTAGCGAGCCAGCATATAATATATACTTTTGTTTTGACAGTAAGCTAAGTTTGTACATTTTTCGATAGAAACATGTCTCCGGCGAAGCCGGATTTATCTATACAATGCTGGCTCGTTATCGCTCGTCAAGAAGAAATCGACACTTGGATGTGGATAAACGTCTTAACCCTTTTGCTGCGGGTGACGTTCTGGAACGTCCTGGCAAGTTACAGCAATTTCCAGGCTTTAAAAGCCTGTAAAAACCGTAAAAATCCTGAGCGTGAGGGGCCCACCTCCGACCCTCAGAGCACCGAGCGGCTCACTGAGGTTGACTGTGTCTCGCGCGGATCTCTCTCTGTGTCTCCCAACAGTGTAGCCAAGAGAGCGAGTGTTACATAATAGCGGGTTTCCCGCGTTTCACTGGCACCACTGCGGGTGAACCAGACCACGTACGGGGCCCGTTCTGGTGTCATTTTGAAGCTATTCTCGTCTAGTTTTCGTCAGAATACACTTCATTTAATGAAGATCCTTGATTTATCATTCAGGAGTGCCTGAATATGCCCTAAATAGCCCAAAAATGGCCGCAGCCAAAGGGTTAAAACAGTTGGCTGAATGGGGCTGAATGGATACAAGCCAGTGAAAGAGAGAAAAGGAGAGAAAGATAAAAAAAAAAAAAACGGCGACCCCCCTTAAGCTCTGTGCCGTGCCCTCACCTCATCAGCTTAGAACACCTGGATATATAGAAACACAAATGGATAGAGAAAGTAAGATAGATAAGTAGATATATAGCTAGATAGATAGGTAGGTAGATAAAAACACAGATATATAGAGACGGATAGATACATAGATACAATAGATAGATAGGTAGATAAAGACAGACAGAGAGAGATAAATAGATAGATAGATAGATAGATACAGTGCAATAGATTGATAGGTAGATAAAAAGATAGATAGATAGATACAAAAGTTAGAGATAGATATATATAGATAGATAGATAGAGATAGTTAGATAGATAGAGATAAAGATAGACAGACAGAGGGCAATACAACAATGGTTACACTAAGATATAATAATAATGACTAAGAAGGTAAACATAATGCAGATAACGATAAATAATCACAACTTGTATAACCCAACAACAAACTACCTCTACCCACCTAAGCTCTCTGCCGTGCCCACACCTCATCAGCTTGGCGGAACAAAGGGTATAAATGTGTACAGTCGCGCTAATAAGTGATATCTCGGCACCAAGTATGTTTTGATCCATAATTATTGGTATCAGCAATATCTAAGCTTCATTTCTTCATATCGAGTGAAATATACAAACATGTTCCTACACTTACCCACCCAATTCAACATCTGACAGACATAAATACAGCACTGAGCAAGCCAAACGTAATGACAACTGGGACATGACTTATTAGCGCGATCGTACAGTCACTTATAAAAATTCGTGGACCCCCTATGTTTTATCTTTATGCTATTTCAACAACCTGGATATATATTTCAACAACCTGGATATATATTTGTTTTGGATGGAACGTGCTTACCAATAAACAGTACATATAGTTTTGTACTTGATATATAGACAAATTTATATGTATAAATTCGTCTCGAGATATGCTTCCATTGTTAGAAATAGGTGAGGTCCACGAATTGTTATGAGTGACTGTACCTCTGCCTGGTGAAATGCTACGGGTCTGCGGTGAGGGGCATCCACAAGCGAACGTCTGCATATATTCAGTTAGCTTTCAGTTATTCGTCTAGCTTTCTTTCTATAGGTAGCGTCAACGAACTTGACAATAATCTTTATCTCTAACCTCTCTATAACTCAAACTGGCTGTAAATATCCACACCTACTTCCTGGTGGACTCTTCCCACATGATAGAAACGTCAGCCCGATTGTTTTCATTAATTTCGAGTTATGAGAAGTTAAGGGGTTAAGATTATTGTCAAGTTGGCTGGAGCTACCTATAGTGAACAATGATAGAAACAACGCCTCTATATTTAGGTTGTCTTTAATTGAGTTGAGAAATATGTTGTTTTTACCCAGTGTACTTCTAGTGAACAGTAAAGAAACGACGCCACCACTATATATTCTACCTTTGTTTATTTTGGCTGAACACTAAGTTGTTGTTATCAAATGTTCTTTCTAGTGAACAGTAAATGAAACAGCGATTCTACATTCAAGCAATGATTCTACATGCAGGCCTTCTTTAATTTGGTTGATATATAAGTTGTCGTCTATCAAGTTTAACTAACTACTACTACTACTACTACTACTACTAATAATAATAATAATAATAATAATAATAATAACTAAGAAGAAAAAAACAGAGTACGATGACTCCCCAAATCGTGTCCTTCCGTGTGTGAGCTCCGAGTGTCGTTAAGTTGACTTTGGAGTTGACCAGACCGTAGACTTAATCCACCAACAGGGCCACTCTTAGTGTTGGTATTATGTGAGGAGCCTTAGACACCCTTGAAACCCTCATTATCATCCTGTTAGTGGGGCTATTTTAAGACGTTTCTCCCCATAACTTTGGCGATTATAGACCGTTTTCACTCTCTTTAAGTCTCGATTTCGTGTTTAACTGGCGAAGGATAGTGACCCTGTATTTTTAGAGAAATCGGCCTTTGGCCGATTGAAGGAGAGGTTATAGGATTTTTTTTTCTTTTTTCGAGGAGGAAACTTGGACGATATTTAAAGCGACATAACTCCCAAAACGGTCGATCCCATTCCTCAGGTAAGATACTCAGATTTGTATTTATCAATTTATCAATAACCCTCGATATTGAACTAACAGCCTTGATCCACCAGGGAGCGTCTCAGTGTTGCTTGTGCCGTCACCCGAGAGGCACTACGGAATATCTGGTGGCCATTGTCGAAGGTCAGGCTGCTGCACAGTGTTGCCAATTTAGCTACTTTCCCGCTAGATCTAGAGGTATTTACATCGATCTAGAGGCCATTTTTCCATCTAGCGACACGAATTCTAGCGATATTTTGGAGGTTAGAGCCATTTTCGAGCGATATTGTAGATTGTGGCATTATTGTAGCGATTTTCTTGCCAATTTAGCTCCTTTTCCGCTAGATCTAGGTATTTACTTAGATCTAGAGGCCATTTGTTCATCTAGCGACATGAATTCTAGCGATATTCTGGAGGTTAGAACCATTTTCGAGCGATATTGTATAGATTGTGGCATTATTGTAGCAATTTTCGGCATTTATTTACTATCTAGCGAACTTAAATTGGTAACCTTGCACGTCCACGGATAAAGTATTGAGGACGGCGTGGGAGGTTGGGGGCTCGATAAAGACACCAGGGACTGTTGAGATGTCCTTCCTGAGCTTAGTCAAATCGTCTGCCGGTATACAAACTAGCCCAGAGGTTAGAAAGGTGCCCTGTGAGTGTTCTCGAGGGTTGTTGGGAGATATAGCAAAGGCATCTATAGTTCATTTATTATACTTAGGTCAGAATTGTTGACCTCTAACCCCTATAACACAAAACAGGACTAAAGTAATCGAGCTAATATTTCTACCAGTTGGGAACTGTCAGCCAGGGAGTATTATTATGTTTTGTCACCAACCAACTTCACTTCTAAACTCAATTACTGAAATCAACAAATACATGTGGCACTCCAAGGACTCGTACCTAGGATACTCACACCGAATTTCCGCGCACTTATGCATTACGCTATCAAGACAGTGTGAAAATGTGTGAAAATGTACAGCCTATTTACTCTAGCCCCTTTTAAGTTATAGAGGATAAGGGTCAAAATGTTTGGCCTACTTATAATTAAAAGAGTTTAGAACACATTGAAAGGTTTGACATAAACTCAATGATATCGGTTAGAAGGCTTTCCTAAACATTATGTAAGATACGATTATAACTAGATAGACAAATATTCACCTTATTTGGTCCAAATGGAAGTCTTTTTGGACCTTCCTTCTTTCGATATACTAGTTTCATGATTTTAAGACGTTTCATCCCATTAACTTGGCGATGATATTTACTTTACTGGGCGAACAATAGCGAGCCTGTAACATAGAATAAATCAGCCTTATGCTGAGACATATATATATTGAAAACAATGTACTAATTTAGCTTGAAGGGAGTCTGGGAGGGCATATATTTATCGTTTGAAGAAAGTCTGGGAAGGCATTTTAGTTAGCGTATGGGACAAACTAAAATACATTGCTTTTATTAGTGCAAGGATAGTTGGTGCGGTATAAAGATTATCTCTAGAGATTCATTTCCCTTTCAAAGCTGAATGTTGTCATCTTTCATTAAGTTTGGTGGTGACTACTTGTTGATCCAGGAATTTCGATTTCTTTTCTCCCAGATATTAACACTATCTGGGACGACATTTTGTGGGTTATTATGATATTTGATTTTATTATAATTGAGGATTTTGCTTCCGTTTGGCATTTTCGAGGAATATATTTTAGTTATCCCTCTAGTCTAGGCTAACGAAAACGCCTTCCCAAACTTCCTACAAATTAAAATATACCCACCCAGATCCCCCTTCAAGCTAAATTTGTATAGTTTTACGACAGAAACATGTCACGACCGAAGGCCGATTTCTTTTGAGTTACAGGCTCGCTATCGCTCTCCCAGAAATATAATTGACACCTAAATTAGTGAAGTGTCTTATTATTACTAAATCAACGGGGTGGAACGTCTTAAAATCTCCAAACTCATGGAGAGAAACAGGGGAGACACAAAAAGTCCTCCCCCGGACCAAATAGGGTAAACTATTCAAGGCTACAGTCCACAAAACGAAGATATAATTTTTCTTGAAGAGGTAGGAATAATCCATGGTGGTTGAGAGATCTATTCTTAGCTGCAATATGGCGCCTGTCAGTCAGTTGGGTACGGGATATCTGGTAACCTTCTTGATACATATACAGGTCCTCTCTAACGAAGGTCAAGGCTGGCCAGGAATATAATATTCCAGGAAGATAGAATGTCATGGGAGGCTTGGAGTCTGGTAGGCAGGTTGCTTTAGGTTAAGGGGAGATCTCCACTTGAGGGATTTTGTTCTTGACCCCTTTCTCCCTCATGTTTAGCCCCATTGCTGTTGATATTATAAAACGTTTGCCCCATTAGTTTAGCGATTTTAAGAACTTTCACCCCATATTAAGACCTTTCGTGCCATTCAGGTGTCTATTTTATCCTGGCGAGCGATAGCGAGCCTGTAATTTAGGAGGAACCGGCCTTCGGCCGGGAAATTTTTCTACCGAAAAATGTACAAATTTATCTTGAAAGAGACTCAAGGGGGTGTAATTTTAAGCTTGATGGAGGTCTAGGGAACAAACTAAATACCTCCCCTTAAGGGGACATGGGCCGTTTTTCTGGTCCCCCTTCTCCCTCATGCTTACCCCTAATAGTGTTCAGTTGTTATGACGTTCGCCCCATTAGTTTGGCTATTTTAATACCTTTCGCCCCATTTCTTTGTTAATATTTAGACCTTTCGTGCTATTTAGGTGTCGATTTTTTCCCTGGTGAACGATAGTGAGCCTGTAATGTTGGAAGAACCGGCCTTCGGCCGGGATATTTTTCTACCGAAAAATGTACAAATTAATCTAGAAGGGGGGATCTAATGGATGTTTTTTATTAATTTGATGGAGGTCTAGGGAGGAAACTAGAAAAATAATGAATACATGCAAAAATCGCCCAAAAAGTGAACCATCCCCCCTTAAGGGTGGGGTAGGGTTAGGTTAAGATAGGTATTGGTTGGGTAGGATAGGTTATGTATTGTTTTTTTTTTTGTTTTTTTTATGAGTGAGGGAGACAAAAGGCAGAACTGCCTGTACTGAGTGCCTCCCACAGAGTTGAAAAAGTGACAGGGCCAAAATCAAGGGCCACACGGAGTTTTTAAGCAATTTAAGTCATAGGTTAAATCATATTAGGTTACGTTCGTGTTTGTAAAGCTATGGTAAGTTAGTTTGTGGATATATTGTTGTATGTTAGTTAAAGTTATGTTAGGTAAGTTATAGATTATGTTAGGGTCAGTTATGTTAGGTAAGGTATGGGTATGGTAGGTTAAGGGGAGGTTTTTAGTTTGGTCTCTAGATATCCATCAAGCTTAAGATTACACCCCCTTGAGCCCCTTTCAAGATAAATGTGTACATTTTTCGGTAGAAAAATTTCCCGGCTGAAAGCCGGTTCCTCTTAAATTACAGGCTCGCTATCGCTCGCCAGGATAAAATCGACACCTAACTGGCACGAAAGGTCTTAAAATCGTCAAAATAATGGGGCGAACGTCTTAAAATTAGAAAAACAATGGGGCTAAACATGAGGGAGAAAGGAGTCAAGAAAAAAATCCCTCAAGTGGAAATCTCCCCTTAAGTTCAGTCAATAATAGGTTATGTGTATTTGAGCTTAAGCGTGTTTGCGTGTGTACAGTATATGTGTGCGTGTGTGTGTGTGTGTGTGTGTGTGTGTGTGTGTGTGTGTGTGTGTGTGTGTGTGTATTTACCTAATTGTAGTATACAGGAGTTGAGCATTTTAGGCTCGTATTGTCCCGTTTCCGGAGTTACAATTATCTAACTTTGCTTGTGATTGTGATTGTGATTGTGTGTGTGTGTGTGTGTGTGTGTGTGTGTGTGTGTGTGTGTGTGTGTGTGTGTGTGTGTGTGTGCGTGTGTGTGTGTGTGCTAATATCAGTAAGTCACTTTCAAAAACTATATAACACATAATTCCCACGAGCCCTTGACCTCTGCACCAAACCGTCCATCATATCTCTATTCCACCTTTGATCGGCCACTCTATTTTTAATCAAGTATTATATGTCGGCCAACCCCAAATTAAATGGCAATATTCGTGGCACTGATTCGTTTACATCCGACCCAGAGTTCAATTTCGCAACCTGAAATTTGATTCCATTTCTCGAATACAATTCAAGGTTATGTTATATAGAATACATACAAAGAAACACAGGTCATATTATCTATGTTTCTTAAATGTGGCGGGTTTGAACTTCTTTATTACGATGGTATCACTATAAATATATGATGTTGTGTCAGAGAAGCGAGTAAATTGTGTACATGCTTCATAAATATAGTCAATCCCCAAAAATATATTAAAACAGAACATGCCTAGTAAATCTACTGTATATTTTATTAATTTCACCACAACACCAAACACCCCCCATGAAATCAATTAAAGTACGGTATATATATGTGATCCACCGGGATTCGAACCTGGGTTATCAAATTTTAGAAAAACTCTCAACAAATTACTGGACACAGAAACGCCATCAACTACTCGACCAAGCAGAAGTGATGAGATGAGGAAATGTGTGCAGCTTTACCGCGGCGCACACATCCGAACTCTGGAGAGGTTGGTATTCTCACGTTAATGTTGTTACCAGGATTATTACGATGCGTTATCCAAGCTTGAGGGGGGTGACCTGCTTTTTGTTATTTCTCTCCTTTTCTCTCTTTCTCTGGCTTGTATCCATTCGGCCCCATTCAGCCAACTATTTTAAGAAGTTTATCCCCATCTAGGTGTCGATTTCTTCCTGGCGAGCGATAGCGATCCAGCATTATATGAAGAAATCCGGCTTCGCCGGAGACATTTTTCTATCGAAAAATTTACAAATTTAGCTTGCTGTCAAACAAAAAATAAAAATATGCTGGCTCGCTACCGCTCACCAGTAAACAATTGATACCTGGATGGGGATAAACGTCTTAAAACAGTAGGCTGAATGGGGCCGAATGGATACAAGCCAGAAAAAGATAGAACAGGGCAGAACAAAAACAGGTCACCCCCCTTAACTGGATTTTTTTTTTTTTTTTTTGTATGCGTATGGAGGAGACAAAAGGCAGGTTGCGAGTGTCTCCCCCAAAGATAAATGAGTGATAGAGCGAAATTCAAGGGACGTTGGAGTCAAAATGCCTGGACACACGATGTTTAAAACAATCTAAGTCATAGGATGAAGGAGAGATTGATTGAGGGAGAGAGTTTCAGGGTTCACGTGGCGAGTAAAAGAAAGACTACCCTGATCTAGTCTAACTTGACTTGAATCATCTCTTTTCACCTAACCATGCCTAACCTAATCTAACCTAACTGAGCCTACTTGATCTCTCCTAATCAAGCCAAACCTAACCTAATCTGCTTTAACCAATCTGACCTAACTTGATCTCTCCTAACCTAATAAAACCCAAACTAACCTAACTTCACCTAGCCATACCCAACCTAACCTAATCTGGCTTAATCTCACCTGAACTATCTTGATCTCTCCTCACCATAGCCAAACCAAACCTAACCTGGCCTCACCTCAACTGAAACCTACTGTAATCTAACCTAGACTCAACTCACCTAACCTGGCCTCACCTCAACTGAAACCTACTGTAATCTAACCTAGACTCAACTCACCTAACCTGTCGTAATACCTATATATAAGACTCGCGCAATTTTTCACAGTGCAGCTTTCATTAATATGTGCAAATTTTCCCCAGCACCCAACCAGAACCTGTAACAAGACGCGCGGAAAATACAATATGGCTGGGGTGTCTCTTTTGCTCGCTCGCTTATTCGTTCTCTCTCTCTCTCTCTCCCAGAACTAAGTCCTATCCATAACGCTGGGAATGCAAGGTCTGTGTGGCCAGTGTATCTATGTCAATCTATGTAACTCTCTCTCTCTCTCACACACACACACACGCGCGCACACACACACAATCACTCACACTAATCACACACATTCACACAATCACATTCTCTCTCTCTCTCTCTCTCTCTCTCTCTCTCTCTCTCTCTCTCTCTCTCTCTCTCTCTCTCTCTCTCTCTCTCTCTCTCTCTCTCTCTCTCTCAGGACTAGAGGCGGGAGATATACATTATTATATAAGATAAGCGTGGAGGCACCCAGGTCGATTTATTAGGGCGGAACGTAATACATTTAAGGGAGCCCACCTCGCTTTTTGTTCTCTTTCTCTCCCTCTCTCTTGTATCCATTCGGCCTAATTCAGTCTACTGTTTTAAGAAGTTTACCCCCATCTAGGTGTCTATATTTTCCTGGCGAGCGGTAGCGAGCCAGCATATATATATTTTTGTTTTGACAGCAAGCTAAATTTGTACATTTTTCGATAGACAAATTTCTCCGCGAAGCCGGATTTCTCCATACAATGCTGGCTCGCTATCGCTCGACAGAAAGAAATCGACACCTGGATGGGGATAAACGTCTTCAAACAGTTGGCTGAATGGGGCCAAATGGATACAAGCAAGGGAAGGAGAGAAAATGAGAGAAAGATAAAAAAACCGGTGACCTCCCTTAACGCGCACTGCAGTTTAACACTAACACTTGCGAGTTATAATATGTACTGGCAAACACACATATATACCTACATAATCACGACACACACACACACACACATATACAGACATACAACCTCGTGCTTTGGTCCTTATTATAAGATAATAAATAAGGCTGCAATTATCAATAAACCGTTTATTATTATTATTATTATTATTATTATTACACACACACACACACACACACACACTCACTTAATTTAAGACTCGCACACAAAGCTACACACATACAGCTACACATTTTCTCTCTTACACATGCACAAATTCGCTCTCTCTCTCTCTCAGAGGTCGATTAATCACGGAGGAACGAAATCCATTAAACTCGCACTTCACGCTAAGCCCAAACACTCGCCAGCTTATAAATGCAAATAACAAAAAGACGGAGGAGGTAATGAAAGTTATAGTGGGATCCTCGTTAGGCGAGACAAAGTAAATTCGACATAATTATATACACTACAGTAATGACCCTTTGAAGCTCTGACGCGTTTTAGCAGTTTATTTTGGCTATCATTAGACGGTTTTATGCAGCTTAGGAAGGATCTGTGGGTATTAAAAGGGTGAATACTATTTTAACCCTTTGAAGCTCTGACGCGTTTTAGCAGTTTAGTTTGGCTATCATTAGACGATTTTATGCAGCTTAGGAAGGATCTGTGGGTATTAAAAGGGTAAATACCATCTCCATCAACTCATTGACTCCTGATGTGGCGGCGTCTACGCCGTGGGACCACCTCCCGGAGTTGCCAACCGCGGATGGCTGCCGACCCTCCACGGCCGGAGACAAGATCAACGACCAGTGGAGGACAACCGGATGCCGGCCGCGGGGAGCAGTTTCGGGAGCCAAACCGTCACAACCATCCCCTGCCCCCTCCCTGGGGGCACGGGTCCTTGGAGCGGCTTCGGTCGCGCCGGGAATTTCCACACCTCTCACACCACACACACACATTACACAGTTTTTCCTACACCGAGAAATGACTCTCCGGCTGTCATTTCTCGAAGACTTCTTCTAGCCGGAGACATTGAGAGCAACCCAGGACCCACGTACACATACATATGTCCAACTTGCTCAAAACCCATCACTTCGAGTCGCCACACTAAGGGTTCAGTTCTCTGCAATTCATGCAGGAACTGGACCCACTTCACCTGTACAACACTTGCCTCCAAGAAACACTACACGAACACCTGGACCTGTTCCTCATGCCCCTCCCTCTCCCAGTCAAATCCCTCGCCTAAAACCCGTCCACCTCTCCTCCCCAACCCACCTAGCCTTCCCATATCATCCACTCCCCCCCCTAAAACCCGTCCACCTCTCCTCCCTAACCCACCTAACCTTCCCATACCATCCACATCCTCAACTCAACACACCACACCCCATCCTAATCCATTCCAACCCCCATCTCCTGCTCCCCAATCCCCCCCCCCCATCTCACCCATCCCAACGCCCAGCCCCTCCCTCACCCCCCCCCCCCCCTCACCCCCACCCTATCCTCGTGCAGCAGCACCCAACATGCATCGTGCACATAACATTAACATTCTTCAACTGAACATAGATGGCATCAACACAAAGAAACACGAACTCTCACACTTCATCAAACAACACAACATACACATTGCCATCTTACAAGAAACAAAACTCCGCACAACACAAAAAACACCCACATTTCATAATTTCACCACCATCAGACAAGACCGGGCTGTCGGCGGGGGCGGTGGACTCATCACCCTGGTACCGGTACACAAAGAAATATCATACATAGTAACCAGTGTACAAACCAAATCCCTCCTCCCCCCAAATGATAACACAACAGAAATACAAACACTTAAAATACGCACTGGCAACAACTCCAACATAACCATCATAAACACATACATCCCTCCCCAAACATCCCCTACAGTACCAAATGAATACAGACCACACTTACAACACATCACAAACACCCCACACACCCCACACATCATCCTGGGTGGTGACTTCAACGCCAAGACGTCGGCCTGGTTTGTCGACAACCCCGACACAGACAGAGGGCTGGTACTACAAAACCAAACAGATAACCTCATCATCCTTAATGACATCCATCAACATACCCATATTCCTCACCAAGCCCTCTATAACCCATCATCTCCAGACATCACCTTTTGCTCCCCAGAACTCGCCCCCACAACATCTTGGAGGGTGGTCAGAACCTTAGGCTCTGACCACCTCCCGATCATTATCACCACCAAAACCAGACTCACCCCAGCTAGCCACAAACACACATACACCATTATAAAAGAGCTAACTGGGAAGCATTCACAAATGAGACCGAACAACACTTCACAACTATAAACAGTACACCCATCACTAACATCAACAATGCTGTACACATACTCAATAAAACTATCCAAAACGCTGACAAGAAACACATTCCAAGAGGTAACAGAAAAAGACACAACCCCAACTTCTCACCAGAAATTCAAAACCTCATCAGACAACGAGACATACTGAAACACTCCCCAGCACCCCACACACAAGACATCACACAACAAATTCAAGCACTCAACACCCAAACTAACAACAAAATACAAGAACAACAAAAACTAAATTGGAATAACTTCCTACAAACACTTGATCACAAAACAAACCCCAAAAAACTCTACAAAACACTAAACAGCATCACACTTTCCAACAGCAACACAACACAATCACATGCTGCAATCACAACAAAAGACTCTACTCCTTCAGGTAAACAACAAGCAAACACTCATCAATCACTTCTCACATGTCAGCCACCTAAAACCTCACAAAGACGACCGACGTGTCATCCGACGTAAGAGACAATTCCCCACAGACCCTGACTATACACCCTTCACCAATCACCAGACAAAGCATATCATCAACAACCTCAAGCACTCACCCGCCTGTGGCCTAGACAACATAAGCAACATACACCTCAGACACCTGGGACCACAAGGCATACAAGCACTCACTAACATATCAAACTACAGCTATTCACACAACACAATACCAGACATTTGGAAGCATGGTATCATCATCACATTCCCCAAACCCAACATAGACCCCACGCTACCCTCCTCGCACCGCCCCATCACACTCCTTTGCTCCCCCTTCAAAGTCATGGAACGCCTAGTATTACAACTAATTACACCTGACCTACCCCTAGCTCCAACACAACATGGCTTTAGGCCACTGCACTCCACAAACACTCTTCTCACAGACCTTACACAAAGAGCTTTTTGACGGCATCAACTCAGCTAGACCACCACACAGATCACTATTAGCCACACTCGACATTAGTAAAGCCTTCGATGCCATCCCCCGCCACAACCTAACAAACAAAATCTACAACACAAACATGCACAACAACACAAAAAGGTGGCTGGCCAACTTCCTAGCAGGCAGATGTGCACACGTATCATTTGCCGGTCAGTCATCTAAAATCAGAAACTTTCCAAACGGAGTCCCACAAGGATCCGTCCTATCGCCCGCACTCTTCAATCTGTACATGCACAATATAACTACACCCAATACGCCCCAAATAAACTTAGCCTCCTATGCAGATGACATAACACTCACATGCACACACCATGACCCAAAAAGAGCAACAGATCTCCTTCAACCCTATCTCAACACACTACATGGCTGGTGAACTACAAACAGACTTAATCTAGCCCCAGCCAAATCCACCGCAACCCTGCTCACAAGCTGGACAGGAGAACACGAATACATCCCTCAACTCACCATAAACAACACACCCCTAACACATATACACACACCCAAAATCCTAGGAGTAACATATGATACTCATATGACATTCAAACAGCACACCACAAACATTAAAAAGAAACTGACACCCAGACTTAACGCCCTCAGGTCACTTGCTCACACAAAATTTGGACACAACAAAGAAACTACCACCACAGTATATAAACAATACATAAGATCAGTGATGGAATACGCAAGCCCAGCCTGGGCTTCTAACCTAGCTGAAACACATCATAAGACCTTACAGACTATTCAAAACAAAGCCCTGAAGATCATTACAAGCTGCACAGCTACTGCACCCACAGATCACCTACATCAAGAAACCAAAATCCTCAAAGTCAAAGACCATCTGGACATGAGAGGCACTCAATTCCTGGCAGCAGCCTCCACGAACCAAGACCACCCACTAAACTACATGGCAACACACCCACAGACACCAAGAAATATCAAAACAACACCCAGCACACGGTATCACACACAATTATTGTCCTCTCTCCCTCCCTGCCCACCCCGAACCAACTTCCAGAAGCACATCCATACTCATATCTCTCACCAATCCATCCACTCACTCACAGACAACACGCAGATGCATGCACGACCTCCCGAAATCCATCCTTCCGAATCCTCCCGAGGACAGAGTCCACCTGGCCAGGCTGAGATGCGGACACCATCCAGCTCTCCTGAGCTATCAGAAGAGACTGGATGACTCCGTTGTCGACGCCTGCCCGGGATGTAACACAGCACCCCATACCATTAACCCCTTCAGACTCATATGACGCAGAGGTTGCCAGATTAGCAATAAGAAATAGAGTTCTCTCACTCTTATAATTACCTCTCCAAAATTAGTTTTCTGCCCACAGCTAACTCAAAGACAACTGCAGAGGTTGAAGTAACTAAACTAAATGTTTGTAAATACCCCTGATGGTAATAAAGGCTTTAAAGTATCCCTAATAGGCTCAAAATTGCGTCATATGTCGGAGAGGGTTAAACACATCATAGAAGACTGCATTTCACACAAACACTTATGCCAACAACACAATCTACACTCAATGAGAGCTCTGTGGGAAAGCCCGATCGTGGCCATGGCCTTCCTCAGGGACTCGGGGCTGTTCGGCCAGGCAGCTTAGGGAACAACAACAAGAACAACAACCCTTTTACTTCCATATACCGTTACTAATCTGAATAAAATCGTCTAATAGTAGCCATAAAACATAACAGAAACGCGTATTGGAGCTTGCAAGGGTTAACTATATTATAAGTAGGTAGAAGGGGGATCTTGGAGATGTTTCTTAAGGGGGGTGACCTGTTTTTGTTCTGTCCTTTTCTATCTATCTTTGGCTTGTATCCATTTGGCCCCATGCAGCCTACTGTTTTAAGACGTTTATCCCCATCCAGGTGTCCATTTTTTACTGGTGAGCGGTAGCGAGCCAGCATATTTTTTATTTTTGTTTGACAGCAGGCTAAATTTGTAAATTTTTCGATAGAAAAATTTCTCCGGCGAAGCCGGATTTCTTCATATAATGCTGGATCGCTATCGCTCGCCAGGAAGAAATCGACACCTAGATGGGGATAAACTTCTTAAAATAGTTGGCTGAATGGGGCCGAATGGATACAAGCCAGAGAAAGAGAGAAAAGGACAGAAATAACAAAAAGCAGGTCACCCCCCCTTAAGCTTGATGGAGGTCTAATGAGGAAACTAAAATTAATTATACATAATTATATCGACCAATTAATAAACCCTTCCCCCTTAATACGAAATGCTTCCACTGAAATAATACAGGACAATATGACACAGGACAATATGACGAAACAATGGTGATGTTAAATGTTACAATGAGCTGCACTATAAACACACATACACACACACACACACACACACACATGTTCACACACATCTCACACACATCTTATGTTCCTATATATGTATGTATATGTATGTGCGCACGTACGTGTATATACGTATGTTCTGTATATGAGTAAGTAAATAAATGTGTATATGTACTGTATATCACTTACTCTCATGGTTATTTTATGATAATTTGTATTCTGCACATGCATCATTATTGTATTTATTTATTTTGTTTGTAAACTAAGCTTACCATCCTCATATCTGTACATCTCATGTTCATCCACTAAATTGTAAAATGTGTATTTTCAGCTCATGAGGCTGCCATTCTTTAATAAACCGTTTATTATTATTATTATTATTATTATTACACACACACACACACACACTTACAATTACATGCACACTTAAAGATACACTTAAATACACACAAATACACACACACACACACACACTTATACAAACACACTTACACACACACACACATACATACACACACACTTACACACACACACACACACCGAAACTGCAAAGCGCACCTACACACATAAAACTAGAAAAAAATATACAGTGCTAACTAGACAGGAATCCATAGAAAACGTGAAACAGGATAACAGAACGAAAATATTAAGGGGAGACAGACCATTTTTCTGGACCCCCTTCTCCCTAATGTTTAGCCCCACTAGTTTGAGATTTTAAGACGTTGGTTCCATTAGTTTGGGGATTTTATGACCTTTTCACACCATTTCTTTGTCAATATTAGGACCCTTAAGGGGAGGTTTTTAGTTAGTTCGCTAGACCTCCATCAAGCTTAACGTTACAGCCCCTAGACCCCCTTTCAAGATATATTTGTACATTTTTCGGTAGAAAAATGTCCCGGCCGAAGGCCGATTCCTCTTAAATTACAGGCTCGCTATCGCTCGCCTGGAAGAAATCGACACCTACATGGCAAGAAAAGTATTAAAATTGACAGAAATGGGGCTAAAGTTCTTAAAATCACCAAACTAATGGGGCGAACGTCTTAAAATATAAAAAACAATGGGGCTAACCATGAGGGAGAAAGGGGTCAAGAAAAAAAATCCTCAAGTGGAAATCTCCCCTTAAGGGTCCTAAATGGCACGAATTCGTCCCATTTAGTTGTCGTGTTTTCCTGGCGAGCGATGGCGAGCCTGTAATTTTAGGAGGAATCGGCCTTTGGCCGGGACATTTTTCTACCGAAAAATGTACAAATATATCTTGAAGGGGGGTCTAGGGGGTGTTTTTATAAGCTTGATGGAGGTCTAGGGAGGAAACTGATACAAAATATATGAATAAATGTATCAATAGACCAAACAAACAACCACTGTCCCCTTAACTAGTAAATATCGGAACAAGGTACACCACAAATGCAACCGGGTCAACCAAAGGGCATAACACACACACACACACACACACACACACACACACACACACACACACACACACACACACACACACACACACACACATACACACACAAGAGATAAAAATACATGAGTCTGCCAAAGCCAAATGCACACAAAGAGCAATAGCAGAAACTATTTTAGAGCCGCCAACGAGATAGGAGTACACAGAATATTATATATATTAAGGTAGCCCACCTCGCTTTGTTTTCTCTTTCTCTCCCTCTCTCTTTGGCTTGTATCTATTCGGCCCCATTTAGCCTACTGCTTTAAGACGTTTACCCCCATCCAGGTGTCAATATTTTCCTGGCGAGCGGTAGCGAGCCAGCATATATTATATATTTTTTTTGACAGCAAATGAGCTACCGGTAGCCTACAATGTAGAGGCATCTGGGGCAGGCAAAGAACAGCACACACATACACACATACACACACATACTCATACACACACAGCCACACAAACACACACACATTTTCTCACATACATACACTTTCTCACACACACACACACTCTCTCTCTCTCTTTTGCAAACAAACACACACACACACACACACACACACACACACACACAAATACGCACATACACCCACACATAAACATATACCACCAAAACCCAAATAGCCTACAGTCAAAGAGCCCCACAGAAAAGTTTAACAAGCCACCAACTAGATAGGAATATAGGAGAGGTCAGAGAGAGAGAGAGAGAGAGGAGGCCCAGAGAAATAAGGAGATCACAAACACGAATTCCAGTAACAGAAATAAACCATTTTTCACCAGAGACTATACTGTAATATTCTGACTCTACCTACCTACCTACCTATCACTACTACTACCACCACCACTACACCCTACCACACTACCAACCCACCACCGCCACACTACCACTACTACCACCACTACACCCTACCACCCCACCACCACCACACTACCACTACTGTAATTTTCTGACTCTACCTACCTACCTACCTACCTACCACCACCACTACCACTACTACCACACTACCAACCCACTACCGCCACACTACCACTACTACCACCACTACACCCTACCACCCTGCCACCCCACCACCACCACACTACCACTACTGTAATTTTCTGACTCTACCTACCTACCTACCTACCTACCTACCACCACCACTACCACTACTACCACACTACCAACCCACCACCGCCACACTACCACTACTACCACCACTACACCCTACCACCCTGCCACCACCACACTACCACTGCTGTAATTTTCTGACTCTACCTACCTACCTACCACCACCACTACCACTACTACCACACTACCAACCCAGCACCGCCACACTACCACTACTACCACCACTACACCCTACCACCCCACCACCACCACTACTGTAATTTTCTGACTCTACCTACCTACCTACCACCACCACTACTACCACTACCACTACTACCACACTACCAACCCACCACCGCCACACTACCACTACTACCACCACTACACCCTACCACCCTGCCACCCCACCACCACCACACTACCACTACTGTAATTTTCTGACTCTACCTACCTACCTACCTACCTACCTACCACCACCACTACCACTACTACCACACTACCAACCCACCACCGCCACACTACCACTACTACCACCACTACATCCTACCACCCTACCACCACCACACTACCACTACTGTAATATTCTGACTCTACCTACCTACCTACCACCACCACTACCACATTCATCACATTCTGGCCACTATTAGACGATTATATTCAGCTTAGGAAGGACCTCTAGCCATAATAAGGCTCCAAACTATCTCCACCAACCCTTTTAACTACCACAGATCCTTGTGTGATTACACACACACACACACACACACACACACTTTCACAGACACACCTCTCCTTCCACACACACACACACACACACACACTTTCACAGACACACCTCTCCTTCCACACACACACACACACACACTCTTTCACAGATACACCTCCCCCCTCCACACACACACACACACACTTTCACAGAGACACCTCCCCCTCCACACACACGTAACACACATACACAACTCCCCCTCTACACACACACACACTTTCACAGAGACACCTCCCCCCTCCACACACACACACACACACACACACACACACACACATACACACTTTCACAGAGACACCTCCCCCTCCACACACACGTAACACACATACACAACTCCCCCTCCACACACGCGCACACACACACACATCCCTCCTAACCCCCGGCCCCCCCACCCGCGTTTCAGGTAATCGCATAAATCATCGGGCGTAGCAGATCGACCATCATAATTAGTGTTTGGGGCGCGTGTTCGAGTGTCAAGATCCCGGCATTGATTCCCACTGAGGCTGCTAACAAGGAGGGCTGGCTGAGGCCCTTGCCTGGTGTACATTAAGGGGGGTCACCTGCTTATTTCCTCTCTTTCTCAGGGTTGTATCCATTCTGCCCCATTCAGCCAACTGTTTTAAGACGTTTATCACCATCCATCCCCATGGATCCCCATCCCCATCCCGATGTATCAATGGGAAGATATTATTGGGATGGAATTTGTGCTGTACCTGGTATCAGTGCATTACCACAAGCCCAACGAAACGTCAATAAAATACCCTCATTGTTCCCTGATTAAATAGCACTGTATGAATATTCCCATATTCAAAATATGCTATAGGGGTGTAATGCCTGGTGAGTTATCTGCTCAACAGGTGGCGTTGTGTGTGTGTAAGTGTGAGAGTCCGAGTGTAGGGGGTGAGACAGTGAAGCACGGGAACGAGGTGGCTTCAGAGATGGGGTCGTTTCGGGCCATGAGTGAGCACCGTGCCTCATGTGAAGGCAAGATGGCAGGTGTTCGTTGTACTCTACGTGCTTCACATGTCTCACTGCTAGACTGGAACAAGACCTCACGGGCTTCACTGTTCATTGTAAAGCGGTGAATGTTAAGGCTCTCCGCCTATGCCCGAGAGGAAGTAAGTTGGAATATAGAAGAAAAAAAAAAAATCCAGGTGTCGATTTTTTCCTGGCGAGCGAAACTCGAAAATAAATAAATAAATATATAGACCAAAAACCAAGCACTACCCCCAGGGGCCTTCACCACCATTACGTAAAATTCCTCATATTCTGATTACCATTAGACGATTTTCTTTAGTTTGTAATCTACCTATACCACTCAATTCGGTAAATACGACCTCAATAAACCCTCTTAGTAACATAGGTCCTTCTTAAACTGCATAACATAATCTAATTCAAGCCATAATCAAAGGTGAAAAGACGTCATGGTACTGAAGGGGTTAACCACTTCAGTACCACGACGTAATGCTCATCATATTCTGGTTACCATTAGATGATATTCTTTAGTTTGATGATATTCTTTAGTTTCTCATCTACCTATGCGACTCAAATCAATAAATACGATCACAATAATCCCGCTTAGTATCAAAGGTTCTTCTTAAACTGCATCAAATCGTCTAATGTTAACCAGAATATGATGAAAGTTACGTCACGATGCCGGAGGGGTTAAAGCTTAAAGAGAAAGCTACACAATTAATGGAGTGAGGTGGTGCCATGCAAAGGGGATTCCCCCAATTCTCCTCTGCAAAAATTAGCTCAGTACATACAAAATCAGGCCTCTGTTTGGCAGGGGAGGACAGGGTGGAGAGAGAGAGAGAGAGAGAGAGAGAGAGAGAGAGAGAGAGAGAGAGAGAGAGAGAGAGAGAGAGAGAGAGATAAATAGATAGCTAGAGAGAGAGATTAGATATAGATAGATAGAGATATATAGAGAAATAGATAGATAGAGAGAGAGAGAGAGAGAGAGAGAGAGAGAGAGAGAGAGATAAAGATAAATAGATAGCTAGAGAGAGATTAGATATAGATAGATAGAGATATATAGAGATAGATAGATAAATAGATAGATAGATAGATAGATAGATAGATAGAGAGAGAGAGAGAGAGAGAGAGAGAGAGAGAGAGAGAGAGAGAGAGAGAGAGAGAGAGAGAGAAAGTGGGCTAATTAGTTGAATTTTATATAGCATAAACTCTTTGATATAATTAATTTATTTAAACCGGCTGGGAGCATATTTTCATCCCTCCTAAGTTGTTCGTATTTCCCTTGGTAACTCAATCTTTCATTTCTAGCTATGCTCATATGATATCTTCACATTTATTAAGGGAGCCCACCTCGCTTTTTTTTTCTCGTTCTCTCGTTCTCTCTTTGGCTTGTATCCATTCGGTCCCATTCAGCCTACTGTTTCAAGACGTTTACCCCCATCCAGGTGACAATATTTTCTTGGCGAGCGGTAGCGAGCCAGCATATATATATTTTGGTTTTGATAGCAACCTAAATTAATTTTGTACATTTTTTGATAGAACAATTTCTCCGGCGAAGCCGGATTTCTCCATACAATGATGGCTCGCTATCGTTCGCAAGGAAGAAATCGACACCTGGATGGTGATAAACGTCTTAAAACAGTTGGCTGAATGGGGCTGAATGAATACAAGAAAGGGAAAGAGAGAAAAGGAGAGAGATAAAAAAGCCGGCGATCCCTCTTAACTATAGAAGAGAAAGAAAATAATTACTCATATCATCTGTTCACATTTAACTTTCCAACCCGTTTTTCTGCTAATAGTATTTTTCACAATGATCTTATATATATATATACAGTATACATACATACCGGTATATGTATGCAATATGTATGTATGTATATAAATACTCTCTCTCTCTCTCTCTCTCTCTCTCTCTCTCTCTCTCTCTCTCTCTCTCTCTCTCTCTCTCTCTCTCTCTCTCTCCTCGTCTGTCCCCTATGTACAACTGGCGACCAACAAACAAGACCAACAAACAAACAAACACCGCTGATGATGATGATGATGATGCTGGTAGTGGTAGTGGTAGCATGTTCGGACAAGGGACATTGGAAAATAGTTATCTTTTCAGGGAATTGTACAGTTATCCAATTATTTAAACACATAGTTATTAAATTATTTATGTTTGTTATCTTCTGTTTTACAATTTATTTATTATTAATTGTCTATATATATTTTTTCTCACTAGACTTCCACCAAGCTTACAAAACGCCTGCAAGCCCCCCCCCCCCCTCCCACACACACCTTCGAGGTAAATTCGTACATTTTACGGTAGCCAAATTTCGCAGCCAAAGGCCGGCTCCTCCTAAATTTCAGGCTCAATATCGCTTGTCAAGACAAGATCGACACCTATATATGAAACGAAAGGTCTTAAAATTGCCAAACTAACGGGCGAACGTCCTAAAATCTCAACACAAAGGAGGTCTAAACATGAGGGAGATAGGGGTCCAGAAAAAATAAAAATAAAAAAATACGATCATTCAACTATCATTGCAAGAGACCTTTCAGTGGATATAATAGTACATGCATCCAATTAATTCGCTCTGTATTGTAATTATGTCTGCCAGATGATGAATTTGATCTATCCATCTATCAATATTACTCAGGCCCAATTCCCACTTTTCCGTTTTATTTTATTTTGTATTTTGATGAATTAGGTGGGTGAATACAGACGCATAATTGAGATACAGGTTCGCTATAAATAAACTCTAATGTATTGTCTTTCTCCTGGCGAAACAATGGGTATCTCTTAGCATCTGATCGTTTGATAATTAATATGAAACATAGTCACGGTTTTGTATCATGTTAACCCTTTCAAGATCCAATACGCATTTCTTTTCTGTTTTCGGGTAATTATTAGACGATTCTATTCAGATTAGGAAGGGTATATGGAAGTCAGAGGGTTGATTGAGATAGTCTTTACCCTTTTCATACCCACAGATCCTTCCTAAGCTGCATACAATCGTCTAATGATAGCCAAAATACACTGCTTAAACGCGTCAGAGCTTCAGAGGGTTAATACAATATAATAGTGAACAACATGTGGTTATAACAATGACTTAAGTAATGTGTTATCAAGACAGGGCATGGCAATTTACCATCAACAGATATAAAGCAGACTATGAGGTGAGTCTGGTAAGAGTGGCGTGCTTGTTTCATGTTAAGGGGGTAGTGCTTGGTTTTTGGTCTATATATTTATTTATTTATATATTTTTTGAGTTGCCTCGCTAGACCTCCATCAAGCTTTGAAAAACACCCCCTAGACCCCCTTTCAAGATAAATTTGTACATTTTTTGGTAGAAAAATGTCCCGGCCGAAGGCCGATTCCTTCTAAAATTAGAGGCTCGCTATTGCTCGCCAGGCAATCGACACCTAAAGAGCAAGAAAGGCTCTCTCTCTCTCTCTCTCTCTCCCTCTCTGTGTGCCTGCTTGTGTGAATTAAATATGTAAACAAAAACAATAGGAAACAATAAATAAATCATCTCTCTCTCTCTCTCTCTCTTTCCACTATCAAGCACGAAACACAAAACCAATACAAAACAACCCACACGCATCCTTCCCAAACCAATTACAAACCAATCTAGCCATAAACTACTATGATTACTCTCCTCTCCACCCCCCCCCCCCCCCACCACCTCATAAAAAAAAAAAAAAAAAAAAAAAAAACACACAAAAAAAAATCTCCACCCCTCCTATCCCCCCCCCCCCCAAAAAAAAGGGGGGGGGATACGGGTTCTCCATCTTATTTGCATTTTGAGGCGGAACCATTGTTTGGAAGGTTGAAAGGCCAAATGACCACTGGCGAGTTTCAGGCTATAAAGAAGTTGGTACTGTCGTTATTTAATTTAAACAGGGTGTCCAACGAAAGCCAAGTCCATAATTTGTATTCTTAATAATTGTATTTGTATAGATAAAAATATGGTTTATACTTCAAATTATGTCTTCGGAAGTGATAAAAATGCCCAAAACAATGCTAGTTGACGTTGATTTTCTTGTATTCCTTCTGATATTCACTCAAGTCTTCTCACAAAATTGATCTAGTTTGACACCATGACTGTAGACATCGATATTTAGCAGAATGTCCAGATAATATACGGTTGTAATGCATATATATACGGTTGTAATGCATATATAGATACCTAATATACGGTTGTAATGCATATATAGATACCTAAAATCAAATTCAGCAAACTTTCTATTCATCCCAATCTTGCTTAACCCTTTGAGTACCAGCGACGTGTGTTATATTATATTCTAGCTATGTTTAGCCGATATTATGCAGCTTTGGAAGGATCTGCGGTAGTTAAAAGGGTTGGTTGAGATAGTTTGAAGCCTTATTATTGGTAGAGGTCCTTCCTAAGCTGAATAAAATAGTCTAATAGTTGCCAGAATATGATGAAAAGGACGTCCCTGGTACTCAACGGGATCTCTGCTAAATATTGATGTTTTCGGCTCCAACTTCCTCATAGGCCGAAACTCGCACGTAGCCAATTCTCAACCGCCACTTTATTCCGGAATTATATAATCGGGTTCTTATTCGGTGGAATTATGAAATTGACCACTGGCGGGTTTCGTCCTATAAGGAAGTTGGAGCAGTAGACGTTCACTCCATTACTTTGGCGACTTTTGTTTTTATCTTTCACCCCTTTTTTTCAATATTAGGATCTTTCGTGCCATTTAGGTGTCGATTTTTGTCCTGACGAGCGATAGCGAGCCTGTAATTTTAGGAGGAATCGGCCCTCAGCCGAGACATTTTTCTACCGAAAAATGTAAAAACGTATACCTATTCATAGACGTTTAGCCCCATTAATTTGGCATATACTGTATACGATGTTTTGCCCAATTTATACATAGATTATACTATTATATTTTCTAGCGAGCGACAGCAAGCCGGCAATATATATATATATATATATATATATATATATATATATATATATATATATATATATATATATATATATAATTATATATACAGTATATGAAAGGTAAAAACGACACAGGATTTCCAGTATTTTCCTCAGACTATGAATACTTCTTTGCTGCATTCTTAAACCTGACAGTAAATTCTCTCTGGCTGGGTTCGGAAGTATATCCTAAAGTTATATCGGGAGCTTACGGGAAGGTCCAGTTTATTATATTTTATATTTGTTTTTCTTATTGAATTTGTTCCTTAAACCTCCATCAAACTAAAAAACACACACACACAAATTCGAGTTCCTCTTAAACTACAGGTTCCCTATCGCTTGCCAGGACAAACACGAAAAAAAATGGCACGAATGGTCTTAAGGGGGTTGACCTGCCTTTTTTCTCTCCTTTTCTTCCTTTCTCTGGCTTGTATTCATTCGGAATTTCGGACCCATTCAGCCTACTGTTTTAAGACGTTTATCCCCATTCAGGTGTCGTTTTTTTTCTTTTCTGGCGAGAGATAGCAAGCCAGCACATATTTATTTTTGTTTTGACAGCAAGCTAATTTTGTACATTTTTCGATAGAAAAATGTCTCCGGCGAAGCCAGATTTCTCTATTCAATGCTGGCTCGCTATCGCTTGCCAGGAAGAAATCGACACCTGGATGGGGATAAACGTCTTAAAACAGTTAGCTGAATGGGGCCGAATGGATACAAGCCAGGGAAAGAGAGAAAAGGAGAGAAAGATAAAAAAAAAACGGTGACCCTCGTTAAGTTTATTCAAGTACATTGGGGTTTGTAATTGATGATTAATGTTAAGAATGGGGTGTTACTTATTGAAAAAGTTAATCATTCTATCCCATGACTATCTCTTCTCCCACTAAAAAAAAAAAAAAAATTAAAAAAAAAAAAATTATAATAATCCTGGACACGAATCACAAGGCATTTAATTTCTGGAGGGTGAAATACGACCCTCTAACAGAGTATTATGAACCCTTGATTGAACCTCGACTACCGGGGTTCTCTCAGCAAGGCTCACCGACTCGTGTATGTACTGTATATTCGTAAACACATATTAGGTGTTAGGTGAGGGTTAAGCCGGTATCACACGAGCGCTTTTTCCCTCAACATTTATCCTCAACACTGGTCTGGCAGCTTATGAGGTCAACATTTTAAATATTTCCTTTGCCTAAATTCATATATCATCAGTCTAGTTTCCGATACCAGTGCAAAATATTCCAGAAATGTTGCCAGAAAAATGTTGATCATAGAATGTTGACTGCAAAAGCTCTCGTGTGATACCGGCTTTAGCCTTGTATCCCACGTACTAGTTCTAGGTTAGGTGATTGGGTAGGGTAATGACAAGGGATCGGGTGGAAGATATGGAATAAACTAGGTACTAGGAACACTTACTATAGTCTATTCGCTGTAAGTAGGCGATAAAACATGACCTCTTAACCTCCGTAACTCAAAAACGACTAGAGTAATCGAGCTATTATTTCTACCATTTGGGAAGAGTCAGTCCAGGAATAGATGTGGAAATTTACAGCCAATTTGCTCCAGTCCTTTTTGAGTTACAGAGGATAGAGTTAATGATTTCTCGCCTACTTACAGCGAATAGACTAGACTGTAGGAACACTTTTTTTTTTTTTTTTTTTTTTTTTTTCTATATTACAACTTACTTCCTCTCGGGCATAGGCTGAGAGCCTTAACATTCACCGCTTTACAATGAACAGTGAAGCCCGTGAGGTCTTGTTCCAGTCTAGGGAGTGAGACATGTGAAGCACGTAGAGCACAACGAGCACCTGCCATCTTGCCTTCACATGAGGCACGGTGCTCACTCATGACCCGAAACGACCCCATCTCTGAAGCCATCTCGTTCCCGTGCTTCACTGTCTCACCCACTACACTCGGACTCTCACACTTACACACACACAACGCCACCTGTTGAGCAGATAACTCATCACTTACTAGCTGGTAGGTAAGGGTTAGTATATAGTTTCAAAATAATGTAAATTCGAGCCAAGTTTCGTGTCAATACCTTGTTATCGCCTTTTACCCCGCAATTTCCCTGATCTTCATAGCCCTCCCCACTATCGGGGGGAGTGTCTTAAGGGGAGACTGGCCGTTTGTTTGGTCTATTAATTTATTTATTCATACATTTTTTTAGTTTCCTCCCTAGACCTCCATCAAGCTTAGAAAAACACCCCCTAGATAAATTTGTAAATTTTTCGGTGGAAAAATGTCCCGCCCGAAGGCCGGTTCCCCTTAAAAGTGCAGGCTCGCTATCGCTCGCCAGGAAATAATCGACACCTGAATGGCCCGAAAGGTCTTAAAATTGACAACGAAATGGGGAGAAAGGTGTTAAAATCGCCAAACTAATGGGCCGAACGTCATATAATCTCAATACTAGTGGGGCTAAACATTAGGGAGAAGGGGGTCCAGAAAAACGGTCTGCCTCCCCTTAACATCGATCGAACATGGGGAAAATAGATTTCTAATTAATTACAAACACTATATGCAAATTAACAAAATAAGAATGAAACAAGACTGGGAAAAATCGTGGTATAAAAAAAAAAAAAAAAATCCGTATATATTTCGTGAGTATTTGGGTAATTTAGTCATGTTTCAAGTTCTCCGTTCCTGATGTAGAGATATAACTTTGACATTGCATAAAATAGAAGTAACATTGGCCGAATAACAACTGTTTTATATATAGCATGTTTTGAAGCTGATAGTGCGACTCCTAACCTAGTATCGCATAGCCTACAGTACATACCGAAATATGACGGCACCTGAATATACTCGTGTGACGTCATCTCTAATAATAATAATAATAATAAAACAAAAAATAACAGGAGTAATAATAATAATAATAATAATAATAATAATAATAATAATAATAATAATAATAACAATAAAAATACTACTACTACTACTATAATAATAATAATAATAATAATAATAATAATAATAATAGCAATAGTAATAATACTAATAATAATAATAATAATAATAAAATAATAATAATAATAATAATAACAATACAAATACTACTACTACTACTACTACTAATAATAATAATACAAATAATAAAAACTAAAATAATAATAATAACAATAATAATAACACTAATAATAATAATAATATTTAATACACATAATAAACAATAATCTGATAGAGATCCACCTACAAAACGGCTCCGGTTATGCCATGACTATCAGCAACATGAAAGGCATCGTGAAAACATCACTTTTTGAGGGTTTTGTAAAAGTCAAATCCCATTTCCTGCAAGAGGTTTTCATCCTTAAGGGGGGTCACCTGCTTTTTTTTCTCCATTTCTCTCTTTTTCTGGTTTGTATCCATTCGGCCCCATTCAGCCTACTGATGTTATCCCCATCCAGGTGTCGATTTCTTTCTGGCGAGCGATAGCGAGCCAGCAACATATGAAGAAATCCGGCTTCGCCAGAGACATTTCTCTATCGAAAAAAGTACAAATATAGCCTGCTGTCATTTTTTTTGTTAAATGCTGGCTCGCTACCGCTCGCTAGGAAAAAAACGACACCTTGATGAAGATAAACGTCTTAAAACAGTAGGCTGAATGGGGCCGAATGCATACCTGGTACAAGCCAGATAAAGAGAGAAAAGGGAGAGAAAAAAAAAGCAGGTGACCCCCCCCCCCTTAATAACTCCGGAATCGTTTTCTGGATATAGCCCCTGTCAGAACGGTATAGAGAGAGAGCTTGGCATTTTTTTCGCCCTCTGACCCGACAAAAAAAATTGGGAAAAAATATATAGACTATAAATACAATTATAGTCATTCCTTCAAACGGTGGGAATACTTATTTTGGTATTATCTATATTTTATTCAACTCTATTCGCTGTAATTAGGCGAGACATCATGATCTCTATCCTCTGTAACTCGAAAAGGGCTAGAACAAATTGGCTGTTAGTTTCCACATCTATTCCTTGACTGACTCTTCCCAAATGGTAGAAATATTAGCTCGATGACTCTAGTCGTTTTTGAGTCATAGAGGTTAGAGGGCATGATGTCTAGCCTACATACAGACTAATTAATCTAGCAGTGGCTCTCAAACTCGACTTGGGTATTATAATGATTTCCGTTCATCTATACAGTATATATACAGTATATATACAGTAGATATACTTACTTATTGATTTCTGGTGGTGTAATGGTTAAGGGGAGATTTCCACTTGAGGGATTTTTTCTGGACCCCTTTCTCCCTCATGTTTAGCCCCATTGCTTTCGAGATTTTAAGACGTTCGCCCTAGTAGTTTTAACATTTTAAGACATTTTGCCCCATTTCTGTCAATTTTAAGACCTTTTGTGCCACTAAGGTGTCGATTTTTTCCTGGCGAGCGATAGCGAGCCTGTAATTTAAGAGCAACCGGCCTCCGGCCGGGAAATTTTTCTACCGAAAAATGTACAAATTTATTTTGAAAGGGGATCTAGGGGGTATAATTTTAAGCTTGATGAAAACGTAGGGAACAAACTAAATACCTCCCCTTAAGGTGGCAAAAATCTGTGTGTGATAACCCGGGATCGAATCCCGGTGGATCATATATACTTTAATTAATTTCATTGGGGGTGTTTGGTGTTGTGGTGAAATTAATAAAATATAGATTATAAACTGGGGCAATTTAGTTTTATAATTATACTAAGTTAGGTTAGGTTAGGCTAATACAAAACTAAATTGCACCAATTCTTAATATCACTAAACATGAAATATGAAGGTAAATAACGGAATTATAAAAGAATCAATGCTAAAATCAAATTGGAGCCATTGTTAGAATTTTAACCTTCTTTTTTAATCTTCTTAAATTAAGGGGGGTCACCTGCTTTTTATCTTTCTCTCCTTTTCTCTCTTTCCCTGGCTTGTATCCATTCGGCCCCATTCAGCCAATTGTTTTAAGACGTTTATCCCCATCCAGGTGTCGATTTCTTCCTGGCGAGCGATAGCGAGCCATCATTGTATGGAGAAATCCGGTTTCGCCGGAATTTTTTTCTATCGAAAAATGTACAAACTTAGCATGCTGTCAAAACAAAAAGTATATATGCTGGCTCGCTTCCGCTCGCCGGGAAAATATTGACACCTGGATGGGGGTAAACGTCTTAAAACAGTAGGTTGAATGGGGCCGAATGGATACAAGCCAGAGAAAGAGAGGAAAGGAGAGATATAATAAAGAAGCAGGTCACCTCCCTTAACCCTTTCAGGATACGATGTCGCGTTTCTCTTTGACGATTTTATGCAGATTAGGAAGGATCTCTAAAGTCAAAGGGGTAAAGCTGATCTCATTTGTTGCAATTCTCTGACTTCCAAAACTCTTGCCCAACTGAAAAAATCGTCTATTGACAGCCAAACTGAAAGGAGAAACGCGTCATTGTATACTGAAGGGGTTAAGGGGAGTAGTACTCGCTTTTTCTGGACCCCCTTCTCCCTCATATTTAGCATATTGGTTGTGTGTGGTCAGTTGTGTGTGTGTGTGGTCAGTTGTGTGTGTGAACTACAGCGGTATAGACGCTCCCGTCATTGTGTGTTAAATATATAGCAACGCGCTATATAGCCACGCCTCAGTGATCACGTGATAGTTTCCCGCCAATACTACCTTACCCACGCTAATTACTGTGAGGAGGTCAGTTGTGTGTGTGAACTACAGCGGTATAGACGCTCCCGTCATTGTGTGTTAAATATATAGCAACGCGCTAGCCACGCCTCAGTGATCACGTGATAGTTTCCCGCCAATACTACCTTACCCACGCTAATTACTGTGAGGAGGTCAGTTGTGTGTGTGAACTACAGCGGTATAGACGCTCCCGTCATTGTGTGTTAAATATATAGCAACGCGCTATATAGCCACGCCTCAGTGATCACGTGATAGTTTCCCGCCAATACTACCTTACCCACGCTAATTACTGTGAGGAGGTCAGTTGTGTGTGTGAACTACAGCGGTATAGACGCTCCCGTCATTGTGTGTTAAATATATAGCCACGCCTCAGTGATCACGTGATAGTTTCCCGCCAATACTACCTTACCCACGCTAATTACTGTGAGGAGGACCTGGAGCCGCCAAACCAGAATACCGACTAACATAAGTGTTCATTTTGTTTTCCTTCTTTCTTTTATATTATTATTTTGTTTTTCTCCTTAATAAGCTTATCTTCTGACAGACAACAAATTGTTTGTCGTATATTTTAGTCTTTCTCTCCCATACTATTGTTTTTTTTTTTTTTTAGTATACAAATCACTCCATTACCTGTGTCAAATATTTTTATGTTTTATTAAAATATCGTAAATAGGCTAGCCTCTTGATATCGAAATAGAGATAGCTATTACCTCCATGTAAACAGGCCCAACAAACTCCCATTAGGTCTACCACATACTATATTTTGTATGCCTTCATACTAACCAATATCTCTCTTTTTTTACAGTCTCATGTAATCATAAAAGTCAAACACATATTTCTATAGTTTTACAGGCTCTCGACATAGTATCTGATTACTAACATATCTCACATATATTTTTCATTTATTTTCACAGGGCTTTTGAAACTGTATCTTAAATTAATACTATATCATCTTAGCAGCCAAAATGCCTTCGAACTTGAAACGTTGCGAGCAGTGTACAGGTCGATTCGCTGGACAATACTTCAGTGGCTACTTCTCCAACCCGGAATGCAGGCTGTGCGAAAACCGCCGACATCTGTTAGAAGGTCTGAACGAAGTAAAAGCCAACTATGTCAAACTCCAGAAGGAATTCTCTTTGCAGGAATTTGTTTCCCTCAATGTAGCAGCAACACCAGAAACCCAGCAGGATGTAGGACTACCAGTGCAGGTGTCTAGCCAAGACAACGCAACTGCCCTCCCTTCTCCCCCTAGATCTCCTTCCCCACCCAGAATTGACCAGCCGCTAACACCCCCACCAGCCAGCCCACCCGCCCCCCACAACAGCCCTCCATCCCCTCAAAATTCCAGAGTCTCTCCCACCAGCTTTACTCCCGTAAGAAATAGGGCGAGGCAATCAAAAAGGAGGTCACATCTGCCGGTCACCACATTTAATAAATACCAGATTCTGACAGAAACAGGAGACGAATCTGAGGAGACCAGGCTCATTGGAGACTCCATCTTACGAGGACAACTTGAAGAGTTCTGTGGAAGAGTCCCAAACCACAGAAAGCGTTTTTGCATACCGGGTGCAGGTTTGGACGACATCACAGCAGCCTTCGACGATGTCACCATCAACGCTGACGAGAACACCCTGTTCGTGATTCACGCAGGGTCGAACGATGTAATGCGCACCAGATCAGAGGAACTAATGGAAAAATACCGTAAGGCAATCCAGCGTTACAAGAGTAAGTCATGTAACATAATCATTTCAGGCATTCTTCCCAAGATCGATGCAGAGACCGGTTTCTATGATAAGGCGTTCAGTACTAATAACAGACTTAAATCCCTCTGCTCACAGGAAGATGTCGAATATCTCAATCTCTGGGACCATTTCTACAATCAACACATTCTCTTTCAGGATGATGGCTGCCATTTGAATTCAGTCGGAGGAGCACGCCTAGGCAGACTCCTACATGATGCAGTCTGCACTTTCAGATCAAAAAACGACAACCGAGCAGGGGCAGTAGCAGCGACATAAACTACCCCATATCAAATGTAAACCCTATCCAAAATAATATCACGGCCTGCTACGTTAATGCACGCAGCTTACGCAATAAATTCGAAGACCTGGAAGCACTTGCATGTATGGAGGAATGTGATATAATCGGTGTTTCAGAATCTTGGATCAACACGGAAAAGCGTGATTTTTTGGCGGAATACGCATTACCAGGTTATACTCCCTTCAGCTGCGAAAGATCCCAAAGAATGGGAGGTGGGGTTCTGCTATATGTTAAAAGTAATCTTCACCCGATCGAGGTAACCAAACCTGCCATAAATAATATTGATACTAGTTACGTTCAAATAAATAATCAAGCAAGCAAGATAATAATTGGCCTAATTTATCGACCTCCTGCACAATCACCCGATACTGACGAGAAACTGTATGATCAAATAGCCGAAATAAGTTGTCAGGAAGAAGCAGTAATATTGGGGGATTTCAATCTGCCAGTCACAACATGGGGCGAACCACTAAATGCTCACGCGGGACATGATCTATATGCTAATCTTCAGGAAAGTGCCCTTTATCAACACGTAGAACACCCAACGAGGGGAAATAACATTCTGGATATTATTCTAACGACAAATGAAAGACTGGTAAATAGCGTTAAAATCGGACCGGAATTTAGCTCTAGTGACCATAGGATAGTGTCCTTTAACATTAAAGTAAATAATGACAGATTATCGAAGGGCCGACTTTAACAAACTTAGAAGGCATCTTGCCAATACTGACTGGAGTGAAATGACCGAAACTCATGATGTAAATCGATTATGGAACATATTATCTAATAACCTAAACAAAGCAATAAATACAAGCATCCCTCTACGAAACCGGCGCCCAGCAGGCAAATATAAGCCAAAATGGTGGAATAATGAAATAAAAAACATCCTCTTAGTAAAAAAGCAGGCATACCAAAAATATAAGGCAACTCAGAATAATAGCGATAAATTAGAACACGATAGACTGCGTCGAACAACCAAAAATCTCATCAAAGGAAGTAAGAAGAATCTGGAACTTCATATTGCCAGCTCCAGCAGCCCAATCCGAAAGAATTTTACAGCTATATAAGAAACAGAAAAACGGTAACTTCAACAATAGGCCCACTTGTTGCGGAAAATGGAGATCATACAGATAACAAAGTACAAATGGCGAATATCCTAAATAACTATTTTGCATCAGTTTTCACGTCGGAAGATACTACCGGTAACCGACCTACCCCTACGAATCAATCAAATGGCACTGAGCTCGAAAACTTTACGATTTATGAAGACGATATCCTGTTCGCAATCAACAATTTGAAAGTTAATAAAACCCCAGGCCCTGATAAAATATCCCCAAGGATCCTAAAAGAAGCAAAACACGAATTATTAAACCCACTCGCAAATCTGTTCAACAAATCATTGAATGTTGGGATAGTTCCAAACGAATGTAAACTAGCTAACGTGACACCCATATACAAAAAGGAAATAAGTCCTCTCCCGGCAATTATCGACCAATTAGCTTAACATCGGTAACGGGCAAATTAATGGAAACCATTATAAGGGACAAAATAGTAAAACATTTGGAAGAAAATAATTTAATAAAAGATTCTCAGCACGGTTTTAGAAATAAACGTTCATGCTTAACAAACTTACTCGACTTCTTCAATGATGTTTACAAATCATATGACAAGGATAGAGCAGTTGATATAATATATCTCGATTTTCAGAAAGCTTTCGATACCGTACCACAAGAGACTAATTGACAAAATAAAAGCTCATGGCATAACAGGAAAAACTCTGAAATGGCTCGAAAATTGGCTCTCAGACCGTAAACAACGAGTTGTAATAAATGGTGAAGAATCGGATTGGTGCAAAGTAAATAGTGGCGTTCCCCAGGGTTCGGTATTAGGTCCTATTCTTTTTATAATTTACATAAACGACTTAGACGAAGGAATAGAATGCAAAATTTCGAAATTTGCTGACGATACAAAAATTACTAATAAAGTAACCTCAACAGTACATTGGCAAAAACTACAAGGTGACCTAGACACTTTAGAAAACTGGGCAGAAAAATGGCAAATGAAATTCAACATAGAAAAATGCAAAGTATTACACATCGGTAGTAACAACGCTAAAAAAGATTACTCAATGAACAACATTCAACTATCAAATACAAATAATGAAAAGGATCTGGGAGTTATAATATCAAGTGACCTGAAGCCGAGTAAACAGTGTACAGAGGTAATAAAAACTGCTAATAAATTGGTGGGTTTCATCGGCAGAACATTCAAATTCAAATCAGAAAAAATCATACTTACTCTATTCAACTCATTGGTGCGTCCCCATCTCGAATACTGCGTGCAATTCTGGTCACCGTACTACCAAAAGGACATAAATAAACTTGAAAGGGTGCAACGCAGAGTCACTAAAATGATACCTAGATTGCGTAATAAACCGTACGAAGAGCGCTTAAAAGAACTAAATTTGTTTAGCTTAACAAAGCGCAGAATGAGAGGTGACCTAATAGAGGTGTTCAAAATCTTCAAGGGTTTCAGCAACCTAAATGTAAGCGAATTATTTACGATCAATCAAGCAAACACGAGAAACAATGGTTATAAGATTATAGGCAAGCGTTTTCATTCTCACGAGGCGAAGCATTTCTTCTTCAACCGCGTTGTGAATAATTGGAACAGACTACCCTCGAACATTGTAAACTGTAATACTGTCGAAACATTTAAGAACCATCTGGATAAACACATGGCAAATAACCCCCGATTAACACAGTTTCTTTCAGAATAACGCGCAACGAAATGTCAACGCATACCGCAATGTATATTGATTTTCATACATCTGTTCCCTTTCAGAATTGTAGTAAATAGAGTTAGCTTAGATTACAAATCAACTTCTTTTTCTCCCTGTCCTGTCCGAATTTCCGTGTCAGTTTTTCAATACTGCATGGTATTTTTCCTATCTGTTTCCATGCCAGCATTAGCTGGAGGGAGTGGTGGGTGGGGAGGAGCCTTCTTCTTTGCTATCCTTTTCTCTACCTCGTAGTCAGTAGATTAGTAGTTTTAGATATCCAAACTGCCCCGTAAGGACCAATAGGTCTGTTGCAGTTTGTTCTCCTTTGTATTCCTTTGTATTAGTTTTGAGGTTTTAAGACGTTCGTTTCGTTAATTTGGTGATTTTGAGACCTTTCGCTTCATTTTGTTATCAATATTAAGACCTTTCGTGCCCTGTAGGTGTTGATTTTTTCCTGGCGAGCGATAGCGAGCCTCTAATTTTAGAAGGAACCGGCCTTCGGCCGGGAAATTTTTCTACCGAAAAATGTATACATTTATCTTGAACAGGGGTCTAGGGGGTGTTTTTCTAAGCTTGAGGGAGGTATAGCGAAGAATATAAAAAATATAAATTATTAAACAGATATATAGACCAAAAACCAATCACTACCCCCTTAACAGAGATCTACAAAGAAAAGCAAGCAACAGCAGATCTATTGCACTTCAAGACGTATAGTGAAGGGTTATGATGGACAGTTTTAAGCTTCCGGTTTTTATTCTGAACTAGGCTAAGCGTCTTACAATCACGAAACTAATAGGGTGAAGAATTGTCCTATAATTGCCAAACTATCGAGGCCAAACAAGGGTGGTCCAGTTAGTTAGTTAGTTAGTTAAAATAGGACTTCAAAGGCTATGAACCCTCTTGGATTATAAAGCCAGCACACTGTAAGTCAAAAATAGCGTCAGGACTGGACCCCCCTTTTCAAGAACTCCAGTCCCTTGTTGGGTGGTCCAATAATACCACCTATTTTTAAGTGAAATCTTTGAGGGTCAATTAACCAGTTCAGTACTAGGGACGTCCTTCTGATCATACTCTGGCAACAATTAGACGATATTATTCAGCTTAAGGAGAGGTATTTAGTTTGTTCCCTAGACCTCCATCAAGCTTAAAATCACCCCCTTGAGTCCCTTTCAAGATAAATTTGTACATTTTTCGGTAGAAAAATTTCCCTGCCGAAGGCCGAGTCCTCTTAAATTACAGGCTCGCTATCGCTCGCCAGGATAAAATCGACACCTGAATTGCACGAAAGGTCTTAATATGGGGTGAAAGTTCTTAAAATCGCTAAACTAATGGGGGAAACGTGTTATAATATCAAAAGCAATGGGGCTAAACATGAGGGAGAAAGGGGTCAAGAAAAAAAAATCCCTCAAGTGGAAATCTCCCCTTAACGACGGACCTCTAGCAATATTGAGTCTTCCAACTATCTCAAGTAACCCTGCTAACTATCACAGATCCTTCCTAAGCTGCACAATAGCATCTAAATGTACCTAGACTATATTATTTTTATTAATCTCACCACCACACCCCCAATGAAATTAATTAAAGTATATATGATCCACCGGGATTCGAACCCGGGTTATCACACACATATTTTTGCCACTATTAGAACACACGTCGCTGGTACTCAAAGGGTTAACTAATAACCATATTCTCGTCTCATCAACATTTTCGGGAGACCTAAACGGGGGTGGGAGGGGGGGGGGGGGCACGTCATATAATTGCTATAACAGTGGAATGAAACGTCTTACAATTGCCGAGCTATCGGGTCGAAACAAGGGTGGTTCGAAAAGACTTCCTTCGAACGTTGATAGTATTCGGTTTGTTCAATGTACAGCATATTATGTAAGCGTGGTGGCTGAGAGATAATCGTGGGCCAATATAGTTTAAGGGGGGGGGTAGTACTCGCTTTATCTGGACCCCCTTCTCCCTCATGTTTAGCATATTAGTTTTGAGGTTTTAAGACGTTCGTTCCGTTAGTTTGGCGATTTTGAGACCTTTCACCTCATTGTTGTGTCAATATTGAGACCTTTCGTGCCCTTTAGGTGTTTTTTTTCCCTGGCGAGCGAAAGCGAGCCTCTAATTTTAGAAGGAATCGGCCTTCGGCCGGGACATTTTTCTACCGAAAAATGTACACATTTATCTTGAAAGGGGGTCTAGAGGTTATTTGTCTAAGCTTGATGGAGGTCTACCGAGGAAAGTAAAAAATACATGAATAAATATATACAGTATATAGACCAAAAACCAAGCACTATCCCCTTAAGCCACATTCTCGTTCGATCAACAATTTTGGGCGAGACCTGCATCGGGAAAAAGGTTAGGACTTCGTAACCTTATTTCTATTATAAAGGTCAAAGTCAGTGGCGAGATTGATATACCAATTAAATGCGCATTATTTCAAAGACCTAAACATGGCCAATTATTGTGTGTGTAGCGAGTTATTGGAAGAACACGCCCTAGTTTGGTAATAATGTGCGGTTATTATTGATGGATGGAGGTACAATCGGGGGTATTAATAAGGGGAGATCACCACTTGAGGGATTTTTTTACTTGACCCCTTTCTCCCTCATGTTTATCCCCATTGCTTTTGATATTATAAAACGTTTGCCCCATTAGTTTAGCGATTTTAAGAACTTTCACCCCATATTAAGACCTTTCGTGCAATTCAGGTGTCGATTTTATCCTGGCGAGCGATAGCGAGCCAGTAATTTAAGAGGAATCGGCCTTCGGCCGGGACATTTTTCTACCGAAAAATGTACAAATTTATCTTGAAAGGGACTCAAGGGGGTGTAATTTTAAGCTTGATGGAGGTCTAGGGAACAAACTAAATACCTCCCCTTAAGTGTTGTCATAGATTCCAGTGGTTTTCGCTCAACAAGTGTTATTGGTACCTTTAATAGTGACTGGGAAGAGTGTTTATCCCTCAGAGTATTAGTCAGTGTCCGAAACTTTGTGAAATATCTGACAACACTTATTAAAGGGGAGATTTCCACCTGGAGGATTTTTTTCTGGACCACTTTCTCCCTCATGTTTAGCCCCATTGTTTTTGAGATTTTAAGACGTTCGCCCCATTAGTTTGGCGATTTTAAGAACCTTCGCACAATTTCTGTCAATTTGAAGACCATTCGTGCCATTTAGGTATCGATTTTTTCCTGGCGAGCGATAGCGAGCCTGTAATTTAAGGGGAATCGGCCTTCGGCCGGGACATTTTTCTACCGAAAAATGTACAAATTTATCTTAAAAGGGGGTCTAGGGGGAGTAATTTTAAGTTTGATGGAAGTCTAGGGAATCAACTAAAAACCTCCCCTGAACCTCGACCGTACAGTTCAGTAAAGAGGAATACACAAGCTTACACTATACTCTGTGTCCGCGACTCTGGCAACGTTATGGTCCTCTTATATGGCAACAGTTCCAGCTGATTGACTTTGGCGACTGTAATTATTAACACCTGTATTTAGCAGGAATACTCACAATTATACGAGACGAGACATTGCAGACGGTTGCAAGAGCCAATCAGCTGGGATTATTGACATGTAGGAGGAGGGGGGGGGGGGGGGTATTTTGCTAGAGTCGCTGAACCAGAGTATATAATTATATAGTTTGACTCCTTGAACTTTGAAGGTCAAGTTCTGAAGCATCTGGGATAAACTGTAATAAAACACTGTATTTATTTAAGGGGTGGTGACCTGCTTTTTGTTATTTCTGTCCTTTTCTCTCTTTCTCTGGCTTGTATCCATTCGGCCCCATTCAGCCAACTATTTTAAGACGTTTATCCCCATCTAGGTGTCGATTTCTTCCTGGCGAGCGATAGCGAGCCAGCATTATATGAAGAAATCCGGAGACATTTTTCTATCGAAAAATGTACAAATTTAGCCTGCTGTCAAACAAAAATAAAAAATATGCTGGCTCGCTACCGCTCACCAGGAAAAAAATGACACCTGGATGGGGATAAACGTCTTAAAACAGTAGGCTGGATGGGGCCAAATGGATACAAGCCAGAGAAAGATAGAAAAGGACAGAACAAAAACAGGTCACCCTCCTTAAACTAGTCTGTCTCTCATAGTTCTTTAACCCTTATTTAGCGGGCTAGGTAGTCTATTTGACCGTAGCGCCCAGCGGGGGGTTATTACCTTAAATAGGGTTGTTTCCGTGCTCATTTTCATGCCTAAATAAGACCCAGAGTGTAAAACAAGTATCTATCCCTGAAAGGGCGTAAACAGAGCTTTCCAATGACACCTGAACCATCCTTGTACGACCACTGGTTCTCTTGCAACGATCGTGCAACACGAGTGCAAAAACCCTGAAATAAGGTAATTTCCTTACATAATTCCCTGTGTAGCGAGTGAGAAGAGGGGGAGGAAGTTAGAATACAGTTCAGTACACCCGCGGTGGTCGTGGGGACCGGTCATAAGGTTACTACGCTCGTCCCACCGCTCAGCTCTCTCTCTCAGCAACATTACGTGCTGAAAATGGTGCTCGACAGATGTCGTGCGCCGCCACATAGTCCAAATTTATTTCACTCGACATATGTCGCGCGCCGCCAGTTAAGGGTTAATTTATTTTGAAATTGACAAATTTTATGTTTACAATTATATACAATAGTTGATACATTTGTCTAAATGTTATCTATATAATGGAAGTTGTTATTTTGTTTGTCAATGTGTATGAAGAAGATAAAAGGCAAAACTGCCTGTAACAAGTGTCTCCCCCAAAGTTTAAAGAGTGACAGAGAGACAAATTCAAGGTATGATGGAGTCAAATTGTCTGGACACACGGAGCTTGCAGCTGTTTAAGTCATAGGATGAGGGAATCCCAGATTGAGGGAGAGTGTTGCAAGGCTTACTTGTTGAATATGCTTAACCGGATGCAAATTCAAATATCTGTACCATTTTCATGAAACATTTACCCTGTAGGGATAATTGCACATATTAGACACACACACACACATATATATATATATATATATATATATATATATATATATATATATATATATATATATTCAAATTACAGAATACGCCGACTGTGGCCAACATGACAATAGGCCACGAATATAAAAATCTAACCGAAACAATAACTGGTTCATCCTAATTGAATTAAAAGAGTTGTAGAGCTCAATTTTATAGTCGACATCCATGTTTGGGATTTCATGTCAATAATTGTCACATCGCCGCTTAATTGCCTTTTGTTAGAGACTGTTTCAGGAATGGTAGTGAAGTGGTGTGGTGGTGTGATGAATGGTGTGTGGTGGTGTGGTAGTGTGATGAATGGTGGGGTGTGTGGTGTTGGTTGGAGTGTTTCAGGAGTGGTGGTGAGGTGGTGTGTGGTGGAGTGGTGTGGTTAAGTGATGATGTGTGGTGTTTGATGTGGTGGTGATGTAGTGTATTTAAGTGACGATGTGTGGTGTTAGATGTGATGGTGGTGTAGTGTATTTAAGTGATGATCTGTGGTGTTTGATGTGGTGGTGGTGGTGTGGTGATGAGGCTGAATGGTCATGTGTGGTGTGGTGTTGTGGTGTACCTAAATGATGATGAGTGGTGTTAGATGTGGTGGTGGTGTGGTGGTTAAGTGATGATGTGTGGTGTTAGAGGTGATGGTGGTGTGGTGGTGTTTGGCCTATAACCATTCTTTTTCATCAGCCACGATATGCAGAGAGAGAGAGAGAGAGAGAGAGAGAGAGAGAGAGAGAGAGAGAGAGAGAGAGAGATTTGTCTTCCTTAAACGATTTTTTGTATACAGCTTAGAAAGGATCTCTTCTTATCAAATATATTTAATTTATATTTTTACTCCTATTTAAAGGGAGGTATTTAGTTTGTTCCCTAGACCTCCATCAAGCTTAAAATTACACCCCCTTGAGTCCCTTTCAAGATAAATTTGTACATTTTTCGGTAGAAAAATGTCCCGGCTGAAGGCCGGTTCCTCTTAAATTACAGGCTCGCTATCGCTCGCCAGGATAAAATCGACACCTGAATTGCACGAAGGGTCTTAATATGGGGTGAAAGTTCTTAAAATCGCTAAACTAATGGGGCGAACGTTTTATAATATCAAAAGCAATGGGGCTAAACATGAGGGAGAAAGGGGTCAAGAAAAAAATCCCTCAAGTGGAGATCTCCCCTTAAGCTAATTAAAATAGTTTAATATTATATCATAGTCATATCAATGATACTCTAATACATTTTGATACTTTGAAATAATAGCCAACTTACACTGAAACAAATATGGAATGTTTTACTAGAGAATGTTTTACTAGAGAATGTTTTACTAGAGGAGCAAACACATTAGAGATTTACCGGAAAAATGTATTGTACATAATTATTTAAAAGATGTGTGTGAATTTGTATTTGGTGTTTGTGTGTTCATGGTTTTCTGTTGTGTTGTCCCTATTCGGGCTTTGTCTTGAGTCGCCCTCCCCCCAAAACAAAAAAATAAATAAATAAATAAATAAATAAATAAAATTGAAAAGTGGGGATTGGGCCTGAGTAAATAGATAGATAGATAAATAGACAAATATATATAACTCAACCTGGCATTATATACTGGCAAGACAAATTATTCAGTGGTACAGTACATATTAAGCTCCATGCTGTACCATTAGGTGGGCCTTCATTAATGTAGCTCAGGTATCTGTTAATAAGAGGGTCACCTGCTTTTCGTCTCTCCTTTTCTCTGCTCATCATGTATCTGTTAAGGGGGGTCACCTGTTTTTTTTCTCTCCTTTTCTCTCTCTTTTTGGGTTGTATCCATTCAGCCCCATTTATCCTCATCCAGGTGTCGAGTTTTTCTTGGCGAGCAATAGCGAGCCAGCATTGTATGAAGAAAACCGGCTTCGCCGGAGACATTTTTCTATGAAAAAATTTACAAGTCAAAAAACATATTAAAAAATAAGCTTGCTCGCAGCTGCTCACCAGGAAAATATCGACACCTGGATGGAGGTAAACGTCTTAAAACACTAGGCTGAACGGGACCAATTGGACACAAGCCAGAGAAAAGGAGAGAACAAAATCAGGTCATCCCCCTTAATGAGAGGCAAGCCAATATTTGACCAAGAATAACGTAGCGAGGACTTATATTTCATGCATTATCTAAAGCCACTGTCACACGAGCGCTTTTTCCGTCAATTTTCCATGAAATAAGTTTTTTTCTAGTGATATTTAGGAATATTTTTTTCATTGGAATCGGAAACTAAATCGAAGGTAGATTATGTTAGCTAGTTTAATGCTTATGGAACTTGTATTTTGAAGCTGCCAGACAACAATTGCCCGTAAAAATTGACGGAAAAATCGCTCGTGTGACACCGCCTTAAGTTTAGACAATCTTTTTATGTTGGTTCTTTCCTTTCGTAGTATGTTCAGGGAATCCATGTAAAATGTTTCGGTGCAAATTTATAAAGCCTTGTATATTATTCAGAAGCTTTGATGAATTATCTATTCAAGCTAAATCAGATTAAATAATCAACTATTGATTAATTTTATGAATTATACTATTACACAACATTAAGAGCTTACATATTATATATATATATATATATATTTTTTTTTTTTTTTTTTTTTTTTTTTAATAAAAGTCCTATCTTTCACTACCTAATAGTTTATTGTTTATGGGAAGTATTTGTGTGGTGGGCAAGAAACGAGTTCAACACACACATCGCGCGCGTTTTAACTTGGATATGGACAGCCCAGAGGGTAAGATTAATATTTGATACGGCTATATTATGTGATCCTGTGGCATTAAAAAAAAAAATAAAAAAAATATATATATATATATATATATATACCGGTATATATATATATATATATATATATATATATATATATATATATATATATATCGATTATATAATCGTGATACTACTTAAAAATACCTATACATTCTTCTCAAGTTCAATCATATTAATGAATAAATTCCATAATGTGATTTATTAATTTAAACTGTAAACGGAGAGAGAGAGAGAGAGAGAGAGAGAGAGAGAGAGAGAGAGAGAGAGAGAGAGAGAGAGAGAGAGAGAGAGAGAGAGAGCTACTTAAGGAGGAAGTTTACTGTTCATTACAAATTGGTTTAAGAAACAGAATTATATAAACAAGTAAAGTAAATAAGTTTAGCATTTTTCACTGCATGTTAAAAAAATATAAAACGTCAACACCGTAATAATTGTCAGGGAATGGTCAATAACAGCATATATAACTTGTTTATTGAAAACAACCAAACACTGCCCCCCCCCCCCCCCCCCCCTCCCATTGTTTCCTACCCCTTTAACACTACGACAAGCTCTCTCTCTCCCCCCCCCCCGTCCCACCCTTCCCATCAAGCTGCGCCATCTATGGAACAAAATCTACGCCTGATTCAGGGAGGGGGCGTGTAAGATCTTACTATATTTAGAGCGAACAAACTACACAACAAATTTATCCAAACCTTAGGACTAGGTGGCACACGCAGAATTGCAGTCGAGTGTTTTTAGCAGGTCATTCATGCCGTCTTTGAATTTTCTAAATTATCTTGGACTGAATTGAATCTCCGAATTTATTCTTTACCAGATATTTGCATTTCAAAGAGTTAATAAGTAAGATCCAGGTTTCAAAATGTATAAGCATTAATGGTCACGAAAGTACACTCGGCTGCCATAGTCTCTAGCCCACTCATACACATTCGTGGACCTCACCTATTTCTAGTTATCGAAGCATATCTCTGGACACGAATTTATGATTATAATTATCTATAAATCAACTACAAAACTATATGTACTATTCATTGAAAAGCAAGTTCAATCCAAAAATAAAACCGGATACCGGTATATAATTATAATTACACGAATTCTCCTGAGTGGACTAGAAACTATGGTATCCGACTGTACATGCATTTCGAGCGAGACCGGGCATCAATCATGCATGCATGCACAAACAGCATTTGATGTACTCAAGTCCGCCGGATTAAAAAGTTGTTTGATAGCCTCTTAACTTGGTACACATACTCTCCCTGAAGCTCATCTCCACTCTCTTAACTCCGCCCAGGACTTTTTACCCTGGAGTTTGTTGTTGTTGGTGCTTACATGGGAAATTTGGTGTAGGCCTACTCGGTGAGGGAATCTACACTCACTCGTATTGGAGGGTTAGTTTAATTGTTATCGATGGTTTGACATCTGAATGGAACGAAACATCTGAAAATCGTTAAACTAATAAAGGTGAAACATTCTTAGATGATTTAACTCTAAAGGAAAAAAATCATAAAAATAAAAAAAAATAAAAAAATAAGTGTACTGGCCTCCTAACCTGGTACACACAGTCTCCCTAGCTAGCTAGCGCTCTCGCTCTCTCTCTCTCTCTCTCTCTCTCTCTCTCTCTCTCTCTCTCTCTCTCTCTCTCTCTCTCTCCGGCCTCTGTAGTTTGTTGCTATTGTTTACCTAGGGAAATTAGGTGTGCCGGGCGAGGTAATCTACGCTGTGGCATTGTTTGTTAATTTGTTTAGCCTTTGTGATTTGTTACTTAAGTGGGAATACTGTACGGTGTGAGTATCCTAGGTTTGAGTCCTTGGAGTGCCACATGTATTTGTTGATTTCATTAATTGAGTTTAGAAGTAAAGTTGGTTGGTGAAAACAAATATGAATGTCTATGAAGGTGAAATCGGTCGTATTCTTAGTATCATATAGTTTAGAGCCTTCAACGACGAATGGAACTTGCCAGATCGCAAAGTCTATAATACGAACTTTACCAAAAATCACTAAATATCTTTGGTTGTGATTTTAAAATAGCAAGTATAATTTTAGATTCATTTTTCCTTCATTATGGTGTGTAACAGATAAATATAGGCCTAATGGATATATTATAATTAAAGACATATTATATTTCACGGAGTTCAGATATCTCTCTAGAACATCACTCAATTGTTGAAATTACTTGTAATTGAAACATTTAAAACCTAGGTATGAAATATGGAAGATACCTTGATTTACTAAGCATGCTCCTATCCAGAAACTAATCAGTAGCCTCTATACAAAAATATCTGCTTCGCAAGTCCAGCAGTCCTGTTCAGAAAATTATATGTAACTCCCATTATAATTTCGAATTTTTTGGAAGATAGTGTAGCACATAATGCGTGTGTGGTATATTGGAATATAGTATAGTATTTGGAAGATAGTATTGAAAGATAGTATAGTATTTGGAAGATAGTATTGAAAGATAGTATTGGAAGATAGTATTGAAAGATAGTATTGAAAGATAGTATTGGAAGATAGTATAGTATTTGGAAGATAGTATTGGAAGATAGTATAGTATTTGGAAGATAGTATTGGAAGATAGTATTGAAAGATAGTATTTAAAGATAGTATAGTATTTGGAAGATAGTATTGGAAGATAGTATTGGAAGATAGTATAGTATTTGGAAGATAGTATTGAAAGATAGTATTGAAAGATAGTATTGGAAGATAGTATTGGAAGATAGTATTGGAAGATAGTATAGTATTTGGAAGATAGTATTGGAAGATAGTATTGGAAGATAGTATAGTATTTGGAAGATAGTATTGGAAGATAGTATAGTATTTGGAGGATAGTATTGGAAGATAGTATTGAAAGATAGTATAGTATTTGGAAGATAGTATTGGAAGATAGTATAGTATTTGGAGGATAGTATTGGAAGATAGTATTGAAAGATAGTATAGTATTTGGAAGATAGTATTGAAAGATAGTATAGTATTTGGAGGATAGTATTGGAAGATAGTATTGAAAGATAGTATAGTATTTGGAAGATAGTATTGAAAGATAGTATTGAAAGATAGTATTTGGAAGATAGTATTGGAAGATAGTATAGTATTTGGAAGATAGTATTGGAAGATAGTATTGGAAGATAGTATTGGAAGATAGTATTGAAAGATAGTATTGGAAGATAGTATAGTATTTGGAAGATAGTGTAGCACATAATGCGTGTGTGGTATATTGTATTGATAGAAAGAGAAGGTGTGTTAGAGGGCAGGCTAGGATTGCCCTCAACATTAGTGAGGCACGGAAAGGCTCAGCCAGGGAGGCCAGGTTGTGAAGCAGGAGTTCCGGTTGTCCCTATCAGCCACTGTTGTGTGTGTGTGGGTTTTTTTTTTTTTTTTATCTTCAGCCACTGTTAGTACTCCCAGGGAGTACCGCCCAGTTCGGTTGGTGCCTACAGCCTCCACCTGTGCTGGATACCTTAATTACTCATTGCATACCTATTTAAACGCATTGTTTTGTACAGCATAATTATGGATCCCCCTCCCTCTTCTTTACCTCCCTTCACTGCCTTTAATAACCTGTCGCTTCCAGGCTCTTTTCACGGACAAGCAGCCGTCTTCTGTAGTTCTGAACTGTATCCTAACCGGGTGTGGCCATTTCTGGACGGACGGACGCGCACGCACGCACGCGCACACGCACACACACACCTCATTAATTTGGCGATTATAAGACGCTTTGCTCCATTTGCTTGTTATTACATATTTTTGTCTAAGGAGTTATAGCAAATCTACAATTTAGAAGAAACTATGCGCTGTCTTTTGTCGGGCAACTTCTCTAATGAAAATGTTTCAAATTTAGCTTGTAGGAGAATCCGTCGAGGCGTTTTCTACGGTTGGAGAAAGTTTGAGGAGGGGATTTTTGTTTTTAAAGAGGGTTTGAGGGCGTTTCTTAAGCATGAAGGGGGCTTAGAGAAGAAACATATAAAAATGATAAAAACAAAATAAGTTAATTACCTGTCTTTTCCAGGGTTACTTGACGGACGCTCAGCCATCTCGCGCACTCCTGGAAAGAAAATTGATTCTTGGATGTAGGCGTTTTTAATTATGCTTTTTGTTACATATTTTTGAGGGGGGGTGGGGAGCTAATTTCGAGGACACACTTAGTTATAATTAAGCTGGATTTTTATATGACTTTCTTTATGAGTGATAATTTCGGCTTAATCTTGGAAATTGGGGAGAATGTCTTGTTTAAGGGGGTAGTGCTTGGTTTTTGGTCAATATATTTATTTATTAATATATTTTTGAGTTTCCTCGCTAGACCTCCATCAAGCTTAGAAAAACACCCCCTAGACCCCCTTTCAAGATAAATTTGTACATTTTTCGGTAGAAAAATGTCCCGGCCGAAGGCCGTTTCCTTCTAATATTAGAGACTCGCTTTCGCTCGCCAGGAAAAAATCGACACCTAAAGGGCACGAAAGGTCTTAATATTGACAACAAAATGAGGCGAAAGCTTTCAAAATCGCCAAACTAAAGGAACGAACGTCTTAAAACCTCAAAACTAATATGCTAAACATGAGGGAGAAGGGGGTCCAGACAGAAAAAGCTAGTAGTACCCCCTTAATTGGATTAGTTGAGGAACATTGGTTGTTTTTATGACATCGTACGTCAGAAGTAATTATGTTTTTGTTTCCAGAAAAATAAATAACTATGAAACTATAATTATAATTTGTATATCAACTAAAATGTGAAATCAGACGGAGAAACGAGCACGTATTTCCAGCCAAATCATGTCAGCGTACATTAGAGAACACTTACACAGATACACACACACACGTATACGCAGATACACACAAACACGTACACACACAAACACTTACACTCACACACTCTATGCACACAAACACACCTACACTCACACACTCTATACACACAAACACATACACACAGAAACACCTAGACTCATACACTCTTCACCCACACACCGAACAAAAACACATTATCCTTTACCCTTCAACACAATCCACTCCAAACGTTCTTTTTATCAACCATCCTAACGTTTAATTCAGATTTTGGCAACAAGTTCAGAGAAGGGTACTGCTTTGTCTCCTGTATATTGAGTCTCCCTTTTATGAGTGTGTGTGTGTGTGTGTGTGTGTGTGTGTGTGTGTGTGTGTGTGTGTGTGTGTGTGTGTGTGTGTGTGTGTGTGTGTGTGTGTGTGTGTGTGTGTGTGTGTGTGTGTGTGTGTGTGTGTGTGGAGGGTATTGGTTTGTCTCCTGTATATTGAGTCTCCATTTTTATGAGTGTGTAGGTGTGTGTATGTGTCTGTGTGTGTGTGTGTATGTGTATGTGTATGTGTGTGTGTGTATGTTCCAGGCTTTGAAGGGAGAGGACGTATGGATTTTTCTCTCCGTGGTGAACAGCAAGTTAGTGAGGGAAGGGGTGGTGATGGAATTGTGAAATATACAACAGGGTGAGTGGGAAATTACGGTGATTTGATATTGGGTGAAACTCTGGAGTTCTATCTAACCAAAATCAAACAACATGTGAAAGAAGAGACGGAAAATTGAAGAGTGCTGTGCCAGGCAGCGAGGGAGGCGTACGGACGAGGGGCAAGCCGATGCCAGGCATAACACCCTCCACCCTTGACTGTCTCCAGCCAACACCACTCACCCTAGGGTGTGCCCCCCCGCCCCCCCCCCCCCCCCCCTTCCCCACCTACATCCCATCTGTCATCGCGCCAGTGCATGGAGAAGCTGGTCGTGTGAAAGTGGACCGGAATATTCTGCATTGCGCTGATGCTGAGAGGACGACTGCAGCAGGGGGAAGTATGCAGGAGAGAGACAGCGAAGTACAGCAGAGGCGAAAAGGCGGAGTAAGGGAATAGAGGAAGGAGCCATAAACCGCGCTGACCACAACACCCCCCCCCCTCTCTACCTCTCTACCTCTCCTCCCCTCGCTTAAAGTAATAAGATACCTGACAGTGTAAAGGCAAAACAAAAGTGTATTTAAGTATGGTTCTTATCTAAATCCATGGGGGAGATTTGTATTGAAAACAAAATGTCAGTGGTAGTTTTTGATGCAATGCAGCTTAAAAATAAATGTGTGTTTATGTAAGAGTAGTAGTAGCTACTGTATAATAGAGAGAGAGAAACACAGTGACAACAAGTATTCAACCCTCCCCCCCCCCCCCCCCCCATCCTTACCCACACATTCACTTCCCTCTTCCCTCCTTCCCTCTTCCTTCCACTTTCCTCAATGTCCCTCATGCTACTATTACATGAGTAACATGATGTAATATTTTGTACATATTTTTGTCTTGAAAATAATACAATCTTAGGACATAATTGGCTGGTTTCCATTTAAAGTTAGGCATATTTAGAATGTAAAGCGGCTCAAATTGCCAAGGTTTCTTTAGCTTTGTATAGAGTCATTTAGCTTTGAGGAAACAGGCCGATTATATTAGGTAAGGTTATATATGATTTATGGCCGAGTCAGGAAATCAGACTTGAAGTGGTACATTTCATGTGAGAGTTATCTCTAACGAACTAATAACTAAGTATACTATTAAAAATAAGGTATAATTCGCTGATATATTGTGTGCATACTGAGAACCATGACCTTTATCTCAAACTAATGGTAGATTTCTAACAACATCCTTCTTTAATCCTTAGCACTATTTTGACACTTGTCTTTTTAATCATTGTACTCTCTTAATTAGTGTATTTCCTTTCTCACTACAATAATCGTTTTGTATTATATTTTAAATTTACTTTGTGTTTAATTTTTAATTTTTTAAATCCCCGTGTTTATTCTTTGTGCATATTTTTAAACACCACTTTTATTTTACTTTATCTTTCTATTTTCTTTTGCACTCACTGTCTTGTAATATAGCCTGATCTTCTGTAACCTTGCATTATACTAGGTGAGTTAAATAACTTCTCTTACTCTTTCTATCTCTAACGCTACTCATAGGATGTTTACATTTTCACCTTTATCGGGCAGAGGCTCGTCCCTTAGGAAGTAATGATAGATAGACTCAGTATTAGGGAATAGGTAGGAAATTAAGATAATAAGACAAGATGATATTAACTCGGTCCCAGTCGAGGAATAATCCAGATGACAGACAAAACGCAGAGAGAGATGCAGTACAAATGAACCGTGAAACAGACAATGTAGTTAATGGAGATGTACAAGCAAACCCTGTTAGAGAAAATGCAGAAAATAACAATCAACAACTGCAGCCAGCAGAAGAAAATGCAGGAATCAATAATTCGCAAGACAACAGACGTGTGGAACAAAATAATGAAAATGGTGTAGGCCTAAACGAAGATAATGAGAGAGAAATAATCGAAAATCGTGAACAGAACGAACGACCTCGTAACGTAAACATGAATGGTGGAGAATGGATGGGATATTCTGGTGACGGACTCACAACATTAGTGAATGAAATTTATACAGAAGTGATACAATGGCAACATAATAAGTTTGAACTACCGATTTGTGAAGCCGCAAAAGACATTCTGGGGGAACTCAGACGTATGATTCTAAAGTATGTTCAGGATGCCCCTTTGGCGAACGTGGCAATCAAGATAGCTTCTTTCATTCCTCAGTTGTACCTTCAAAGAAAAAGACCAAAGGGAAAACTGAATGAGAACATTAAAGCGCTGAAACAGAGAATGGAGTGGTGGAAAAATGGGGAGTTAGACAAAATTCTTAGCCAAGTACGAGCAATCCAGCAAAGACTGAAAACAAAACAACGAAGAAAGAGGAAGCCAGATGATATGGCACGATCAGTGGGAAATAGCATGAGGATTGGTAAAGTGGCACAGGCAGTCAGAATGGTCACTGGGGAAGCCTCAAGTGGGGTGCACGAAGTGAATCGACGCATCTTGGACCAGCTAAAGGAGAAACACCCAGAAGCAAAACCAGCAAGTGATGAGGCCAAACTAGACGGGGAATATGTTCCTCCAGACCCGGTAATATATGAGAATATAACTGAAGACCTCGTATGGAGAAAGGCGCTGAAAACACAGGGAGGAGCAGGTCCATCAGGTGTAGATGCTAAGACTTGGAGGATCTTCCTAAGTCAAAACAAGTTTGGTTCAGCCGTGGGTGACCTTTGCGAAGCAATAGCAATGCTGGCAAAGAAACTTGCATCATCACCATGCGTGAACATAGAAGCTCTGACAGCATGTCGCCTGATACCTTTAAATAAGAATCCAGGAGTTAAACCAGTAGGCGTTGGAGAAGTTCTTAGAAGGATTATAGGAAAAGGAATCATGTCCGTATTTGGAAAAGATGTACAAAGAGCAGTGGGCAACTTACAAGTATGTGCAGGACATCAAGCCGGAGGAGAAGCAACAATGCATGCAATGGGGAAGGTGTATGATGAGGAAGATTGTGAAGCGGTACTGCTAGTGGATGCAACAAATGCCTTTAACACCATTAATAGGGAGGCACCTATTCACAACATCAAGATCAATTGCCCGAGCATCGCAAAGTACATAGAAAATACTTATAAGGAGCCAGCTAACCTGTATATAGTTGGAAGCACAAAGAGGGAAGAAATTAAAATTCTCAAATCGAATGAAGGAACAACGCAAGGAGATCCAGTGGCAATGGCAATGTACACACTGGCACTATCTATTCTGCAGCAGAAAATAAAACATGAGGCAACCCGAGTGAAACAAGTGGCATATGCAGATGACCTCACAGGTGCAGGAAAAATAGGGTATCTCAAAGAATGGTGGCAGAGAGTACAATCGGTGGGCGAAGTCATTGGGTACCATCCTAATGCTAGTAAATCTGTACTAATAGTGAAAGAAAACAAGTATGAAGAAGCGGTGCGGACTTTTGATGGGACAGGAGTGAAGATTACAAAGGAGGGTCAACGCCATTTGGGAGCAGTAATAGGTACAGAAGAATGCAAGAGAGACTATGTGCGAAAAAAGGTAGCGGAGTGGGTAAAGGAAGTGAAAACCCTGGCAGACATTGCGAAATCTGAACCACATGCTGCATATACTGCCTTCACATATGGTGTTAAGCAAAGATGGACCTTTCTTATGAGAACAGTGCCTGACATTAGACAGATGCTCCAACCGCTGGAAGAAGCAATCAGAGGAGCATTCATACTGGCTTTAACCCTTATTTAGTGGGCTAGGTGGTCTATTTGACCGTAGCGCCCAGCGTTTTGTTTTTTACCCTAAATAGGGTCGTTTACGTGATCATTTTCATGCCTAAATAAGACCCAGAGTGTAAAACAAGTATCTATCCCTGAAAGGGCGTAAACAGAGCTTTCCAATGACACCCGAACCATCCTTGTACGACCACTGGTTCTCTTGCAACGATCGTGCAACACGAGTGCAAAACCCTGTAATTAGGTAATTTCCCTACATAATTCCCTGTGTAGCGAGTGAGAAGAGGGGGAGGAAGTTAGAATACAGTTCAGTTGGTCCACCGCGGTGGTGGGGGACGGTCATAGGGTTGCTACGCTCCTCACCACCGCTGAGATTTTTTTCTCTCAGCAACATTACGTACTGAAAATGGCGCTCGACATAAGTTGTGAACCGCCACATAGTCCATATTTATTTCACACGACATAAGTTGCGCGCCGCCAGTTAAGGGTTAACAGAGATGGAAGGCGTCATGCAAGAGCTAAGAGATCTATTAGCTCTTCCGCCAAGGTTCGGAGGTATGGGGATCATAAACCCAGCGGAGGCGGCACCTCATAAGTACCAAAATTCCCTTAAACTTACTACGTCTCTGACAGAAAAAATACGGGAGCAAAATGAAAATGATGAGGTGGACGAAGAGGAATAACGAAATGCAAGACAGGAAATTACAAAGAGCAGAGAAGAGAGACAGAAACATAGCCTAGAACAAATTAAGACCAGATGTAGGGAAGAACTGAAAATGAGAGTTGAGATGGCACAAGACACGGGGGCTTCAAATTGGCTCACATCATTACCAATAAAGGAGAAAGGCTTCAGCTT
>CM064483.1:64156494-64170899 GCA_032716605.1 Paralithodes platypus | reverse complement strand
GCTCGCTATAGCTTGCCAGGAAGAAAGGTAGACACCTTGGATGGGGATACCCGTCATTAAAACAGTTGGGGCTGAATGGAGCCGAATGGATAACAATCCGAATGAGAGGGACGAGCTGGAGAAGCGGAAGGAAGCGAGGCGGATTCCCTTAACCGCGTCACAGAGTAAGCAATTAACCGTGCAAAAAAATCGCCAAACTGCCTCCATATTTTTCGCCCCTCCAGCCACCAGAACACAGCGACACCGACCTTTAATTCCACAATAAAATTCAACTTCTGGCAGGTCGTTGGAAATTTAGCCCAAATATTAGAGTCCACATGAGGCTGGCAGAAAAGTTTGGTGCGTGTGCGTGTGTGTGTGTGTGTGTGTGTGGTGGGGGAGAGGATTGTGGGGTGGGAGGGGTGGGGTAGGTTGTGGGGGGGGTAGGCGTTGTTTGCCAACTCTACCGGTATTACTATATACTAATTCGCTTTCTACATATTGAGAGTTTTGTTTTGTATATGCCCGCTTGGTAATTCAGTTTATCTAGCTGTCACCAATTCTCTCTCTATCTCTCTCTCTATATATATATATATATATATATATATATATATATATATATATTAATATAATATTATAGGCTAATCTAACTAGTATAGTATAATATATATATTATATATAATAGGGTTTATTACTAGCAATATGCCTGGAAATGGGCAGATTATCATGGCCATTTAACTTACTCTTTATATTCCATTAGTTAAGTTTCAGCGTGCAGGGAAATTATATACTATAGTCCATTCATTCTAGGTTGGGCAGAAATCGTAACCTCTAACCTCTGTAACTCAAAAAGGGCTAGAGCAAATGAGCTGTCAATTGCTACACACCTTTGTCACCTAGCCAAGGTTCATGCCTATTTTATACGAAGATATTCGAACTCGATTACTTTCATTCCCGAGTGAGTGGGGTGTGTAAGCGGGAGGTTAGGGGGTTACGATTTCTGCCCAACCTAGAGTGAACTGACTATAGTGAATCCCAGTAATCCGACCATTCTATATCATTCTATTGCATGCGTTCATTGCAATTCATGTAAATAATATTGACTTTAATAAATATTCTCCCCACACGGTCGAACACTATATTCTCCCCACACGGTCGAACACTATATTCTCCCCACACGGTCGAACACTATATTCTCCCCACACGGTCGAACACTATATACATCCACACAACCGTAAACTCCGAAGCAAATAATAACAATAAATATAAACAAATAAATCCCCTAACAAATACACACCCTAACAAATAACAATAATACATAAACAAATAAACCCTTTAATAAATAATAACAACAAATAAACAACTACCCCCCTAACAAATAATAACAATACATAAACAAATAAACCCGCTAACAAATAATAAACAAATAAACCCCCAAACAAATAATAACAACAAATAAACCCCCTAACAAATAATAAACAAATAAACAAATAAACCCCCTAACAAATAATAACAACAAATAAACCCCCTAACAAATAATAACAACAAATAAACAAATAAACACCCTAACAAATAATAACAATAAATAAACAAATAAACACCCTAACAAATAATAACAACAAATAAACAAATAAACAAATAAACACCCTAGCAAATAATAACAAATAAACCCCCTAACAAACAAAAACAACAAATAAACAAATACCCCCTAACAAATAATAGCAAACTGCGCTGTGGTGGGTTCCTGCATACACAAAAAACAAATAATTACATTAAGGGAGCCCACCTCACTTTTGTTCTCTTGCTCTTCCTCTCTCTTTGGCTTGTATCCATTCGGCCCCATTCAGCCTACTGTTTTAAGACGTTTACCCCCATCCAGGTGTCAATATTTTCCTGGCGAGCGATAGCGAGCCAGGACATTTATATTTTTGTTTTGACAGCAAGCTAAATGTGTACATTTTTTCGGTAGAAAAATTTCTCCGGCGAAGCAGGATTTATCCATACAATGCTGGCTCGCTATCACTCGCCAGGAAGAAACCAACACCTGGATGGGGATAAACGTCTTAAAACAGTTGGCTGAATGGGGCCGAATGGATACAAGCCAGAGAAAAGGAGAGAAAGATAAAAAAGCAGCCGGTGACCCCCCTTAAAAAAAATATCATGCGACTGCGTTTGTATTTTTAATTGTTGTTATTTACGCGACCTGGGCTTGGAAGTTGAGGTCAGCCTAATTACTGTGTGTGTGTGTGTGTGTGTGTGTGTGTGTGTGTGTGTGTGTGTGTGTGTGTGTGTGTGTGTGTGTATTATAGATCCACCCATAAACCCTAATATAATTATATTTTGTATAGACAAATCTGCCACTAGGTGCATTCAAGTCAAGTGTTACTTTTCTTGCCTCTCTCTCTCTTTCTCTCTCTCTCTCTCTCTATCTCCGAGAGACAACAATGTTCAGAAGTTGTTAAGAAGGCAAACAAAATAATTGGGTTTATAGGCAGGTCATTTGAGCATAAAAATCACAAAGACGTTATGTCCTAACCCTTTGACAATTCCGTTAGTCCGCCCCTCTTCTGGAATACTTGCGTATCAATCCTGGTGCCAACTGTAGTACTAAAAAGACATAAACAAGCATAGAACGAGATGTTTCAACGTAGAGTTAGGCCAAAATGTGATAGGCCTATCCTAAATCACAAACCATACGAAGAGCTTCTTAGATAATTAAATCTATTTCCGTTAACCCAGCGCATGATTAAGAGGTGACTGTAATTCAAGGGTGTTCAAAATCATCAAAGGCATCGACAAATCTGAACTGGGGGGGGGGGGTGTAGTAAGAGTACAAAAGATTCACTTAATTCCCCACCAATCTAATTTACACGCGGGGAAACGGTATGGTCAAAATTATTGGTAAATCTTTTAACCCTCACGAACGAAATCATAAGAATTTTGCTTTCTTTCAATCGATGTTGTCAACTTGTGGAATGGAGACCTTACCCCCGAGACGTTATAGGACTGACAGCACCGTTTATTCATTTAAACTCTCGCCTAGACAATATGATGATCGCATCTAAGACCCGCGACTGACTGCGTTTTGGGTAAATGAATAACTGAATTAGGTTTTATCCTCCCCTCAGTAATTACTAACGGCCGATCTGTCCCTCTACTAACTTCCTAGTCCTGCCACGGACAATTAGTTCCAGGGCAGAGTATTGTTTCCCTTTCCAATGTTTCCCTTACCCCACTCTAAACCACTGTTTTGACACTTGATTCTCAGATGTTTTGGAGGACAAGCAGCCTAGAGCGGGTCACTAGACCTGTGTTTGTTGCTTGATTTCCTTGTACTCTACTCTGCTCTCGGTCATCTCTCCCCCTCTGCTCGTCATCGATACTCATCCTCCAGACTCATCATCTCTCTCTCTCGAAATCTCGTCTCATCTCTCTCTCCATGCCCCTACCACGAACTAAACGCCCCAGTCGTTTACTAGTCACATGCCGCCTACACTCACACACCTCTTTCACAATGTATTATATTGCTACATGGTATAATATCCTCATCCTCCTCCTCCTCCTCCTCCTCCTCCTCCTCCACTTCTTCCTCCACTAAACTCGCGGCTCAAAAGCTCGCTGCTTCTAACCTTAGTGAGGCGGACCGTTTTTCTGGAACCCCGCTTCTCACCTCATGTTTTGCCCCACTAGTTCTTGATGATTATAATACGTTTGGCCCATTAGTTTTTTGGTCGATTTTAACACCTTTCGCCCCATTTCGTTATCAATTTTAAGACCTTTCGTTGCCCTTAGGTAGCCGATTATTGTTCACCTGGCGAGCGATAGCGAGCCTGCAATTTGTAAGAGGAAAAATGTCCAAATTTATCTTGAAGGTGGGTGCCTAAGGGGCGTGGTTTCCTAGAGTTTGAGAGGAGGTCCATGAGTATGAAAATAAAAAAATATATGAATAAATGAATAAATAGACCAAACGGTCTACCTCCCCTTAATTACACTGTTTATTTTTTGAGGTTGCGATTGATAAATTGCCTGCAATATATACTGTATTTATATATCATATATATATACTCACGAGAAGATGAGAGAGAGAAGCGGGAGAGAGAGAGAGAGAGTAGAGGGAGAGAGGAGAGAGCGAGAGAGAGAGAGAGAGAGAGAGGAGAGAGAGAGAGAGAGAGAGAGAGGGAGAGAGGGAGAGAGAGAGAGAGAGAGAGAGAGAGAGAGATCAATTAAATGATGTTGCACCACAGTCAAGGGTCGTTTTTTCTTGGCGAGGGGTAGCCAGCTTGCAATACCAAATTAACAAATCTACTGTCATAATGTGTACACTGTCTGGTAGAAAAATGTCTAAGCCGAAGGGCACTTTCCTCGAAACTACATACAAGCTCACTATCACTCGCCAGGAACAAAACAAAATCGAAATCTCAATAGGGCGAAAAGTCTTAAAATCAACACTTGACAGATAAAATACCTTATCGCTCGCTCACTCTCGCTCTCTCTCTCCCCCCCCCCCCCCTCTCTCTCTCTCTCTACTGGCCATAACTCACCCGTGCCTCAATGATCACGTCAGTCTCCCTCGATACTCATAAACCAATGACATACTCTAACTTATTCGCACATTAGTATTCTATTAACCCCTTCACCACCATGACGCAATTGTCATCATATTCTGGTTACCATTAGACGATTTTCTGTAGTTTGTAATCTACCTCTCGGACTCAAAGGGATAAATACGATCTCAATGAACCCTCTCAATACCATAGGTCCTTCTTAAACTGCATAAAATCGTCTAATTTTAGCCAGAATCAAAAGTAAAAAGTCATGATGGTCCTGAAGGGGTTAAGTAACATTCCACCCACAATTAAATACCTATATTTCATCCTCTACACCTACAGTACGGCGGCGCTGATAAGTCATGTCTCAGCTGTCATTAAGTTTGGCTCGTTCTGGGCTGTATTAATGTCTGTCAGATGTTGAATAGGGTGAGTAAGTGTAGGAATATGGTTGTATATCTCACTCAAAAAGAAGAAATCATGTGTAAATATAACTGATACTAATTATTGGTCGGAACATACCTGGTGCCGACACATGACTTATTTGGCCGACTGTACATTGCACTATATATAGCTGTTTTATTTTCTGCTGACGGTAAATTGCTATATCCTCACCTCAATTGCGCAACTATTACGAAGATTTTGTATCGAAATTGTTTCTTAATTATACAACAATATCACTCACTGTTCCTATTAACATATCTGGTCCGACGCCTTGTGCGTTAGTAGATGTACGTTTAATTGGTATTGATGATAGTGCTTGCTGTTGCCATTATTGCACAATATATTTTAGTTTGTCCCCTAGGCTAACAAAAACGCCTTCCCAACTTTCCTTTCACTAAAGAAAAACAAAAAAAAACCCACCCAGACCATCTTCAAGCTAATATTGTACATTTTTCGATAGAAAAATATCCCGGCCAAAGGCCGAGTTTTAAAAGTTGCAAACTTGCTATCGCTCACCCATAAAAATCGGCAGCTGAACGCACACATTAGCAAGCTTTAGTAATTAGTCTTCATTTCATAACACATTATTGTATGGTATAAAATAGTATGTTATAAAAGGCTATATCTCGAGTCGGCCACCCCTGTTAAAAAAAAAAAAAAAAAAAAAAATGGGGATTGGGCCTGAGCAAATAGATAGATAGATAGATAGATCGATAAAAGACTTCTGAACAAAGAAGTAGAATTGCCATACACCAACGATATTTCCACACCTATTATTCGTACTGTTATCAGCGGATTTTACGTGTTCTGTTATGCACGCAAATTGCTTTAACAGCGCAATTTTCCGATGACCTCATTCCGCAGCCCACATTCCGACCCCACTCAAGCTATTTGTAAGGGGATAGTGGCCGGTTTTGGGGGCTATTAATTAATGCATTCATTTATTTTTTAGTTTCCTCGCTAGACCTCCATCAAACTTAAAAAAAACACCCCCTAGACCCGCTTTCAAGCTAGCTTTGTACATTTTTCGGTATCAAATTGTCCCGGCCGATGGCCGGTTCCTTCTATAATTACAGTCTCGCTATCGCTCGCTAGGAAAAAATCGACACCTAAAAGACACGAAAAGTCTTATTATTGACAAAGAAATGAGGTGAAAATACTTAAAATCGCCAAACCAACGGAACGAACGTCTTTAAATGTCAAAACTAATATGCTAAACATGAGGGAGAAGGGGGTCCAGAAAAAGCAAGTACTACCCCCTTAACACACCCACATAACGTCCATAAAACAGATGGCCACTCTCTCTCTCTCTCACTACAGGACTTTCACCCCATGACACCGTACAGTCGGCCAAATAAGTGATGTCGCGGCACCAAGTGTGTTTTGATCAATAATTGGTATCAGCAATACCTAAACATTAATTAAATCGTTTCGAGTGAGATCTACAAACATGATCTTACACTTACAACATCTGACAGACATTAATACAGCATACAGCGAGGAAAACGTAATGCCAGCGGAGACACGACTTATTTGGCCACCTGTACATAAACTCCAACACACATTCCTATAGATTGATTTTTGTTTTTTTTTGTTTTTGTTTTTTTACTTGGCGAAAACAGCCTTAGCAGCTGATTTATACCCTAAACTCTTTCACAATTTATGACGCGTGTTTACACCATTATGGTTATCATTAGATCTTTTTATGCAGTTTAGGAAGTAAAAAGAATTATAAATTATCTCAACTACCTCTCTAACTCCCTTAAGGGGGCCCACCTCGCTTTTTTTATCTTTCTCTCCCTCTCTCTTTGGCTTGTATCCATTCAGCCTACTGTTTTAAGACGTTTACCCTCATCCAGGTGTCAATATTTTCCTGGCGAGCAGTAGCGAGCCAGCATATTATATACATTTTTGACAGCAAGCTAGATTTGTACATTTTTCGATAGAAAAATGTCTCCGGCGAAGCCAGATTTCTCCATACAATGCTGGCTCGCTATCGCTCGCCAGGAAGAAATCGACACCTGAATGGGGGATAAACGTCTTAAAACAGTTGGCTGAATGGGACCGAATGGATACAAGTCAGAGAAAGAGAGAAAAACAAAGAAAGATAAAAACACACCGGTGACCCCCCTTAACCCCTTCAAGATTATGACGCGTATTTAAATTTTATTCGGGTGGTTGTTAGACAATTAAATTCAGCTTAGGAAGAACTAAAGGGAGCATGAGGCGAAAGGTCTCTAAATCGCCAAACTAACGGAAAGAACGTCTTAATAAAACCTCAAAACTAATATGCTAAACCTGAGGGAGAAGGGGGTCCAGAAAAAGCGAGTACTACCCCCTTAACCCCTTCACCACCATTACGTCATTGTCATCATATTCTGGTTACCATTAGACGATTTGCTTAAGTACTTTATATAATTTAACTACGCAACTCAAAGGGGTAAATACGATCTCAAGAAACCCTCTCAGTAATATAGGTCCTTCTTAAACTACATAAAATCACCTCATTTTAGCCAGAATCAAAGGTCAAAAGGGGTTAACTGCCCTATTCAAAACCACATCTGATAGTATACCGCACTATACGATCTCTCTTAGTGTTCACCCAAAGTATCTCCCTGTAAAGAACCGCAAGTTGATCTGAGATAATAACTACTCCCTGCAACTCCTTGTAACCATCCCCAAGAACCGCAAGTTGTTTTGAGATACTAACTACTCCCTGCAACTCCTTGAAACCATCCCCAAGAACCGCAAGTTGTTCTGAGATACTAACTACTCCCTGCAACTCTTTGTAACCATCCCCAAGAACCGCAAGTTGTTCTGAGATACTAACTACTCCCTGCAACTCTGTGTAACCATCCCCAAGAACCGCAAGTTGTTCTGAGACACAAACTACTCCCTGCAACTCCTTGTAACCATCCCCAAGAACCGCAAGTTGTTCTGAGACACTAACTACTCCCTGCAACTCTTTGTAACCATCCCCAAGAACCGCAAGTTGTTCTGAGACACTAACTACTCCCTGCAACTCCTTGTAACCATCCCCAAGAACCGCAAGTTGTTCTGAGACACTAACTACTCCCTGCAACTCCTTCCAACCATCCCCCAGCCAATCACTCAGCGTGACCTCAAGCCCTTGTCCCTCTTTGCTTCATAAACTATTGATAATGCGCGGCTCATCTACAGAAGGTTAAGGAGGGTCACCGTTTTTTTTTATCTTTCTCTCCTTCCCTGGTTTGTATCCATTCGGCCCCATTCAGCCAACTATTTTAAGACTTTTATCCCCATCCAGGTGTCGATTTCTTCCTGGCGAGCGAAAGCGAGTCAGCATTGTATGGAGAAATCTGGCTTCGCTGGAGATATTTTTCTATCGAAAAATGTACAAATTTAGGTAGCTGTCAAAACAAAAATAAATATATGTTGGCTCGCTACCGCTCGCCAGGAAAATATTGACACCTGGATGGGGGTAAACGTCTTAAAACAGTAGGCTGAATGGGGCCGAATGGATACAAGCCAAAGAGAGAGGGAGAGAAAGAGAAAAAAAAGCGAGGTGGGCTCCCTTAACCTTATCTAACCCAAGGGTGTTTGTTTTGGAATTACCCTCTTTCGTCCCCTTTATTTTGTTGATATTAAGACGATTGGTCTCAGAGAAGAACACAAAAAGAAAGATAAAAAAAGCCGGTGACCCCCCTTAAAATGGGGTCGTGTTGAAAGTTGTTTTTAGCTTGGTGTGTGTGTGTGTGTGTGTGTGTGTATGTGTGTTTAGAGAGAGAGAGAGAGAAAGAGAATACTACAATCCCTCCCCCTATTTCCCCCCCCCCCTCCCCCCCATCACCCACCGGTACCTCAGGCCCTTGTCCCGTCCTGCCCTTATCAAGTAGTGATAAATGAGGGGCTCATCTGTTTAAGGGGAGATGGTTCCTTTTTTTCTGGACCCCCTTTTCCCCTCATGTTTAACCCCATTAAAATTGGGAATTTTAAGACGTTCGTTCCATTAGTTTGGCGATTTTAAGACCCGCCTCATTCCTTCGTCATTATTAGGACTTTTCGTGCCATTTAAGTGTCAGTTTTTTCCTGGCGAGCGATAGCGAGCCTGTAATTTTAGGAGGAACCGGCCTTCGGCCGGGACATTTTTCTACCGAAAAATGTACACATTTATCTCGGAAGGGGTTGTTTTTTGTAAGCTTGATGAAGGTCTAGGAAGGAAACTAAAATAATATCTTAAAATATAAATAAATAAGCAAATATACGCCCAAACCCCCGTAACACATTCAGTCTTTGGGGGCCTTCTACTTCCATTTATTTGTTGCTATTAATTAGACGATTTCATTCAGATTAGTAAGGGTCTCTGTAAGTCAAAGGGTTCATCCCCCCCCCCCCCCCCCGAGATATTTCCCAAACGGCATAGATCCCCACCACCTCGCCTCACTACAGAACAAAATAATCCAATATCTTCATTCCTTCATCACCAGAACAAAATAAAAATAAAAATGGGGATTGGGCCTGAGTATATAGATAGATAGATAGATAGACCTTCATTCCATCCTCCACCACTTACCCTCACCAGTTGTAATTTATAGGAGCCACGAATATTCCACTAGCACCAATATTACGCACATTCCACCTCCGCCATCCACACTAACCCTGCCCCCACGATCCTCTCTCTCCACATTCAACCACTACCCCCCACACCCCCCACGTTATCAACCCCTTCGGTACCGGCGACGTCTTGTATTATTTTCTAGCTATAATTAGACGGTTTTGTGCAGCTTAAGAAGGATCTGTGGTAGCTAAAAAGATTAATCGAGATAGTCTGTAGTTTGTAATTGGTCACCGTCCTTCCTAAGCTGAATAAAATCGTCTAATAGTAGCTAAAATATAGTGAAAAATACGTCGCCGGTACAGAAGGGGTTAACATCCACAATCCACAAAAATCAATCATAATGCTCCACCAACATCACCATCACTCACACATGATCCACCTCTCTCCTCCCTACCTTCCATAGTCCCATCCTCTATAGACCTACACATCACTCTTCCACAATCCACAATAATGCTCCACCAACATCACCATCACTCACACATGATCCACCTCTCTCCTCCCTACCTTCCATAGTCCCATCCTCTATAGACCTACACATCACTCTCCCACAATCCACCATAATGCTCCACCACCATACTTACACCCACACTCTTCCCTCCCCTCCCCTATCCTCTCCACACCCCACCACAATCCACCGCACTACTCCACCCTCACCACCCACAGTAGCCCTATACCTTCCTCCTCTCCACACACCACAATCCACCATACCTACTGTACATAGCGCCACCCACATTCCTCCCCACACCTCAATCCTCTCCACACCCCACCATAATTCACCATATTACTCCATCACTACCTACACAAAATCACCCATAATCCACTCTCACACTCCACAGCCCAACTCCAGCCCCCTTTTCCTACCATCTACACCCCAACCCCACCCCTTGCCCTACCATCTACTAACCAACCCCACCCCCTTTTACTACCATCTATACCCCAACCCCACCCCTTGCCCTACCATCTACTAACCCACCCCACCCCCTTTTACTACCATCTACACCCAACCCCGCCCCTTGCCCTACCATCTACTAACCCACCCCACCCCCTTTTACTACCATCTACACCAACCACCCCCCGCCCTTGCCCTACCATCTACTAACCCACCCCCACCCCCTTTTACTACCATCTACACCCAACCCCTGCCCCTTGCCCTATCATCTACTAACCCACCCCCCCTTTTACTACCATCTACACCCAAACCTGCCCCTTTCCCTATCATCTACTTACCCCCCCCCCCCCCCTTTTACTACCATCTACACCCAACCCGCCTTGCCCTATCATCTACTAACCCACCCCACCCCCTTTTACTACCATCTACACCCAACCCCGCCCCTTTCCCTATCATCTACTAACCCACCCCACCCCCTTTTACTACCATCTACACCCAACCCCGCCCCTTCCCTATCATCTACTAACCCACCCCCACCCCCTTTTTACTACCATCTACACCCAACCCCGCCCCTTACCCTACCATCTACTAACCCACCCCACCCCCTTTTACTACCATCTACACCCAACCCTGCCCCTTTCCCTACCATCTACTAACCCACCCACCCCTTTTACTACCATCTACACCCAACCCCGCCCCTTCCCCTATAGTCTACACACCAACCCCCGTCCCATTTTCCCCCCATCTACACCCCCCCCCCCCCCCTCTTTCCTACCATCTAAACTCGAACCCCCGCCCCCTGTTCCTACCATCTACAGCCCCCTTTTCCAACCATCTACACCCTTAACCTCCGCCCCCATTTTCCTATTATCTACACCCCAACCTCTGTCCCCTTTTCCTACCATCTACACCCCCACCCCTCCCCTTTTCCTACCATCTACACCCCCACCCCTCCCCTTTTCCTACCATCTACAGCCCCACTTTTCCTACCATCTACATCCCCACCCCATTTTCCTAGTATCTACAGACCCACCCCTCCCCTCTTCCCTACCATCCACACCCCCACTCCATTTTCCCACCTACCACACCCCAGGGGGTAAGGAGGCCTTCATCTAATGGTGGAGGAAAAAAATAATATGCCTCACGCATCCTACTGCGTGTCGTACAAGCCGACTAATAGGGGGGATGGCGATAGACTTGTGGACCAGCAGCCATTACTATGCAATAAAGTCTTTATCTTAGCACTGTCTTGGTATGGCACTGCCGAGGCTGGTGGGGTGCAGATAGGTGCCACAGGGGACGGAGTCTTACCTGGGCGCTGTTTTGCACCATACCTGTGTCGGCAACAGTGTTTGCATGTTGGAGCAGTGTTGGGGCAGGACTTTATTGTTCTATAGTCCAAATTGCCTAATATACCGTAGAGTCTTGTTATGGTGCTGTATTTTTGTAACACTGTTAAGGCTGGTGTGGTTGCAGATACTGCAGGTGCAAGTGCTGCAGGGGGACTCTGTTGAGTCTTGCTGAGGCACGGTTAGCACTATACCAACATCAGCCACAGTGATGACTTGGTGGGGCAGTGCTGGGGCGGGACTTTATTGTACTACAGTACACTCCAACTACTGAAAGACAACCCAGTCTAAGCCGTCACAATGCATGTAATGGAAAAATTACGCTAAAGCATTGTATGTATTGTATGTATACAGTATATAACCCCACCCTGCCCCCTTTTTCCTAACCTCTACAACCCACCCTTCCCCCTTTCCTACCATATACAACCCCCCTCCCCCCCTTTTCTTAGCATCTACAGCCCCTCCCCCCCCCCCACCTTTTCCTAGCATCTACAGCCCCATCACTCAGGGCGACCTCAGGCCCTTGTCGCGTCCTGCTTCACAAAGTATTGATAAATGCGAGGCTCATCTATTTTAACCCCACTGGCGGCACCCATAAATCCACGCGTCAAGATAAAGGGTGGCCGCTCGCTCCAAGTCCTGAGGGGAATGGAGCTTGTGGACACCCTCGAACGTTTTTATCATTTCACTATTTTGTTACGAATAGGAAGGGAACCATATGTATTTTAGGTCACACACTAATCAATAAAACAAACTGATGAGAAAAAACAGAAAATAGTAAGAGAAAAAACATATGTGACCTAACATACATATTGACCTAAGAAGAAACATATGTGACCTAACATACATATTGACCTAACATACATATTGACCTAAGAAGAAACATATGTGACCTAACATACATATTGACCTAACATACATATTGACCTAAGAAGAAACATATGTGACCTAACATACATATTGACCTAAGAAGGAAGTACTCTACAATCGAAAGGTTTATTACGATGGTTTTTACCTCTTTCATTCCTACAGATCTTACCTAAGCAGATGCAATCACCGTCAAATCCTGATCAAAAAAATTATCCTTGCAACAAAGCAACACTATTTCTCTATTAAATTGGTCTCTAGAGAGAAGACATATAAATGTAGTTATCTGAATTCCTATATATCTGGAAAACAAAAATATCTAGCACACGTTTGCCGGAAAAACACTTGGCGGACTCGGCCTTGAGGGGGTAGGGGTGGGGTGCGTTCCCGGTCGCTGGAGGGAACGCATCGCATTGAGTTAAGGGGGTAGTGCTTGATTTTTGGTCCATATATTTATCTATTAATTTATGTTTTGATTGTCTTCGCTAGACCTCCATCAAGCTTAGAAAAACACCCCCTAGACCCCCTTTCAATATAAATTTGTACATTTTTCGGTAAAAAAAAATCCCGGTCGAAGGCCGAGCTATCGCTCGCCAGGAAAAAATCAATATCTAAAGGGCACGAAAGGTCTTAATATTGACAACTAAAATGAGGCGAAAGGTCTCAAAATCGCCAAACTAACGGAACAAACGTCTTAAACCCTCACACTAATATGCTAAACATGAGGGAGAAGGGGGCCCATAAAAAGCGAGTAGTACCCCCCCCCTTAAGACACATGAACACATAACGGCAAAGCGTTATCGGCACTATAAAACCACGGGCATAAACACAGCTATCGTCAACACATAACAAAGCCACTCCAACAACTTTCTCTCTCTCCAACACCCCTTCTCCCTTCTCTACACTCTTCAAAACAAATAGGAAAAAGTAGAATGTAGATACGAGGTGCCGTTGTAAAGGCTTATCCCTCAATACCTTCACCTGACTTATCGTCAACACATAAGGAAAGACGTAAACCCGAGTTATGGTAGGGGTAACATCGCTAAAGTAAAGGCACACAGAGGGTTTTCGTCAACGCAATGTATCGAATGAAGTGAAAGTTATGGTCAAAGCAACGTAATGTGTGCTCTGAGGGACATAACTTGTGTGTGTGTGTGTGTGTGTGTGTGTGTGTGTGTGTGTGTGTGTGTGTTTTATGTTGTATATGTTTTTTTTTTTTTTTTTTTTTCGAAGCTATCCCCGAGGAAATTGAGCGTTCTCGTTATTTTTGTACAGTCGGGGTCAGAAATGTATTGAGTTTTTAGAAGCGCATGTATGATGCCTAGGCGAACTTTATTGACAACTCGCTTAAGCCACACAGAGATCTGATTACTGGGATTAATTAGTTAACGCTCACTGTGTTGCATTATATCTCTAGGAGCTCTTCAAGTATTTATTACTACGGTTGTACAGTCAACTCGCAGTCTCGGAATAGTATTTAGGCTTATTAGAAGCCTGTAAGTTAATGTATGTAATGAATGTGCAATATATAAAATGGAAATGGGATGAATCAAGAAATATATATGCGATATTGTTTCCTATAGCAATCTGAAAAAAATATAATCGCAAAAGTACAATTTCCGTGACTGCGGATTAAACGAGTTGACTGTACCTATGAATGTCGTGGGTTCATATACACAATTAGACAATTCGGAATGAGCCATTACATGTGTCATTGAGTGCACAATCATGAA
>CM064483.1:64116494-64151494 GCA_032716605.1 Paralithodes platypus | reverse complement strand
TATTCCAGAAGAGGGCGGACTAAGGAATTGTAAAGGGTTAGGATAACTTCTTTGGATTTATGCTCAAATGACCTGCCTATAAAGCCAATTATTTTGTTTGCCTTCTTAACAACTTCTGAACATTGTTGACTCGGTTTTAGGTTACTCGATATTGTTACTCCCAGATCAGTTTCTCTGTTTACATTCTTAAGCTGAGTGCCATTCATCGAATAGTTTGCTTTCTCATTTAGGTATCCGACATGTAGTACTTTACATTTATCCGCATTGAAACTCATTTGCCAAATTTGGGCCCAACATGACAATTTATCTAGATTGTGTTGCATATCGTCAACTTGTTCTTTTGAGAGTACGCTATTTGCAATTTTTGTATCGTCAGCAAATTTTGAGATTGTGCAGGTGAGACCCTCATCTATGTCGTTGATGTAAATTAGAAAGAGAATTGGTCCTAGTACCGATCCCTGGGGTACCCCGCTACTTACATTGGTCCATTTAGATGCCTTACCGTTTATGACTACCCTTTGCTTTCTGTTGCTGAGCCAATTTTCTATCCATTTCAACACACCGTCTTGTATTCCATGCGCTTTTAGTTTTAGCAGTAAACGTTTGTGGGGAACTTTGTCAAAGGCCTTTTGAAAATCAAGGTATATAATATCTACAGCTTTACTCTCATCGTAGAGGTTGAGGATATCGTGGAAGAAGTCTAAGAGGTTTGTTAAACAGGAACGTTTTTTACGAAAGCCGTGTTGAGTATCTTTAAGTATGTTATTTTCCTCTAAGTGATTTACGAGTCTGTCTCGTATGACCGTTTCTAGCATTTTACATACAACTGAGGTTAAGCTAATTGGACGATAGTTACTGGGTAGGGATTTGCTGCCTTTTTTGAATATCGGTGTTACGTTGGCTAGCTTCCACTGATCAGGCATAGTTCCAGACTGCAAGGATTTATTGAATAGTAATGTCAGTGGTTTGGAGAGCTCATTCTTAGCTTCCTTTAGAACTCTAGGCGAGATTGTATCAGGTCCTGGCGTTTTATTTACCTTGAGTTTATCTAAACAATTCAATACTTCTCTCTCTGTAACGGTGATATTGCTTAGAACATCTGAATTATCAATCTGAATCGGCGATGGTGTAGGGATATCACTGAGGTCTTCTGTTGTAAAAACTGATGCAAAGAAGGTATTGAGGGCATTACTCATTTGTACTTCGTCTTTGGTGTATTCTCCTTTTTCATCGACTAACGGTCCAACAGTTGAAGTAACTACTTTTTTCTTTCTGATATAACTATAGAATTCTTTCGGGTTTGTTTTACTTTGATTCGCAATATGTAACTCTAAGGTCTTTTTACTTTGCTTAATTAACTTTTTGGCTTTGCGTCGTAGCTCTACAAATTTCACCCGTTCTTCGTCATTTTGTGAGGATTTTAATCTATCATTAGCAAATTTTTTAGCAAGCAGGCAGTTTGAAATATCTTTATTCCACCATTTGGGCTTATTATTATGGCCTGGACGCCGTATTTTCGATGGTATGCAGTCTTGCACTGCTTTTAGGTAAGTGGTTTCGAATAACTTCCAAGATGTATTTATGTCGTTATTGTTAATTAAAAAGCTCCAGTCAGTTTCTTTAAACATAGCTCTAAGTTTATGGAAGTTTGCTTTCTTGAAATTAGGGACTTTTTCGATGCTACTATTTGGTTCGTTACTAGTAAACTTTAAAGTGAAAGTTATCGTACGATGGTCGCTGTTATTGAATTCATCACCAACATTCAAATTCTCTATCAATTCTTCTTTTGTTGCAAGTACAATGTCAAGAACGTTATTACCACGGGTCGGCATTCGAACAAATTGATAAAGCGAACTCTCTTGCAAGTTCGTATACAAGTCATGTCCGGAGTGTGAAGTAAGAGTATCGCCCCACTTGGTCACAGGTAAATTAAAGTCGCCAAAAATTACGGTATCTTGTGAGTTACTTACATCTGCAATTTGTTCGTAAATTTCTTGGTCAGTTTGCACTGATTGAGCTGGAGGTCTGTATATTAACGCAAGTATTATTTTTGTACCTTTATTATTCTTTATTAGCACAAAAGATGTGTCGACGTTCACAATTTGAGGTTTTGACACGAGGGTCGGGTTAAGACTTTCTTTGATATAAAATAAAACGCCACCTCCATTTTTATTTATTCGGCTGTTCTCAAACATTACATAACCGGGAAGTGAATACTCTGCTAGAAAGTCTCTATCTTGTGTATTGAGCCAAGATTCTGTTATGCCAATCACATCATAATTTTCTGTAAACACTAGTTCCTCTAAATCTGAAAATTTATTGCGTATGCTACGAGCGTTTGCATAGAAAACCTTTAAAGTTGCGGTTTTAGAACTCGCAGATCGTTCTTTCATCGAATTTTTGGTTCTGGTCGGATCTACATTTACATTCATAGCTGTCCTCGGTCCTCGGTCGTTATCCCTGACGGTTTTGAATTTGGGTCGTGTTGGTGGAGCTTTATCCAAATTCGCGGTTCTTAACGGATTAGTATTTAATTCCTTTGTAGATTGCCGTCCTCGCTGTCTTCGGTCCTCCTTCCTGGTTGTCCTGTGCTGAGTCGATTTCTTCTCCGAAAATCCTTCACCGCATCGTTGAGAAGACGCCCAAAACGCGCTGCTCCCACCTGGTTCAGATGAACTCCATCGTCCGAAAACAAATAGTCATCGTAGTAGAAATTGTCCCAGGTGTCGACGAATCCCACGTTCTCCTTCCTGCAGAGGTTTGCTAGACAACGATTTGTGCTGGTGGCTATGTTGTAAAATCGGCTCTCTACACCGAGCCGGGGGACGATTCCTGAGACAATGATCCTTGATGACTTCTCCTTAAACGACTTGATCAGCTGCTGGTACTTTAAAAGCAAATCTTCCGACCGGGTTCGCTGTACATCGTTGGATCCAACGTGGATGACGTACATTGTATTAGCAGGGGCCAACTTTGATACTTCGTCAACTGCTGCAACTACGTCATCCACACCACCACCAGGGATACAAAAACGCTTCCTGGTCTTAGGTGCCCTGGCGCAAAACTCTGTGAGCTGACCACGTATCATCGAGTCTCCCACGAGCCGGACTTCTTCTATTTCCTCTTCGTCATCTGAGTCTGCGAGTATCTGGAAACGGTTTTGACACTCGGTAATCGGTATGTGTTTCCTGGTCTTGGGGCAAACGTTGTTCCTCACAACACGGAAGTTGTCTTGAGGGGGAAGAGAGTCGCTATTTGTATCTTGAGTATCGGAAACATCAGCTGAAATGGCTACTGTAGGCGTTGAATTGTTGGCAGTTGACGTTGGGGCGTTGGTGGCTGCTGGAGTTGCGGTGACAATTGAAGTTTGTGGCACTCCAACGTTGAGTGTTACAAACTCTTGGAGTGATTCCAGCTTCATGGTGAGGACGTTGATCTTGTTGTAGGCTTCATCTAATTTCACTGTAAAATTCTCTCGTTGCTGGCAGAGCCGGCAGACTTGAAGATCGATAGTAGCAAACATGGACTCACCAAACCTACCGGCGCAGTTCGCACAAGCACGAGGCATGGTGACAGTCACTTTCTTCAGATCACTTCACTCACTTAAAAAACAATTCACTCACTTTACAACACTTCACTCACTTTAAAAACACTTCAATCACTTCAACCGAAAACAAATATGCTGAAATACGCAGAAATAGGTTATCAGGGGTGATAGCCTAACCGAAAACAAAAATGTTGAGATACGCAGAATTAGGCTTCCAGGGGCGATAGCCTAACCAAAAGTGTTTTTTTTTAAATTGAAATACGCAATAATAGGCTACCAGCGTTGAATAGCCTAACCGAATATAATGAAATTGAAATTCGCAAAAATAGGCTACCAGGTGTGATAACCTAACCTTAAACAAATATATGTATAACAGAATATGTAACTAAATATACAATTCACCAAATAGAGATTATATAAAAATAAAGTGTGACTGCACACAAGGGGTTAATATACTGTGTCAACAGATGACCCTGGTGTCACTGTACCCTAGTAAAGCAGTAGCCTACTCTTTTTAGATAAAAAAGTGTATCAGTCAAAGGTTATTACAAGATCGTGCAAGCAACAACTAAAATTACAAATATATATAGCTACAGTAGGATACTAAATACAATATCTACAAGAGTTAATAATAAAACAGATTGGCTGGCTATAGGCTAAGCTAGGTTTGGGTTTGGTTAAAAGCTTGGCAGGTTGGGTTAGGCTAGGTTAGTTTGTACAAATACCACCCTTAGCTTAAAGTAAAATCAGTCTGAGGAGAAAAAGTCAAGAATATATCTAGGGGGAAAAGATAAATGAATGCACTTAAATTTGGTACAAAATTTGCTGGAATTTAATATGTATAATCCCCCAAAAAGGTTTGTTTACAAAATGGTGTCGGCGTTAGTCCCTGTAGGCGGTTAGTTAGTAAACAATATTGTTTATTAGCAAATTAATATGCAAAGCTTTACTTACATACAAGGCAGTTAAATAGATACTTACTACAGTAGGTAATGGGTAAAATTAGGGGCTACGATTTTATATAAAATAGTAATAAGAGAGCGTTTGTTTACAAAGCAAAACAAAACAATAGATGGCGCTAGTGGCGCCCTGTCCGAGCAGGAGTCTTGTGATAAACACAAAGTTTATCAGTCAATACACAGCGAAATATCGTGCAGTGTTACTTACTAAGCTACAGGATGGTTAAACGTGCTCTTAACCACCTTTCATGCACAAGAATGAAGAGGATGAGTAGTTAATACTCAAATTATGATCGATATCGTGAGAGCGTTGACAGAGCGTCTGCAGCGTCTGGCGGTAGCACGGGGAGTCCGTGAGAGACTCCGTGAGAGAGAGAGAGAGAGAGAGAGAGAGGCAGAGGCATAGCAGGCGAGGCTGGGAGAGTTGTGTTCAGAGCTGTCAGAGGTTCAGAACAACTCAACTTGTGTGTTTGGGAAGTGGGGCGGGGGCGGGGACGGGGGCGGGGGGGGGGGGGGGGGGGGTGGATGGGGAGGGTGGAGTGGTGGGGTGAGAAGGGTATAGAGAGGAAAGGAGGTGGAGGGGGGGGGAGGAGGAAAGCCGGGTGAATGTGGAATAGAGAAGGAGGGACGTGAATGAAAATGGAAGATGGAGTTGCAGGAAAGTGGAAAGAGGAGAAGTGAGAACAGAAGGAGGGAAAGAGCAGTGGAAGGGTTGAGGGAAGAAAGATAACAGGGGAAGGGGAGATTGCAGGAGGGAACGAGGTGGGGGAGAATGGAGATGGACCAGGGGAGTTAAAAGAGATGGATAAGGAGGAGGATAACTTGGGGAGAATGGAAGGGGTCGGGAAAGGAGCTGGTATGAGGGAGGGCATTGGAATTTAAGAGAGGAACATGAGTGGAAGATGAAAATAGGGAGACTCGAGAGAGACGGGAGAAGGGAGGAGGAGAAGAAAAAAGATAATTGTGAAGAAGTGCAGAGGGGAAGGAATTAAGGAACTGGGGTGTGGTGAGAAGGGGGTGAGAAGCAATTCAGGGTGACAGTGGAAAGAAGAGGGAAGGAGCTGGGGTGAAGGAGCAGAGTGTGATTGAAGAAAGTAGGTAACTGGGGGAGAATGGGGAGGAAGAGAACTGGGGTAAGGAAACGAAGGGAGAGTGAAGAAGGGAGGTAAATCGGGAGGGAAGGAGCTGGGGTGAGACTGCAGGGAAGGAGCTGGGGTGAGACTGGAGGGAAGGAGCTGGGGTGAGACTGGAGGGAGGAGGAGGGAAGGAGCGGGGGTGAGACTGGAGGGAGTAGCAGGGAAGGAGCTGGGGTGAGACTGGAGGGAGGAGGACGGAAGGAGCTGGGGTGAGACTGGAGGGAGTAGCAGGGAACGAGCTGGGGTGAGACTGGTGGGAGCAGGAGGGAAGGAGCTGGGGTGAGGCTAGAGGGAGCAAGAGGGAAGGAGCTGGGGTGAAGGCGGAAATGGAGTTTAGTGGAAGGCAGCCGAGGGAGACCTTGACACTGGTTTCAGAGGGACTGTGTTAAGAGAAGCCCAAGTCAGGGTAACAGTTCAGAACATTAAGTTAAGTGAAACTGGCTTACAGTCGATATATTGGACTCCAGCATTTAGGCAGTTATTTTAGGGAATGTTCTTGCATAGTTTAATTTGGACATACTGCATAATACAAGGCCCCATTAAGCCTGGTGGTGTAATGGTTAGAGTGTTTAAAAATATGTGTGATAACCCTGGTTCGAATCCCGGTGGATCACATATATGCTTTCATTAATTTCATTTGAGATGTTTTGTGTTGTGGTGAAATTAATACAAATATTGATTATATAAACATTAGTTGCACATGTGCTTACTAGATTGCGTTGAGTAATCAATATCCTTGTTAACTGGTTTAATCTCAAGTAGAAAAACATTTGATGTGAAATTATGTTTTATAATTACTGCAACGGAAATGTATTCGGAAATATTAAGTAGAATACAGTATGTGCTTTAACCCCTTCAGTAGAATACAGTATGTGCTTTAACCCCTTCAGTAGAATACAGTATGTGCTTTAACCCCGTCAGCACCTGAACGCCTCATAATCTTTGTATTCTGGCTAAAATTAAGCGATTTAATGCAGTTTATGAAGGACCTATATTATTAAGAGGGTTTATTGAGATCGTATTTACCTATTTAAGTAGTAGAAGTAGATTATAAACTAAAGGAAATCATCGAAGGGTAACCAGCGTATGACGAAAATAAGGTAATGGTGGTGAAGGGGTTAACGAGACCAAGTGACAGGCCTTGTACCAATCAGCGACACTCTTACGGTTACAGGAGAGGCAGTAATATCTCCAACATACAACCTTAATTTCTACGGTCACAAGCATGTATGTATGTATGTACTCAGGCCCATTCCCCATTGTTCCTACATTTTTTATAGTTTTTGTTTTCTTTTCTTTTTCTGGGGGTGGCCGACTCGAGACAGAGCCCAAATAGGGACAACACAACACACCAGAACACAATGAACACAAAAACAAAACACAAGCATACCTGATCATCCAAATAACTCGATTGTTGCGGTCTAATTGCCGTAACATAGAGACATAATACAGACACGAATCCGTAATGTTGAATACGATTTTCGAACGTCAAAATTTACGATCTTTACAGTAAATTTTACGGATGTATTTACAGTGTACAGTCACGATACCTAATGTCTTTACCCCCTTGGCTCGAGGGAAGTCGAAGCCAGGGTTGACTAACTTTTCGTCAGGTGAGCGGACATTTAAGGGGGGTCACCGGCTTCTTTTTAATTTTTCTCTCCTTTTCTCTCTTTTCCTGGTTTGTATCCATTCGGCCCCATTCAGCCAACTGTTTAAGACGTTTATTCCCCCCCCCCCACCCAAGGTGTCAATTTCTTCCTGGCGAGCGATAGCGAACCAGCATTCTATGGAGAAATCCGTCTTCGCCGGAGAAATTTTTCTATCGAAAAATTTAAAAATGTAGCTTGCTGTCAAAACAAAAATATATATATGCTGGCTCGCTACCGCTCGGCAGGAAAATATTGACACCTGGATGGGGGTAAACGTCTTAAAACAGTAGGCTGCATGGGGCCGAATGGATAAAAGCCAAAGAGAGAGGGAGAGAAGAAAAAAAACGAGGTGGGCAAGGAGTGAGCAAATGGTTCATGATTATGGAAAGTAGTGTTTCATTCATTAGTAAGGAGATCAATACAGATTATACTGTAGGAGTTACAAGAATAATTTTAGGAATAATTATAGGAGTTACAAGAATAATTTTCTGGCTATCATAAATATCTATCACTTTCGTTTTACAATTTATCTTCCGTAAATTTAGTAAAAGTAAAACATGGTGCGATGTGTGCTGTTAAGGGGGGTCACCGGTTTTGTTTTATCTTTCTCTCCTTTTCTCTCTTTCCCTGGTTTGTATCCATTCGGCCCAACTCAGCCAACTGTTTTAAGACGTTTATTCCTATCCAGGTGTCGATTTCTTTATCGCTCGCCAGCATTGTATGGAGAAATCCGGCTTTGCCGGAGAAATTTTTCTATCGAAAAATGTATAAATTTAGCCTGCTGTCTTTTTTTGTAATATGCTGGCTCGCTACCGCTCGCTAGGAAAATATTGACACCTGTATGGGGGTAAACGTCTTAAAACAGTAGGCTGAATGGGGCCGAATGGATACAAGCCAAAGAGAGAGGGAGAGAAAGATAAAAAAACAAAAAAGCTAGGTGGGGTCCTTTAAACGGGCTCTATGGAGTAGGAAGGGAAGAGCTTGATCCCACAGAGAAGGTGAAGGGGATCAAGGGATCTAGTCAAAGAGAAAGAGATCGGGGCAGGGTGATACTGGATGGGGAGTTGACAGGAAGACGTGAAGATGGTTGGCTTCAATAAATGAAAGTGGAAGTAAAACGAGAAGACACCTGCATAGGAAGAGGTGAACTAGAAGAATATATGAAATACCGGTACTACTGAACATATGTTTTTATTTTGCATGTATTTACTCAGGCCCATTCCCAATTTTTCCTCTTTTGCCCTGCCTAGGCAAACTCTTTCTTCTATGCCTCTCCTGTAACGTTTTCCCTTCTTGCTGGAAGTTTGCTCTCATTAAACCTGTCCCAAAGAAGGGTGACCGTTCTCAACCCTCCAACTATCGTCCAATTGCTCTCATCTCTTGTATCTCTAAAGTTTTTGAAAATATTCTTGCTTCCAAATTTCTTAAGCATTGCTTTTCTCATAATCTGCTCTCAGATCGCCAGTATGTCTTCCTTAAAGGTCGCTCTACCGGTGATCTTTCATATCTTACTAACTCTTGGTCATCCTCCTTTCGGGACTTCGGTGAGACCTTTTCTATTGCACTAGACATATCGAAGGTCTTCGATGGAGTCTGGCACAAATCTTTAATTTCTAAACTACCCTCCTTCGGTTTCTATCCCTCCATCTGTGCCTTTGTCTCTAACTTCCTTTCCGGTTGTTCCATAGCTGCGGTTGTGGACGGCTATCGCTCACTTCCTCATCCTATCAACTCCGGTGTTCCTCAGGGCTCTGTACTATCTCCCATTCTCTTTCTAATTTTCATAAATGATTTTCTCAACTGTACCTCCAGTCCCATCCATTCATATGCAGACCAGACGACTCTATCTTACACTACTCGATTAGTTCTCCTGAATGCCCCAGCCAGCAATCCCTCAAAAACAAACTTAATGAAGCCATGCAACACTTCCCTTCAGATCTAACTACTATTTCCAGTTGGGGCAGAGAAAACCTTGTTACCTTTTATGCTTCCAAAATCCCATTTCTTCATCTTACTACCCGTTTAGAACTCCCAAAGGACTATCCCTTACGCTTCAACAATACAAAAATCTATCCTTCATCTTCTCTCAATATTCTCGGTGTCTCTTTTTCTTCTGCTCTTACTTGGAAGGACCATATTACCAGTCTTGTTAAGGCAGCCTCCCAGAAGCTGAGTGTGCTCAACCGCCTCAAAGGGTTCTTTACCCCTGCACTGCTTCTTGCTCTGTACAGGGGCACAGTGCGTCCTTGTATTGAGTATTGTTCACATGTGTGGTGAGGATCCTCTCACACCGCACTCCTAGACAAAGTAGAAAGGAAAGCCTTTTGTACTATTAACTCACGGCCACTCACCAACTCTCTGCAATCTCTCTCTCTTCGCCGCAATGTTGCATCTCTCGATATTCTATCACTATTATAATAATCAATGTTCCTCAGTGCTTTCCCAGTGTAGGCCTATACCACCTCCTCTACGTAGGGTACATAGTACCCGTCTTGCAACACAATCCCACCCCTATTCTGTGCAACTCTCCAACCCAAGAGTGAAACGTTATTCTCACACTAAACGAAATAAACCAAACTGAAGCATACTCACATTTCTTTCCCGGCAGATTAATCCGTGTCCTTCATATCAACACATACCTGTAAAAAAAAAAAAAAAAAAAAAGTTGTAGTTGTAGCTGTGTGTTTCCAAAATTTAACACTTTCATTATTTCTTGACGTTTTTCTACATTATATTTTTGGGCCATCATTAAGCGGTTCCTGCCGGTTCTTGATGGTTCTTAGGAACATATAACACTAATTGAGATCGTGTTTGCCTAAGTGATACCTCGAGATCCTTTCTAAACTACATTATATCGCATATTACTAGTATATTATTATGTATTGGGGAGATTTTAAACACCAATCGAACAGGGCAATACTAAGGGAGGCCTCATAGGCATCTGATAAGGAGTTGCTGGAACTCCTGTTTCATTTGTCTGGTTTCCCTTACTGTTTCTGTTTGTGTCTCACTTACTCAGAGAGTAGTCCAGCTATCTCTCACCAACACCTCCTAGTATCCATTTCACTACACTAAAAAAAGCACACCACACTTGTTTCCAATAATGTACAAAAGAAACAAACATACTAATACAAATAATTTGGCTCTCTAACTCATTCAACTTTGGGAGAGACACTCGTTACAGGCAGCTTTGCCTTTTGCCTCCTTCATACACATAACTAAAAATACATACAGCAACAACGGACACACACACACACACACACACAGAACAATTTATACAGGCACATCAATGTCACTTTTCTCTGGACGGCTTGTCGTTGGCATGGGTGACAATAACAAATGGCACTATTCACTGGCACTAGCTCTGACATAGTTATATAGATGGAGTGATACATAGATAGATAGGCGGATCGAGAGAGAGAGAGAGAGAGAGAGAGAGAGAGAGAGAGAGAGAGAGAGAGAGAGAGAGAGAGAGAGAGAGAGAGAGAGAGAGAGAGAGATATACATATATATACATATATACACCGGTACACACATACACATACATACATATACAGCATATATACACATACTGTACAGTGCACACACATACACTTACATACATTTTTTTTTTTTTTTCATATCACCCCAGCCCTCTGCAGATAGAGGTCAAGCCTTCCCTTGAAAGCGTTTATTGTGTCGCTCTCCACCACTCTCGCTGGTAGTTTATTCCACTCTGTCGCCACACTGTAGGTGAAGAAACTCTTTGTGACATCTAGGTTTGCCTTTTTGGTTTTTAATTTCATTCCATTTCCGCGAGTTTGATTAGTATTGTTTAATGTGAATAGTGCATTTACATCGACTTTGTCGAAACCTTTTAGTATCTTAAAGCACTCAATAAGCTGACCCCTCAACCTCCTCTTTTTTAATGAGAACAGGTTCAATCGTTTAAGTCTTTCTTCATATGGTTTATTTCTTAATGAGGGTATCATCTTCGTCGCTCTACGCTGTACTGACTCGAGTCTTACAATGTCCTTGATCAGATAAGGTGACCAGAACTGCACACCATATTCAAGGTGGGGCCTCACCATACTTTTGAACAGTGGCACTATTACGTTTTCATGTTTATATGTAAATTTTCGTTTAATAAAGCCCAATGCTATGTTTGCCTTATTTACAGCTGCTATACATTGGTCGGAAGTTTTTAGGTTTTCAGATATTAGTACCCCTAGGTCTTTTACTACCGTTGCGGTTTTATTTGTTTGCCATTCATTTCGTATTTGTATTTCATATTTCTGCTACCAACCTGCAGCACCTGCCATTTTTTCGACCACTCTGATATTTTGTTTAAATCAGATTGCAACGCATTTCTATCATCTTCGTTCAGGACTGTATTTCCTATTTTTGTATCGTCGGCAAATTTGGAAATGGTGTTGTTTACCCCTACATCAATATCGTTAATGTAAATGAGAAACAGGACCGGTCCAAGGACTGAACCCTGTGGAACTCCACTAGTGACAGGCTCCCACTCCGATTCCACTCCATTTATCACCACTCTCTGTCTTCTGCCTGTAAGCCAATTTTTTATCCAAGAATGAATTTCACCTTTGATACCTATCCTCTCCAGTTTAGCCAATAGTTTTCGGTGAGGCACCTTGTCGAAAGCTTTTTGAAAGTCCAAGAAGATTATATCTAGTGATTTCGTCATGTCGTTATACGTGAATAGTTTGTTATAAAATTCAATCAAATTTGTTAGGCATGACTTATTTGATCTAAAGCCGTGTTGGCTATTTTTGATTAGGTTGTTTGATTCGAGGTAATCTACTATCTTATCTCTTAAGGATTTTTTCCATGATTTTTCCTACAATTGAAGTTAGACTAATTGGTCTGTAATTACTCGCTTTGGCCTTGCTACCCTTCTTGTACGGCGTAATGTTCGCATCTTTCCAATCACTCGGTACAATCCCCTGTAGTAATGATAAGTTAAATAGTTGTGTCAGGGGTTTTGCTATTTCGTCTTTAACATTCTTATTATTTTCGGGTGGAGCATGTCGGGTCCCAGGGTCTTATTTACATTTAAATTACTCAATTTGCTTTGTACTTCGCTAACACTGATGGTGAAATCTCCTATCACATGAGTTGAGGTGTTATTTTCAAGGGTATAATCGATAATTTCTTCTGTGAAAACTGAGCCAAAATATTTGTTGAGCAGATTTGCCGTGTTTGTGTCACCTGTTATTGTCTGGCCATCTTCTATTAGCGGTCTGATTCCGCTTTTGATCTGTTTATTTTTATTTACGTAACTGTAGAATTTTTTGGGGTTTGTGGCACTTTCTCTCTGGCAATAGTCATTTCGTAATTTTGTTTGTTCGCCCTAATTATTTTTTTCACTTCCCTTCTACTATTTTTTTACAAGTTTTTAATTACTTCAGTGTTTGTGTTATTTTTTACAAGTTTGTGGAGTTGATTCCTTTTCCTTATTGCCTTGCCAATGTCTCTACTGTACCAAGGGGGCATACTTGATTTCGTATTACGTTTTGGTTTCATGGGTACAAATTGTTTATGCGCTTCTGTAATTGTAGACTTAAAATGTCCCCATAGTTCATTTACTTCGTTTATATTTATGAGGTTTGAGTGTATGTTTGATAGCGATTCCTTAAGTCCGTCATAATTTGCGTTTTGGAGTCCGAAACCATTCCTGTTGTTTTTACTGAGGAAATATTTGCTTATAACGTTGATTCTTAAGATTTTATGATCGGACGTTGCCAGATGTTCACCTACATCCAGGTTTGATAATAGATTTTCTTGGGTAGTGATTACGAGGTCTAATATATTCCTGTCTCGCGTCGGCTGTTTTACGTGTTGAGTCAAAAAATTGTCCTGGATGAAGCTTGTCATTAGGCGTGACTCAGCATTTTTTCCGGTCGTGGTATTCCAGACAATTAGGGGGAGGTTATAGTCACCTAGTAAAACTGTTTCGTCGGAATTAAGGGTTTTCTCTAGTATTTCATAAAAAAATTGTATCATCGGCAACAGTTAGGCTCGGTGGTCGGTACGCTGTAGTGATATTTAAGTTCATGTTTTTTGTATTTATTTTGACGCACACTATTTCTGCATTACTTTCGGGGAGAGTCACCTCAACTGGGTTTAAGTAGGTTGCAACGTACATTGCAACCCCCCCCTCTTTGTTTTCCATTGTTACGGTCTTTATGAAAACATTTATATGGCTCTATGTGATATTCATGAAGTAGATCTTTATTTTTAAGGTTCAGATGTGTTTCCGTTATACAAATAACGTCAACTTTCTCATTTAATAACAGACATTTGAGTTCGTCTATTTTGTTTCTTATTGAGCAGGCATTTATGGATATTATTTTTATATCATTTCTCTCAGCATGCGCTGGATTTGTTTTTCTTATTGGTGGGGATGGGTTTGGGGTTGTAACTTGAAGCCGCGGCGGGTTGTCAAATTCATTCAGTTGGTTGGGTTGGCTTGGATGGGGTTGGGTGGGGTTGTTTAGTTTGTTTTGTGGTTCAGGTAGGTAAATTTTCGCAACTTGTGGGCCATTGGGGTTGACGGTTTCGTTTAAATGGTTGTGATGGACTTGGAAGGGTTGGGCGAGGTTATTTATTTTTCTTAACTGTGCGGGTGGAGTTTGATGGGGTAGGGTTGTGGGAGGGCTTTTCCAGGGGTAGCGATGTCAATACTCAGAGGAGTCTATTAGCATAGTTATCTCTCGGTCCTGACTGGCGTTGTTTTCATGGGCAATGTAGGTTGCTTGATTTAGGGTGTCACTCATGTGCTGAACGCCTTTTTCTGATAAATGAATGCCATCTCCGCTGTACAGGGACGAGTTCCCTACAAAGGTGGTCCAATTGTCCACATACAGTACCTTCTCTTGTTCGCACATGACCTTGACTGCGTTGTTAATTTCTATGGCTCTATTTTGTCCGTATGAGCTTGTTTTAATCCGGGGTATGACGCCGCTTACCACACATTTCGTGGTGTTCCTTTTCATGACTTTAATTAGGTTCTCGAAATCTTTTTCTATGGTCTTGATTGGGGCCTTACCTCCGTCAAAGCAGTCATTTGAGCCAACATTGACGACTACACAGGTGCCCTCTGGTATGGCGGAGTTAGTTATGTCTTTCAAGATATGTTCGACTTTACCGCCTGGAATGACCTTTACTGACCTTTTTCCTCTGTTCTTGGTGGCAAAGGCAGCTCCTTGACCTCGCATGAGACTGTCACCATAGACTAGGGTGAGTTTCTCCTTCCCGCTGACTCCGTGATTTGATGGTTTCGTTGTTTTCCTGTCAGGAATTTTCTTGCCTTTCGAGCTTGCTTTCACGTGGTCAGTTACCTCGTGTGCAAATCTGTTTTTGATAGGGTTACCTGGTGTCGCTTTTCCATTCCCATTCCCATTCGTCAGTTACCTCGTGTTCATTGTTTTCGGCGAGAACAGCAAATCTGTTTTTGATAGGGATACCTGGTGTCGCTTTCCCATTCCCTTGGGATTTGTTCTTGTTACGCCTGTTGACTACTGTCTGATATAGATCATTGGATGGGTTTTCTTTTTGAAGATTTTTAACAACGTCGACTTGCTTACTCTCTATGTCCTTTACTCGCTCTTTTAGTAAGAAATTTTGATGCGAAAGTACACCTACAGTCTCCTTTAGTGTGAGATTATCTCGCTTCAGTTCGTCAGCCTGTGCCTTGTGTGCTTCTAATGTGCACTCCAAGAGCAACAAGTTTTCACCAGTTAAACACATAAAACACTTGGCATTTGGATACCCATGACGCGGATACCATTCCTTGTAGTAGTTCTTGTTACAGGAGGGGCATTTAATTCTGATCGGTGCCATGATTTGGGGTTAGTGAGGGAGAATTTGCAGAAACGAAAGGTACAAAATGTTGGAGTGGTCACTTCCCTTAAAAGTTGTTCCGATGTTGATGATGCAGGTTGCAAGGTGTTGGTGGGGAGAGAGAGACAGAGACAGAGACAGAGACAGAGACAGAGAGAGAGAGAGAGAGAGAGAGACCCTATTATATTTTGTGTTCTTAATAAGGCTCGTCCATAAACACAACGTGAACATTTTGCTCAGTTAGCCATATGACCTTCGTCGATCCATCTTAATATAAATAGCAGGGAAACTTTTCACATGTAGACTCAATTCAGTTCCAGATAGCTTCGGAAATTTAGAGATAACTTTAATGACCGCGGCTGTAATGTATAGACGGAAATGTAGTTTAGCGAGTATGCAGCCAATAAAGAACATAAGACGAATAGTGGGAAAGTGGAAAATTATCACAACCTCACTATCCTGCTTCAAAGGTATATCTCCCCCCCCCCCCCCCCCACACACACACACACACTTAATTTATTGTTTCCATTTGATTGACCATTTTTCGCCAAGTTCACCATGTACACAAGGAACTGACACAGACAATAAGTGACACAAACACTATACTACAGTAACAGAGATTGGTCAACCTCCGACATACATCTTGGTGTGGTTAGCCTTTTAAAAATCTATGAACACACTCATAATAATCTATCGACAATACTGGTGCATGGTATATAATCTGGTCTTAGGATCTTAATTCTACACTATCAACAATGAAATATTATTGTAGTGGTTGATAACAATTTATTATTGTAGTGGTTGATAACAATTTATTATTGTAGTGGTTGATAACAATTTCGGCAACAAAATGGCGTTAAGGGAACAAGATGACCGGTCTCCTTCACAGCATGTTCTCTCTCTTCCACCGGCCCCCAATACTTCCCCTCCATCCTCTCTCCTGCACCAGCCCCAAATAATCCCCCTCCATCCCCCCTCCCAGCCTGACCCCTCTCCTTCACCGGCCTCCCATAATCCCCCTCCATCCCCTCCGTTCTCCCTCCTGCTTCGGCCCCCCCATCCCCACTCCCAGCCTGACCCCTCTGCTTCACCGGCCCCCCATAATCCCCCCTCCAAGCCAGACCCATCCTGCACCGGCCCCCAATAACCCCTCATCCGTTCTCTCTCCTGCACCAGCCCCCCATAACCCCCCACCCTGACCCCTCTCCTGCACCGGCCCCCAATAACCCTCATCCGTCTCTCTCCTGCACCAGCCCCCCATAACCCCCTCTCACACACTGACCCCTCTCCTGCACCGGCCCCCAATAACCCCTCATCCGTTCTCTCTCCTGCACCAGCCCCCCATAACCCCCTCTCCCACCCTGACCCCTCTCCTGCACCGGCCCCCAATAACCCCTCATCCGTTCTCTCTCCTGCACCGGCCCCAATAATCCCCCTCCATTCCTTCCGTCCCCCCTCCCAGCCTGACCCCTCTCCTGCACCACCCCCCATAACCCCCCCTCCATTCTCTCTCCTTGACCGGCCCCTCCGTTCTCTCTCCTGCATCAGCCCCCAATACCCCCCCCCCCTCCAATTCCCTCACTCTCCTGCACCACCGCCCCCCCACCCCCCATAATCCCCCCTCCATCCCTTCGCTCCGTCAGGGTAATCCGGCCGAGGAGCCCTCCTAAATACACTCCGGATCGGGCCCACTAAATCAGGATCGGCCCCGCGCGTTACTGGGGGGGGGGGGGATCCTGGAAAATTAACTCCTTATCAAGCCGGCCATCAGGAACAACGGCCAGCGCAAGGTGGGGGGGAGGGGAGAGTCTGACCCTTGTATTCTTAAGGGGCATGTAGTCGCTTTTTCTGGACCCCCTTCTCCCTCATGTTTACCCCTATTAGTTTTGAGGTTTTAAGACGTTCTTTCCATTTCGTTGTCAATAATATGACCTTTCGTGCCATTTAGGTGCCGATTTTTTTCTGGAGAGCTAAAGCGAGCCTGGAATATTAGGAGTGGAACCGGCTTTCGGCTGGGATATATTTCTACCGAAAAATGTACAAATTTGTCTTGAAAGGGGTCTAGGTTTATTTTTTCTGAAGCTTGATGGAAGTCTAGCGAGGCAATTTAAAAATAAGTATATATAAATTAATAGACCATAAAACAAGTACTACCCCCTTAAGAGGAGGTTTTTAGTTTGTTCCCTAAACTTTCACCAAACGTTAAATTACACCCCCTAGACATCCTTTAAAGATACCGAAAGATTTCCGGCGGAAGGCCGATTCCTCTTAAAATACAGGCTCGCTATCACTCGCCAGGAAAAAAAATGACACCTGAATGGCACGAAAGGTCTTAACATAGACATAAATAGGGCGAAAGTTCTTAAAATCGCCAAACTAATGGGGCGAACATCTTAAAATCTCAAAAGCAATAGGGCTAAGCATGAGGGAGAAAGGGGGTTAAGAAAAAATCTCTCAAGTGGAAATCTCCCCTTAAACAATTTCTTTCTTTCGCAGCCCCTAATACCGAACGAATACTGTGGTAATGAGCGTTATATACAGAGGGTACACAAATCAACATTCTCATTTCAAAGGCAACGCAATTTTCAAGCGATATCGTCCATTAACGGCTCTGCAAAGGGAAAGAATATTTTAAGATTGCAAGATGAGTTCCGTTTTTTTTTTTTTTTTTTTTTCTTTCTTTTCTATATTCCAACTGCTTGTTTTTTGGTGTATGTATGTACTGGGTATATATTTTGGTCTATGTATGTACTGGGTATATATTTTGGTGTATGTATGTACTGGGTATATGTTTTTTGGTCTATGTATGTACTGGGTATATATTTTGGTGTATGTATGTACTGGGTATATATTTTGGTGTATGTATGTACTGCGTATATATTATGGTCTATGTATGTACTGGGTATATATTATGGTCTATGTATGTACTGGGTATATATTTTGGTCTATGTATGTACTGGGTATATATTATGGTCTATGTATGTACTGGGTATATATTTTGGTGTATGTATGTACTGGGTATATATTTTGGTGTATGTATGTACTGCGTATATATTATGGTCTATGTATGTACTGGGTATATATTATGGTCTATGTATGTACTGGGTATATATTATGGTCTATGTATGTACTGGGTATATATTATGGTCTATGTATGTACTGGGTATATATTATGGTCTATGTATGTACTGGGTATATATTTGATATATGTTTGTAGTTTCCTAGCTAGACCTACATCAAGCTTAAAAAAACACTCTCTAGACCCCCCTTTAAGATAAATGTGTAATTTTTCGATAGAAACGCGTACCGGCCGAAGGCCGGTTCCTCTTAAAATTATAGGCTCGCTATCGCTCGCCAGGAAAAAATCGACTCCTAAATGGCACGAAAGGTCTTGAAATTGACAACGAAATGGGGCGAAAGGTATTAAAATCGCCAAACTAATGGCAGGAACGTCTTAAAATTTCAAAACTATGCTAAACACGAGAGAGAAGGAGGTCCATAAAAAGCGAGTAAGCGGCGCAGGGGAATTGATGGTAGTAGGCCAAACTTGGCTTGGTTATAAGGCAGTGAGTGGGTCAAGTGAAGGTTATGTTTGGTAAGAGTTAAGGATGGTTGTTATGGATCTTTCATATTTTCATCCATAAACTCCTTCTTTAGAGGCGAGGTCTTTTAATTTAATTATAGCTATATTTAGACAATTTTGTGCATTTTAAGAAGGGCCTCTAGCAATGTTCAGGCTTTGATCTATCTCACTTAATGCTTTGAACTATCTCACTTAATGCTTTGATCTATCTCACTTAATGCTTTGAACTATCTCACTTAATGCTTTGAACTATCTCACTTAATGCTTTGATCTATCTCACTTAATGCTTTGATCTATCTCACTTAATGATTTGAACTATCTCACTTAATGCTTTGAACTATCTCACTTAATGCTTTGATCAATCTCACTTAATGCTTTGATCTATCTCACTTAATGCTTTGAACTATCTCACTTAATGCTTTGAACTATCTCACTTAATGCTTTGATCTATCTCACTTAATGCTTTGAACTATCTCACTTAATGCTTTGAACTATCTCACTTAATGCTTTGATCTATCTCATTTAATGCTTTGATCTATCTCACTTAATGCTTTGATCTATCTCATTTAATGCTTTGATCTATCTCACTTAATGCTTTGATCTATCTCACTTAATGCTTTGAACTATCTCACTTAATGCTTTGATCAATCTCACTTAATGCTTTGATCTATCTCACTTAATGCTTTGAACTATCTCACTTAATGCTTTGATCAATCTCACTTAATGCTTTGATCTATCTCACTTAATGCTTTGAACTATCTCACTTAATGCTTTGAACTATCTCACTTAATGCTTTGATCTATCTCATTTAATGATTTGATCTATCTCACTTAATGCTTTGAACTATCTCACTTAATGCTTTGAACTATCTCACTTAACCCTTTTTACTACCACAGCTCCTTCTTAAACTGCAGACCATCGTTTAAATACGCTAGAATAATATTAATAAGACGTAGCCGGTACATAAAGGGTTAATAGGGAAATTTTAGGACGTTTCCCTCCAATAACTTGATGGTAATAAACCTCTTCACCTCTTTCACGCGTCGATTATCTTTTCTGGGAGAGCGATAGCGAAACTACTACTTAAGGGGAGGTATTTAGTTTGTTCCCTACGTTTTCATCAAGCTTAACATTACGCTCCCTAGACCCCCTTTCAAGATAAATTTATACATTTTTCTACCGAAAAAATGTCCTGGCCGGAGACCGGTTGCTCTTACATTACAGGCTCGCTATCGCTCGCCAGGAAAAAATCGACACTTTAATGGCACGAAAGGTCTTAACATTGACAGAAATAGGGTAAAAAGTCTTAAAATGTCCAAACTACTAGGGCGAACGTCTTAAGATCTCAAAAGCAATGGGGCTAAACATGAGGGAGAAAGGGATCCAGAAAAAAATCCCTCAAGTGGAAATCTCCCCTTAAAAGAATTCGAACTTCGGCCGCGACATCTTCTATCGAAAAATATACAAACTTAGCTTGTAATGGCTCTGGGTGGGCATAATATAGAGTGACGGAAGTCTGGGAAGGCGTTGTGGTTGTTAGCCTAGTTGACACACACACTGAAATACATAGTTCGAATCCCGGGAAGGCCAATAGGGCTTTCATTAGCTTATTCAGGTACAATTGGGGGTTTGTATTTGATATTAATGTTAAGGGGAGATTTCCACTTGAGTTTTTTTTTCTTGGCTCCTTTCTCCCTCATTTTTAGCCTCATTGTTTTTCTAATTTTAAGACGTTTGCCCCATTATTTTGACGATTTTAACCCTTTGGCTGCGGCTATGTTTGGGCTATTTAGGGCATATTCAGGCACTCCTGAATGATAAATCAAGCATCTGCATTAAATGAAGTGTATTCTGCTGAAAACTAGGCGAAAATAGCTTCAAAATGACACCAGAACAGACCGTGTACGTGGTCTGGTTCACCCGCAGTGGTCCCAGTGAAACGCGGGAACCCCGCTATTATGTAACACTCGCTCGCTTGGCTACACTGGTGAGAGAGACAGAGAGAGACTCGCCCGAGACACAGCCTAGCTCAGTGAGCCGCTCGGTGCTCTGAGGGTCGGAGGTGGGCCCCTCACACTCCCACCCACTGACACTCTATTTTTACAGGCTTTTAAAGCCTGGAAATTGCTGTAACTTGCCAAAACATTCCAGAACGTCACCCGCAGCGAAAGGGTTAAGAACTTTCAACCCAATTTTGTCAATTTTAAGACCTTTTGTGCCATTTAGGTGTCGATTTTATCCTGGCGAGCGATAGCGAGCCTGTAATTTAAGAAAAACCGGCTTTCAGCCGGGACATTTTTCTACCGAAAAATGTACAAATTTATCTTGAAAAGGGCTCAAGGGGGTGTAATCTTAAGCTTGAAGGATATCTAGGGACCAAACTAAAAAAAAAACTTTAAAGAACGGGGTGTTACTTCTACATAGCTCGAACCTGGCCAAAACAAGCCCAACCCTATATATAAATTACGGAAACTATCGTAATACCCCACAAAGACGTCGGGCCAGATAGTGTTACGAGCGGGTGGGTTATGAATGAATATAGCGATTTAGTTACTTAAATTGTATTAGGTTAAAGTTACGTTTGAGTTAACTGTGTTGGGTTGATCATTCCAATTTAGGTTAAAGTTACGTTTGAGTTAACTGTGTTGGGTTGATCATTCCAATTTAGGTTAAAGTTACGTTTGAGTTAACTGTGTTGGGTTGATCATTCCAATTTAGGTTAAAGTTACGTTTGAGTTAACTGTGTTGGGTTGATCATTCCAATTTAGGTTAAAGTTACGTTTGAGTTAACTGTGTTGGGTTGATCATTCCAATTTAGGTTAAAGTTACGTTTGAGTTAACTGTGTTGGGTTGATCATTCCAATTTAGGTTAAAGTTACGTTTGAGTTAACTGTGTTGGGTTGATCATTCCAATTTAGGTTAAAGTTACGTTTGAGTTAACTGTGTTGGGTTGATCATTCCAATTTAGGTTAAAGTTACGTTTGAGTTAACTGTGTTGGGTTGATCATTCCAATTTAGGTTAAAGTTACGTTTGAGTTAACTGTGTTGGGTTGATCATTCCAATTTAGGTTAAAGTTACGTTTGAGTTAACTGTGTTGGGTTGATCATTCCAATTTAGGTTAAAGTTACGTTTGAGTTAACTGTGTTGGGTGATCATTCCAATTTAGGTTAAAGTTACGTTTGAGTTAACTGTGTTGGGTTTGATCATTCCAATTTAGGTTAAAGTTACGTTTGAGTTAACTGTGTTGGGTTGATCATTCCAATTTAGGTTAAAGTTACGTTTGAGTTAACTGTGTGGGTTGATCATTCCAATTTAGGTTAAAGTTACGTTGAGTTAACTGTGTTGGGTTGATCATTCCAATTTAGGTTAAAGTTACGTTTGAGTTAACTGTGTTGGGTTGATCATTCCAATTTAGGTTAAAGTTACGTTTGAGTTAACTGTGTTGGGTTGATCATTCCAATGTATATATACAGTATAATAGAAGCGGTTTTTTACAATGAACAATACATTTCGGTACATGTTCTTAAAAGGGAGCCCACCTCACTTTTGTTCTCTTTCTCTCCCTCTCTCTTTGGCTTGTATCCATTCGCCCCCATTCAGCCTACTGTTTTAAGACGTTTACCCCCATCCAGGTGTCAATATTTTCCTGGCGAGCGATCATATACAGTATATAATTTGTTTTACAGCAAGCTAAATTTGTAAATTTTTCGATAGAAAACATTCTCCGGCGAAGCCGGATTTCTCCATACAATGTGGCTCGCTATCGCTCGCCAGGAAGAAATCGACACCTGGATGGGGATAAACGTCTTAAAACAGTTGGTTGAATGGGACCGAATGGATACAAGCCAGAGAAAGAGAGAAAGAGAAAACAAAGCAGATGACCCCCCTTAATAGCCGAGTAATCAAGATGACAACATGGCCATCTACCGTCTGCTGGAATAAAACGGACTATAGTGAAATTACGAAGTCATATGAGTTATCATCAATTTCACCCCAACACCAAACCCCTCCAACGAAATTAATGAAAGCATATATGTGATCCACCGGGATTCGAACCAGGGTTATCACAAATTACATTCAGTATACACACTTAAATTGTTGTGCTACTGAGAATTACTGAAACATACCCAATAATAGCAACCGACCCTCAAATACGGCACACCATCAAATACGGCACCCCATGAAATACAGCACCCGATCAAATACGGCACCCCATCAAATACGGCACACCATCAAATACGGCACCCCATCAAATACGGCACCCCATCAAATACGGCACCCCATCAAATACGGCACCCCATCAAATACGGCACACCATCAAATACGGCACACCATCAAATACGGCACCCCCACAAAAGCTACCAGTAATCTGAACAGAGGGGAAACGATTATAGAGGAATGGGAAAGTGAATTAAGTAGAGGATTTATGAAGGGATGGAAGGGGGAAGAGTGGCAGTAAAGGAGACTATATTAAAGATAACCGCATCTATTCAAGGGAGTATTATTTGTAATAGCGAGTGAATGACTAAGAGGGTGTACGAGAGCGAGGTGGAGGGACAGAGAGGGAGAGGTAGACCGAAGGAGAGGTGGAAGGATGGAGTGAGGAAGTATTTGAAAGAAGGCGGTGCTGGTTGGGGGGAGAGGCGTCGACTGACTGGGGACAGACGTGCATGGGGGCGGTTCGTTCGTGGCCATCCCTTCGGGGATCACGGCGTCGGGGATCACGGCGTCAGGCAATAGATAGATAGATAGATTATTTGTAATTGAATGGAAACGGTGGTTCATCAACTCTGCGTAACCAGAGTGGTGTCTGTATGTCTGTGTGGCCCAGTAGGGGCACACACATTCTTCCGTGGCAGTAGGGAGGTTAATGACGTTCTGTGTGTATGAGCGCTCCGTATGAGCACATACTGTAAATAACAGGAAGGATGATGATGATGAAGATGATCATGGTAGTGGTAATGATTGTGGTAGTAGTTGTGATGATGGTGATCAGTGTGTGTATACCACATAGGGATTCACAAAACACAGTAGGGATGATGATGGTGATTATGGTAGTGATTGTGAAAGTAGTGGTATGATGGTGGCAGTAGTAGGGATGATGGTGGTATAGGTAGCGCCAACGAACTTGACAATAATCTTGATCACTGACCTCTCTGTAACTCAAAAGGGCCTAGAGCAAACTGACTGTAAATATCCATACCTATTTCCTGGTGGACTCTTCCCAAATGATAGAAACGTCAGCCCGATTGCTTTCATAATCAGATTATATTATACTTCGAGTTATAAGAAGTTGAGGGGTCAAGATGTCAAGTTCGCTGGCGCTACCTATAGTGATGGTGGTGACAGAAGTGGTGCAAGTAGTAGTGATGATGGTGATAGAAAATAGTGATGATGGTGCTAGTAGTGTGGGTTATTATGATATTACGTTTATTTGTTATTGAGGATTTTGCTTGCTTATGCTCTTTTCGGGTAATATATTGTATTTTGTACCCTAGGCTTACATAAACGCCTTCTCAGACTGCCTTCAAACTGAACAATGACCACCCGGAGCCTCTTCAAGTTATTGGTTTTATTTATATTTGTTCCTTTTATGACAAAATTACGCAGCCGAAGGCCATTTTTTTTTTGGGGGGGGGGGTACAGGCTAGCTAACACTCACCAAGAAAAACAAATCAACACCTTATCGCCAAACTCATAAGGTGAAACATCTTAACATCTCCAAACAAATGGAGCGAAACAGGGGAAGTCCAAAAGCCCATCTTGAGACTAAACAGGGTTAAGCCTAGGATTTATGAGGAGGCATGAAGGTGTAAGGGGTTGGACTAATGAGCTAACTTAATCATAGTTAAGGCCACCTGTCTCCATCCACCAATCACCAAGGCCCAATAACTACACGTACGTAGGGTCACTTCGTTTGCATATCCATTCCTTCTCATTTAGTGGTTAGTCTTCTCCACCTAACTTAAGGGGAGATTTCCACTTGAGGGATTTTTTTCTTTACTCCGTTCTCCCTCATGTTTAGCCCCATTGTTTTTCTAATTTTAATACGTTCGCCCGATTCGTTTGGCGATTTTAAGAACTTTCACCCCATTTATGTCACTTTTAAGACCTTTCGTGCCATTTAGGTGTCTATTTTATCCTGGCGAGCGATAGCGAACCTGTAATTTAAGAGGAACCGGCTTTCAGCCGGGACATTTTTCTACCGAAAAATGTACACATTTATCTTGAAAGGGGCTCAAGGGGGTGTAATCTTAAGCTTGAAGGATATCTAGGGACCAAACTAAAAACCTCCCCTTAACTCTTCGAGTACCAGCGACATGTGTTATATTCTATTCTAGCTTTATTTAGATGATATTAGGGAGCTTGGGAAGGATCTGTGGTAGCTAAAAGGATTAACTGAGATAGTCTGCACTCTTTTAATGGATAGACGCCTTTTCAAAGCTTTTCAAAACTTCATAAAATGTTCTAATAGTTGCCAGAATATGACGAAAAGGACGTCCCCGGTACTGAATGGGTTAACGTTACCCTAATCTTAACAAACGAAATCTAACCTTAGTGAAATATACTGTTCAATTGTGAAGGCCTACCCTCATTCAACCTTATTTTCATTAACACGATCTCCTCCGACGTCTTGTGGGTTACTGAGATACAGTATTGTTCAATATTATTTTTGAGGATTTTTCTTGTTATATTTGTTGTTTTTCATTTTCAAGCAATGTATTTTACTTTGTTCACTAGGCTAAAACAAAATGACTTCCCAGACTTCCTTCGAAGTAAAAAAATATAAAATAAACAAAATAGCCACCCAGACCCACTTACAGCTAACTTATTACATGTTTCCATAGATAGCCAGCCTGTCATTTAAGGAGGAACAACATATTCCTACCAAAAAAATTACAAATTTATCTCGAAGGGGGGTCTAGTTTTATTTAATTTGTTTTGTACATAAGCTTGATGGAGGTCTACCGAGGAAACTAAAACACACACACATATATATATATATATATATATATATATATATATATATATATATACAGTATGAGTATATATCACAAATACACGTGAGCCACTAAATGTTTCTAATCTCTCAGTGGGGTTCGAACCGCCGACCGTCAGGACGATAGCCGACGCTTTAATCAACTACACCACGACAGTATACATATATATATATATATATATATATATATATATATATATATATATATATATATATACCCCTTAAGAAGAAAGTAAATACCCCAAAACCTATACATGGAGCTAAATAAATATCGACAAGACGACAATATCCACGGAATGAGCTTTGACAATAGCCAGGTGAGCTTAACACCTTCGGCACAGTGACTTACGGTGGCGCTAATAAGTCATTGCTCAGTTGTCATTACGTTTGGCTCGCTCTGTGCTGTATTAATGTAGGTCAGATTTCAGATTTTTGACGCGCGGCCCAATAGTTGGCGATTTAAAGATTTTTCAACCCCATTTCTTGTCAATACTAAGACTTTTCGTGTCATTTAGGTTTCGATGTTGTCCTGGCGAGCGATAGCGAGCCTGTAATTTAAGAGAAACCGGCCTTTGGCCGGGACATTTTTCTACCGAAAAATCTACAAATTTATCTTGAGGGGTCTTGGGATTTTTTTTTTTTGAAGCTTGATGGAGGTCTAGGAAGGAAACTAAAAAAAGTGATAAAAAGATACACAAATAACGAAAAAACAGGCCCATCTCCCGTTAAGCTCATAAAACACGCCCATCTCCCGTTAAGCTGCATAAAACACGCCCATCTCCCGTTAAGCTGCATACAATCCTCTACTACAGCCAGAATAAAAGGTGCAAAAGGTATGATCGTGCTGAAGAGGTTAAATATAGAGCTCGTTTGATGTCCCGTTGTGTCAGCTCGGGCGTCTCTTAAAGGGTGTTATGTCTCACGCCGCCTACGTCACAGCGGGGAGATTTTCGTAAACAGGTAAAGACAAAAACATGGCTTACCTTCAAAATTTCAGTTTTAGTTATACATATATATATATATATATATATATATATATATATATATATATATATATGTTGGTAAAGCCAGGTAATAAATTTTCTTTAATACATACGAGGTTGAAAGAAATGGCAATTTCTGCGTTGGAAATTTTATTATTCAAAGTTTCCAGGTCTCTGATGAGTTTTCGCTGGGTGGCAGGAAGTAGATGAAGGAGATGAGCAAAGGTCATGGTGGTACAGGGTTACATTAAAGTACATGAAGATACAGGATATACGACGCGTTTCACTGGACAACCAGCATTATCAAGTAAGGAAGGAAGGAATGATATAAAAGGTAAACAGGAAGGGTATATATAGAGGGTGGAGGATCAGAGGAGGCGGAAAACAGGGGGCAAAAGTCTGTGATTGGTGGAAGGCTAAACTAGGAGAGAGAAAGGGGGTAACCGCTTCACGCATGCGCACTGGATGCGGGATGGTGGTCGATAGGTGGGGTCGAAGCTGATTGGCTGCGTGTCGAGGGGCGTGGCCTAAGTTGTGTGGCGCCTGCAGAAGACGAAGCTGAAGGAGGTAGCGCGGGGGGCTGCGTCAAGGGCACCGGGGGCCGAGGAGGGGTGTTAGGTCCTGTAGGGTAGTGCCTTTTGGCAGAAGGAAGGATCTGAAGGTCCAGAGTTTGGTTGTTGATGTTGGGATGTAAGGCTTGGATATATAAAGCTTCGAGTATAGGTAATCTCCTTGGGTCACTTTCTTTATCGAGTATGGTGGTGTGTTTTCTCTAACTCGTTGCGTGTGAGGTGAGGGTGGTTAGGGGTGAGATAGTGGTCTTTGATGGCTCCAGCCTGAAGGTGAAGAGTTAACCGACGTGAAAGACGAGTCTGCGTCATACCAATATAGGAATGAGGTCCACAGTCCTCATAATTACAGGTATGTTGGTAAATGACGTGATCGTCGGTCATCGGGCTTTTTATCTTGGTGGAGGCTGGTTTGTTGCGGAGAACGAGGTTGGAGGTCTTGGGGGATTTGTAATAAATTATTAATTTGATTTTGTTTTTCCGGGTTGGTTGGGTGGACATGCTTGGAGATTATTTCTTTTAAGACGGCCTCGTCATTTTTGTGTTCAGAGGACATGTAATTGCGGTAGAAGATCTTAATTTCATTGGGGGGGTCAATGTTGGGAGGGCTTTGGGTGTACCATTTTTCAAGATGGTGGTTGATGGTGCTGGAGATGTCGGAGTTGGAGTATCCGTTATTTACTAAAACTTGGGATAGTCTTTCTAGTTCCTGGTGGGTGTCGGCCCAGGTAGAGCAGTGCGTGAGGGCTCTCCTAACATAGGCGGAGATGGAGGATAGAAGATAACGGCGGGGGCATTCACTATCACCGTTGAGGCATTGTCCTGTGTTAGTAGGTTTAATGTAGACGGTGGTTTTGAACCCATGGTCGTTCAGAGCTACGAGGATGTCGAGGAAGGGGAGTTGTCCATTGTTAGATTTTTCAAAGGTGAAGTTAAGTCCGGAGGAGGTCATGAAGCGACGCTGGAGTTCCTGTAGTTCGTGGAGGTCCTTGATTTGCACGAAGATGTCATCCACGTATCTACAGTAGACGGCGGGTCGTTTCTCTCTCCTAGTTTAGCCTTCCACCAATCACAGACTTTTGCCCCCTGTTTTCCGCCTCCTCTGATCCTCCACCCTCTATATATACCCTTCCTGTTTACCTTTTATATCATTCCTTCCTTACTTGATAATGCTGGTTGTCCAGTGAAACGCGTCGTATATCCTGTATCTTCATGTACTTTAATGTAACCCTGTACCACCATGAACTTTGCTCATCTCCTTCATCTACTTCCTGCCACCCAGCGAAAACTCATCAGAGACCTGGAAACTTTGAATAATAAAATTTCCAACGCAGAAATTGCCATTTCTTTCAACCTCGTATGTATTAAAGAAAATATATATATATATATATATATATATATATATATATATATATATATATTATATATATTATATATATATATACTGTATAATACTGTGTATGCCCTTCGTATACCCCATGCTTGTATATACCAGTTTAATACCCTTCCTATACCCAATGATTGTATATACCAGTTTAATACCCTTCCTATACCCAATGATTGTATATACTAGTTTAATACCCTTCCTATACCCAATGATTGTATATACCAGTTTAATACCCTTCCTATACCCAATGAGATACCAGTTTAATACCTAATACCCAATGATTGTATATACCAGTTTAATACCCTTCCTATACTCTTGGATTGTATATACCAGTTTAATACCCTTCCTATACTCTGGGATTGTATATACCAGTTTAATACCCTTCCTATGCCCAATGATTGTATATACCAGTTTAATACACTTCCTATACTCTTGGATTGTATATACCAGTTTCACACCCTTCCTATACCCCTTGATTATATATTCATATTTAATATCAGCAACCCACCAATTAATTTACAAATATACCTAACTAATGAAATTAATGAAAGTACTGAATACATGTGGTACTCCAAGGACTCGAACCTAGGATACTCACACCGAAATTCCGCACATTAGGCTATCATGACCAGTTTCATACCCTTCATAATATACCCTTGATTGTATTGACCAGTTTCATACCCTTCATAATATACCCTTGATTGTATTGACCAGTTTCATACCCTTCATAATATACCCTTGACTGTATTGACCAGTGTCATACCCTTCATAATATACCCTTGATTGTATTGACCAGTTTCATACCCTTCATAATATACCCTTGACTTTATTGACCAGTTTCATACCCTTCATAATATACCCTTGATTGTATTGACGTGTGTTATATTTAATTCTAGCTATATTCGGTCGATATTATGCAGCTTGGGAAAGATCTGTGGTAGTCAAAAGGGTTGTTCGGGATAGTTGGAAGCCTTATTATTGCTAGAGGTCCTTCTTAAGCTGAATAAGATCGTCTAATAGTTGCCAGAATATGGTACTGAACGGGTTAAGAGCCAGATCAGAGTGGTGGAAGAGAGTTGGTGAAAATAACCGCTCGTGCAAATCCTCCCCGTGCCATTAAGGGGAAATGGGCGGTTTTGTTGATCTTATAAATAAATGTATTCCTTTATTTCTTAGTGTCCTCGCTAGACCTTCATCAAGCTTAGAACCCCCCCCCCCCTCCTTCAAGATACATTTGTACATTTTTCGATAGAAAAATTTCCTGGCCGAAGGTCGGTTTCTCTTAAATTACAGGCTCGCTATCGCTCGCCAGGAAAAAATCGACACCTAGAATATTTAGACACGACAAATCTTAATATTGACCAAGAAATGGGGCGAAAAGTCATAAAATCTGAAAATTAATGGGGCTAAACATGAGGGAGAAAGGGATCGTGCAAATCCATCCCCATGCCCTTAAATCCGACCACGGAGTCCCGAGTCATAATAAATGTCGCTATAAACCATATTTACGAGACTGGCCGTCTACACATACATGCATAATATGCAATATGCAACCCCCAAAACAAATACCTATATATTGCAAAACGTATCTCAACCGTGTATACTCTTTATGGAGGAATTTTTTCCCTTGACCCCTTTCTCCCTCATGTTTAGCTCCGTTGCTTTTGAGATTTTAAGACGTTCGCCCCATTATTTTGGCGATTTTAAAAACTGTCGCCTCATTTCTGTCAAGTTTGAGACCTTTCGTGCAGTGTAGGTGGCGATTTTTTCCTGGCGAGCGATACCGAGTTTGAAATTTAAGAGGATGTAAATGATTGAAACACTAATATGAATCATTTTGTTGATACATTTGAAGGGACATTTTTTCCGCTGTAGATACTGTACTTTGACCTTACGAACACTCGCTCAAATAATTTGGAAGGACAGGGGCTATGAATCAGTGTGGAGATGGAGTTTCTGTTCTTCTTCCCTATATACATCATAATAAGTCCGCGGAATTTCGATGTGAGTGTCCTAGGTTCGAGTCCTTGGAGTGCCACATGTAGTTGTTGATTTCATTAGTTGAGTTTAGAGGTGAAGTTGGTTGGTGGAAAAAACCCATAATAGTACATGATTCATCCTTCACTACCAAAATAGGTTAGGAGCATTATAATCACCCCCCCAAAAACATTGCGATCCCTACTCATGAAAACCACCAAACCACTAGAAAAATAGAAGAGGCGAATGCAAAAAGAGTTGAAATGTCTGTCACGACCCTTCCACACCATTCACCTTCATTTTCATGCAACACTAACCCGCCGCTGCCGCCATTAATTCATCAGCTTGACGCAGCCAGTCCCGGAAAATATATATTTATTCGTTGTTATTATTATTATTATTATTATTATTATTATTATTATTTTGTTTTGGCTTGAACCATTAAGGGAAGACCGTTTGCTTGGTCTATTAATTCATTTATTCATGTATTGTTTTAGTTTCCTCCCTAGACCTCAATCAAGCTTAGAAAAACACCCCCTAGACCCCCCTTAAAGATAAATTTGTACATTTTTCGGTAGAATAATGTCCCGGCCGAAGGTCGGTTCTTCTTAAAATTGCAGGCTAGCTATCGCTCGCCAGGAAATAATCGACACCTAAATGGCACAAAAGGTCTTAAAACTGAGAACGAAATGGGGCGAAAGGTGTTAAAATCGCCAAACTAATGGGCCGAACGTCTTATAATCTTAAAACTAGTGGGGCTAAACATTAGGGAGAAGGGAGTCCAGAGAAACGGTCTGCCTCCCCTTAATAATGCAAATTAATGAAGAAACAGTAAAAGAAGTATTCTTGTGCCGATGTTCATGGATATTGGCCTTCTAATCACGTAATATATAACTTTTTTCGAGGCTCAAACTAGGCTGACAATTTCGGCTGTGGAGTAGGCATGACATTTCAGAAGCGACTCATATTTGGGGTACTTGTCAGCCAGGTCAACCCGCGTGCTGCCATTTTTTGGACAAAGACTAGTTTTCAAAATTTAGTACGATTATTTTTTTTATTTTTTCACACAAGGAGTCAGCAAAGCAGAGTCACAAATAAGGCTCAAAATAGATTTCGGATGTGGCGTGAGCATGGCAAGTTAGAAGTGAGTCATAATATGGGTACTAATCAGCTAAATATCTGCCCAATTGCTGCCAAATTTAATGTGATGAAAACCAATCTTCGAAGTTTTAACAAAATGTGTATACAGTATATGTACAGGTATATACAATAGATATACGTCGTTGGCAGACGATGGGTTACGCACTAATCCTGGCCCAACCAAACCCCACCAGCGCCTCCTAACAATAAAAAGATTCAATACATTAGCAACTGTGTCTCTAAAAAAACCACATATTGAAGAACTATCGTTAATCACATATTCAGCCCCACCAAATATCTACTTCTCTCTCTCTCTCTAAAAAAAAATAAAAAAAATAAAAAAATAAACTAAACACTGTTGCCGAGACAATAATCTTAATGGCTCAGCACAGTACATCAAGCAAAGTAGGACACCCTTCATTTACTCCTCCTTAATCCTAGCGCAAGCTAGTTCCATTGATCAAACACACACACAGACACACACACACACACATACACGCACACGCACACACACACAACCTTTCACCAACGAGGAGGAACCGAGTTAAAACGTCTGGGATTCCTTTATGCTCTGCTGTTATGTCCCTCTTTTGTTTTGATGGGCGGCCGTAATGGAGGGTGCGCTCAGGGTTCGAAACCTTGATCCTCGGAAGCAGGCCGGAATAATAGTCGAGGATTCAGCCTTCCTCAGCGTACAAGACAGTTGGGGTCAAAATTGGTCCGTGGGTCAGATCTCCAAATCACATAAAACAAATGAGCATATTTGTCCTAGAAAAGCCTTTGCACGCAACATCCTCAGGTGTAAATGGATTGGTAGATAATTTTCCTAGAATATTTTGCCTATGTCAGTATGTGCATATTAATAAGTTAAAGAGTAAAACATAGAGATAAACCATGCAAATATTATGCAGCGTAGTATAATATTCTTAGCCATGTGTTCAATAGAAAGGGGTAAACCTCCATTCACTACAATAAACAGGTACACAGACACTCAAAATTGATAGATACTCAGATGTTGACAGAGTTTACCAATTCAAAATACTATTTCTACAACATTTCAAACAATTATTCGCCAATTCATAGGTTATCGATTTACACAAATGTAGTTAGTTAAAATAGGACTTCAGAGGCTATCAACCCTATTGGATTATCAAGCCAGCACACTGTAAGTCAAGAAGCTTAAGGGGGTGACCTGCTTTTTGTTATTTCTGTCCTTTTCTCTCGTTCTCTGACTTGTATCCATTCGGCCCAATTCAGCCAACTATTTTAAGACGTTTATCCCCATCTAGGTGTCGATTTCTTCCTGGCGAGCGATAGCGAGCCAGTACTATATGAAGAAATCCGGCTTCGCCGGAGAAATTTTTCTATCGAAAAATTTACAAATTTAGCCTGCTGTCAAACAAAAATACAAAATATGCTGGCTCGCTACCGCTCACCAGTAAAAAAATGACACCTGGATGGGGATAAACGTCTTAAAACAGTAGGCTGAATGGGGCCAAATGGATACAAGCCAGAGAAAGATAGAAAATGACAGAACAAAAACAGGTCACACCCCTTAACGTCAGAACTCCAGTCCCTTGCTTTACACACTCTGGCCAATCTTCTATAAACAACTATACTGACCACTACCGAGTTTCGAGGGACGTTAGAGCTGTAGATGTCGATAGTTAGCAAATATTACCAAACTTATATGAGCTTTTGATGGATATACTGTTTGTTGAATTTAATTTACGAATAGATAGATAGATAGATAGATAGCTATAGTTGTATACTACGACTGTATTGTAGGTAATTCTGCTAAATATGGCTATTTATCGTCTCCGACTTTCTTTTATCCCGGAACTCGTAAGTGGTTAATTGATTGTCTTTTTCTTGGTTTTAACGATAGTATTCCTTTGCACAAAAAGAAAAAAGAAAAAGAAAAAAGGAATTCTATATATTTTATTTGGGTTATAATGGCTTCAGATGATTTTGTACAGTTTACGAATAAAAAAAAATATATATATATATATATATTTTTTTTGTTTTGCCTATCTTTTTTGTTTATTTGTTTTCTCCAATTCTGAGTAAAATCATCTTGTTTGAACAAGACAAAATAGCGGAGAGTTATCTCTGGTTTCAAGGAATATTCACGAAAGCTTTGCTCAGGAGTTTTTCCTGGTAAAACTAACGAGAAAACATACAAAGTTTTAATCAAAGAATCACTTGCGCAGGCTTCAGTCTATATAACACAAACAATGCTCTACCCCGAATATAATCCCTTCATTGCAGTAATTTCTTTGGGAGGTGATTGGTGTTGGATTGAATTGAATTGATTTTTTGTTATTTTGCCAATCAAACATACAATATATGTTAATTTTACAATAATATAATATCATGGCTGCGCCTTTTGAGAACAATCTCTCTTAAAGGCACCTTGAATACAACTCCATGGTTATTTTACATACAGTAAGATTATTAAAACATGTGTCATATTATATAATTATAGCTAATAAGGCACAGCCCCAGCCCCGCAGCCACAGCAAGAAGGGATTCGGAACAGTGGCCAGGTATAATTACCTAGCCACCACCCCGAACCACCCCCCACCCAGACCCCCCGAACCACCCCCCACCCAGACCGCTGTGGGTAGAGCAGACCCTGGGGCCTTATAATACAGTACGGTACCTACATATTGATCAACACCAGAACAGTATCTTAATTTGTTTCCGATATAAAGGTGATTGTAATTTAGGGTTGTGGCAGTGTTATTGTCAAATGTTAAGTAAGATTAATATTTAGACATTAGTGAAGATTTGAGTGATATTTTGAAACTAGGCAGAGTGGGTTTATCTTGTAAGTCAGGAGACAACTGATTCCAAACTTTCGCACCATGGTATTTTATTGATGTCTGGGATTGTCTAGAGGTCATTAGGGGAATATTTAAAGAATTGATGTTTCTTAATGCATACCTTTCATTTTCACGATGTCTAAATAATTCCACATTGTTATGGCCGTTTAATGCTTTGTATACAAAGATAGCACTGCAAAATATGTTAATATCTTCAAATTTTAAGAGATGAAGTTGTCGAAATAGTTCATTGGTGTGAGCATATTGGGATCTAAATGTAATTGTTCGTATAGCTTTTCTTTGTGCAAGAATTTGGAGTGAAATTAATAAAAATAGATTAATACTGACTACCCCACGATTTAATTCACTCTATGAAGAATCTCTAGGAGTAGA
>CM064483.1:64058994-64111494 GCA_032716605.1 Paralithodes platypus | reverse complement strand
TTTCAGGCGCCCTTGCTACCACCCACCCCCGTCTGGAGTAACTTGATAAGCAGCGACCCATTCATCTTGGTTAGGACATTCCACCGTTTGATATTCTAGTCGGAGGCCGAATTTTGATCTTACTTTTGATATATGCCACGGAGGTTATTTCTGCTGCACATTTTCATATTTTCTTTCATTTTCATAGCATACCATCTGAGACTAAGTACATGCACGGGGTTCGAAGACTTCACATAAGTCTAAGAATAACATTTCTTTGGATTAATTAGCCTAAATGTATGTGGCCAAACAGATTGGTCCCTGGTGCTAATGTCCATCACAGGTCCTTAAGGGAGCCCACCTCGCTTTGTTTTCTCTTTCTCTCCCTCTCTCTTTGGCTTGTATTCATTCGGCCCCATTCAGCCTACTGTTTTAAGACGTTTACCCTCATCCAGGTGCCAATATTGTCCTGGCGAGCGGACAAAAATTTCTCCGGCAAAGCCGGATTTCTCCATACAATACTGACTCGCTATCGCTCGCCAGGACAAAATTGACACCTGGATGGGGATAAACGTCTTAAAACAGTTGGCTGAATGGGGCCGAATGGATACAAGCCAGAGTAAGAGAGAAAAGGAGAGAAAGATAAAAAAAAAGCAGGTAGGCTATTGATGTTGCCTACTAAGTTAGGCAGACGCCAATATTTGTTGGGTGAACGAAGCGGAACTTCAAAGGGCGACACACTCCTCGGAGTTGGTGGTGGCCTTAGGAAACATCAATGGAATGTATAGCAGTGAGGGGTCTAACAATGAGCAACTTGGCTATGCAGACAGTAGCACATCACAGAAGATCAACAAGGTGTGTCATCGCCTGGCAGAGCAGGGCTGGTTGGTAACACCACTAGTAGCTCACAACTTGTGATGAGTTAGAGGGTTTTGTCAGTGGGTTAAGGGGGGTCACCGGCCTTTTTTATCTTTTTCTCCTTCTTTCTCTTTCCCTGGCTTGTATCCATTCGGCCCCATTCAGCCAACTGTTTTAAGACGTTTATCCAGGTGTCGATTTCTTCATGGCGAGCGATAGCGAGCCAGCATTGTATGGAGAAATCCGGCTTTGCCGGAGAAATTTTTCTATCGACAAATGTATAAATTTAGCTTGCTGTCAAAACAAAAATATATACTGTATATGCTGGCTCGCTACCGCTCGCCAGGAAAAAATTGACACCTGGATGGGGGTAAACGTCTTAAAACAGTAGACTGAATGAGGCCGAATGGATACAAGCCAAAGAGAGAGGGAGAGAACGAGAAAAAAAGCGAGGTGGGCTCCCTTAAGTGTCAGAGCTGGTGGGTGACACAGCACCTTTGTCAATAGGTGACTCAACTTCCAAGGGCCCTACTTGTCCAGGGTTCCATGCAGGGTTCTCTTTGTAAAGTAAATATACTGTTATGGCTGTTCCTAGCAGTTTGCTGTTTCACTGTGGTACTCTTGATGAATTTGTTGGAATTATTAGTTGACGTGCGGCAGGTGAGGATGGCAGCAGTGCATGAAGGCAGCAGCAGCAGTTTGGCTTGTATGTCCTTGTTGCCGAAAACGTGCACAATCCAAGACTCTGGTTGAGGTTCCTTCAGGCCTTCTCTATGTTTCATAACACCAGTCTTTGCAATTATCCGATTTAGGTGTGCTCTTTGGAACTGCAGCTTCATAGAGAAAATGATAAATAGAGGTCCAAGAAAGAGGTCCAAGAAAGCACCTAGAGTATAGCCGAAGTATGTTTGTCCACACGTCCACCTGTTTCCAAACCTCACATCCGTTGGTTTACGTGTGCATTGTTATCTGTTCATGTGTATAGAATGGCAAACATAAATGACAGCCATAACTTGTTGCTGTGATTACTAAAGGCTATGCATTTGTTCTTCATTACAATACATATACACAAATACACTAGCAAAGTTGTAAGTAAATCTGAAACAACTTGATATTGGGCAACTGTACAAAGGTAAGGGTCAGGGAGGTAAGGCTACTGAAGGTTTCAATTTATATGCCGAAATATTTTGAAAAAAAAAAAAAAAAAAAAAAAACAGCTCAGATATCGCACAATATTAAGAAACAGAAAGAACGATAATAGAATGGCAATACTTATGAAATACTATATTATTATAATAATAATAATTAGTAGTAGTAATAGTAGTAGTAGTAGTAGTATTTACTTTGGAATTATAGTCAATATTGATTGCATTTTGTTATAAATATCATATCATAAATATTTTCATACACAACAAAGTCGCACCTCATCCCCTTCCCGGAATCCCTATAAGCTCCCACTTTCATCCCAAATCCTGTAGAGGGAGAGAATGTGGCATCAAGACTTTTCGCCACCTGACCACTGTCTTACTTATACTATAGTTTAAGGGGGTAATACTCGCTGTTTCTGGACCCCCTTCTCCCTCATGTTTAGCATATTAGTTTTGAGGTTTTAAGACGTTCGTTCCGTTAGTTTGGCGATTTAGAGACCTTTCACCTAATTTGTTATCAATATTAAGACCTTTCGTGCCCTTTAGGTGTCTATTTTTTTTCCTGGAGAGCGATAGCGAGCCTCTAATATTAGTAGAAACCGGCCTTCGGCCCGGAACATTTTTGTACCGAAAAATTTACAAATTGCTAGCGTGTTTGGGAGGCGGTGAGATGCTTAGCCTTCAAGAATGTGAGATTGTGAGAAGGAAGACTACATAATCTGTTGTAATTGTAGTAATAGCAATAATAGTAATAATAATAATAATAATAATAATAATAATAATAATAATAATAATAAAAATAATAAAACAAATAATATTATCTTCGAGAATACAGAAGGGAAGGAGAGCCTATACGTAATCCGCCGTAATTGTAGCACTGGAAATAGCATAAAGTAATAATAATATCAATAATAATAGTAATTGTAATAATTGCAATAGTAATAGCAGCAATAATCTCCAAGAACATCAAAAGGAAGGGAAGTAGTAGATAGTTATAATAGTTTCCCAGAATACAATGAAGGAAGCCTCTACGTAATCCGCCTTGATGGTAGTAATAGCATAAAGTAATAGTGATAGTAGTAGTAATAGTAGTAATAATAGTCTCCCAGAATACGACAAGGAAGGAAAGCTGATCTACGTAATCCGGAGTGATGGTAGTAATAGCATAAGAGGTTTCCAAATCGCTCTACCTGATGATATCTTTATCCGTATTAAGGGGGGGTCAACTGCTTTTTGTCTTTCCTTTTCTCTCTTTCTCTGGCTTGTATTCAGGCCCCATTCAGCCTACTGTTTTAAGACGTTTATCCAGGTGACGATTTCTTCCTAGTGAGCGATAGCTAGCCAGCATTGTATGGAGAAATCCGGCTTCGCCGGATACATTTTTCCATTGAAAAATTTACAAATTTAGCCTGCTGTCAAATTTTGTTTTTAAAATATGCTGGCTCGCTACCGCTTGCTAGGGAAACATCGACAAATGGTTGAGGATAAACGTCTTAAAACAGTAGGTCGAATATGACCGCATGGATACAACCCAGAGGGAGAGAGAGAAAAAAAAAACGAGGTGCAGGGCCCCCTTACGATAATCGAAAGATAAGAGGGGGGCGGAGGGAGGGAGGGGGGAGAGGGGGGGAGGGGCTGGTTAGAGGGACATTATTGATTTCCTCCGCCACTCCTACCCAAATACTATAGAATAAGTATGATTTATCGATACTTAATGGAATAATTGTGAATCTACTATGTATCTGTTTCATATTATTGCCAAGTATTCACAGTCAGGTCAAGTGAAGGTATTGAGGGATAAACCTTTGCAACGGCACCTCGTATCTACTTTTACTATTTCTAATTTCATACATACAGTCACGTAGTGGCTGCGAAAACATGTGGGTAACTGTACACTCAGTCTCTCGGTAATTTAGGGTTAACAAATGATCACACACTGATATAACAGGCTTTTGTCTTTCTATACCGTCATAAATACGGTGGGGTGTGGGGAGAGGGGATGATGCGAGGAGGGAGAAGGTCAGCTGCTGTTGACAAAAACAATCATGACAGACAAATAGGGAGACTGTGCAAACGTGTAATCCCCATAAACATATAATATTGTCTCTGCAAAACCGGGAGTCATAATTCCATTCTCTACCATAAATTAAGACTCGTTTGTTTAGTCTTCGTTCGATGTGAAGTTTTCCTAACCCTTCCTCGAGTTTGGCCCTGTCACTCTTTCAATTCTGGGGGAGGCACTCGTCACAGACAGTTTTACCTTTTGTCTCCCTCATCCACATAGAAAACAAAACAAAAAACAAATATACAAAACAAAAATAATAATAATATAATAATATAAAGATATATTGAGATACAGTGTGACACAACGTCGTATAAATATAATGAATAGTAAAGAGACGCCTAACATTTAAAAAACATATGAACAAACATTCAGAGAAATGTTTATATAAGGAGATACTGCTAAGATGTTATCCCAGCACCCTCCAGCTTAAAGGGGGGTCACCGGCTGTTTTTATTATATTTCTCTCCTTTTCTCTCTTTCCCTGGCTTGTATCCATTCGGCCCCATTCAGCCAACTGTTTTAAGACGTTTATCCCCATTCAGGTGTCGATTTTTTCCGGGCGAACGATAGCGAGCCAGCATTGTATGGAGAAATCCGGCTTCCACGGAGACAATTTTCTATCGAAAAATGTACAAACTTAGCTTGCTGTCAAAACAAAAATATATATATGCTGGCTCGTTACTGCTCGCCAGGAAAATATTGACACCTGCAGAGGGTAAACGTCTTAAAACAGTAGGCTGAATGGGGCCGAATAGATACAAGCCAAAGAGAGAGGGAGAGAAAGAGAAAAAAAGCGAGGTGGGCTCCCTTAAGTGAGAGGAGAGGTTACATACGTTCCTATTGTCTAAATCTTGAATGCCGGGTGAGAGTGACTAATAAGGGTCACGTATGAATAGGTAAGAGTGTTAAGGTATTGTCGTAAGACTTGTTGTACAGTTGGCCAAAAAAGTGATGACGCGGCACCAAGTATATTCCGATCAATAGTTGGCGTCAGCACTATCTGAGCATTAATTCATCGTTTGGAGTGAGATATACAAACATGTTCCTATCTTTACACACCCTATGCAACATCTGACAGACATTAATACAGCCCACAGCGAGCAAAACGTAATGACAGCGGCGACACGACTTATTTGGCCAACCGTACAGTACCACTCTTGACTGTTGTATGAAAGGGAACAATAAGAGTGGAATGAGAGGGTACTGGAGTGTTCAGGTATACCAGCAAAGTTACCTTTGAGAAAGTAAAGAGGATTGAGGAGTCTGACGTAAGTGGTTACGTGGAAGAAAGGTGTGACATACATAGTGAAGACATAGAGGCGACTTAACCCTCTCCGACATATGACGCGATTTTGAGCCTATTGGGGACACTTTAAAGCCTTTGTTACCATCAGGGGTATTTAGAAACCTTTAGTTTAGTTACTTCAACCTCTGCAGTTGTCTTTGAGTTAGCTGTGGGCAGAACACTAATTTTGGAGAGGTAATTATAAGAGTGAGAGAACTCTATTTCTTATTGCTAATCTGGCAACCTCTGCGTCATAAATACGTGAAAAGGTTAATTAGCATAATCGCAAGCACATGAGGTGTATAGAAATAACAAATGTGAAACAACCAGGACATTATGGTGAGTTGAAGGTACCAGTACATGGACAAATTAATGCAATGGTGATGTAAACAAGTAAACGGTAGAATCACACAAGCACAAATAGGGAGGGTAAAAGCAAAATAATGAAGTACAGTCGCGCTAATAAGTGATGTCTCGGCACCAAGTATGTGTCGCTCAACAATTGGTATCAGCAATGTCTAAGCTTCATTTCTTCATATCGAGTGAAATATACAAACGCGTTCCTACACTTACCCACCTTATTCAACATCTGACAGACATTAATACAGCACAGAGCAAACCAAACGTAATGACAGCTTGGACATGACTTATTAGCGCGACTGTACACAGCTACAAAGGTAAACACAATCTTAGGAATCAACAACAAACTCACACACACAAACATACAGGGGTAGATTGGATTTTAGGCGTCGACAGAACACAAACAAACGGGACCGGATGGGAAAACATTCACAGACACACACACTGAATGAGAGAGGGGGTTATATACAGTATATATAACTCCACACTGAGAGTTATATATAGGCACAGTTAACCCTTACAGTACCGGTGACGTCTTTTATATTTGATTTCAGCGACATTTAGACGAGTTTATGAAGCTTAGGAAGAATACGTGGCAGCTAAAAGGGTACATTTAGATAGTCTGTAGCCTTTTAATGGGTAGACATCCTTTCTAAGCTGAACAAAATCGTCTAATACTTGCCAGAAAATAATGGAAAGTACGTCACCGGTACAGAAGGGGTTAAGGAGGATATATGGTAGCTAAACAAATTAACTGAGATAGTCTATAGCCTCTTATTTGGTATATATCCTTCCTAAGCTGAATACATTCGTCTAATAATTGCCAGAATATAATGAAAAGGACGTCGCCGGTACAGAAGGGGTTAATAGTTTTATCTGCAGGGCCAACCATTGCGTTACATTTTAGATTAGATTATGTATATATTAATGAAGTGCATATATATACCTTATCTAATATATATACCTTATCTAATCATATATATACCTTATCTAATATATATACCTTATCTAATCATATATATACCTTATCTAATCATATATACCTTATCTAATATATATACCTTATCTAATCATATATATACCTTATCTAATCATATATATACCTTATCTAATCATATATATACCTTATCTAATATATATACCTTATCTAATCATATATATACCTTATCTAATCATATATATACCTTATCTAATATATATACCTTACCTAATCATATATATACCTTATCTAATCATATATATATACCTTATCTAATATATATACCTTATCTAATCATATATATACCTTATCTAATCATATATATACCTTATCTAATATATATACCTTATCTAATCATATATATACCTTATCTAATCATATATATACCTTATCTAATATATATACCTTATCTAATCATATATACCTTATCTAATCATATATACCTTATCTAATCATATATATACCTTATCTAATCATATATATACCTTATCTAATCATATATATACCTTATCTAATATATATACCTTATCTAATCATATATATACCTTATCTAATCATATATATACCTTATCTAATATATATACCTTATCTAATCATATATATACCTTATCTAATCATATATATACCTTATCTAATATATATACCTTATCTAATCATATATATACCTTATCTAATATATATACCTTATCTAATCATATATATACCTTATCTAATCATATATATACCTTATCTAATATATACCTTATCTAATCATATATATACCTTATCTAATCATATATACCTTATCTAATATATATACCTTATCTAATCATATATATACCTTATCTAATCATATATATACCTTATCTAATCATATATATACCTTATCTAATCATATATATACCTTATCTAATCATATATATACCTTATCTAATCATATATATACCTTATCTAATCATATATATACCTTATCTAATCTAATCATATAGAACAACCTAGATGGTAATGTTCATGGGAAACAGAGACACTTCTGCGACGTGAAACACAATTTAAAAATAGTATCAGATGCGCTTGGAGACTGTCAAGGAAATGTGATATCAAGTTAGAAATCATTACCTGAAGAGCGCTGGCGATCTATTGGTATTTACGGCAAAATAATTCATGACACACACAGTTTGGTATATATATATGTATATATATACAGTATATGTGAGAGAGAGAGAGAGAGAGAGAGAGAGAGAGAGAGAGAGAGAGAGAGAGAGAGAGAGAGAGAGAGAGAGAGAGAGATAGAGCTACATAGATACACAGACCTCAAGGTCCTTACTAGGCAGTCTGGCCTTACAAACTATATATACTGTATATATATATATAAATCAACACCAGCGCTGGTACAAACATCTTTATTTTGGTAACGTTTCGGTTTAAGCATAAACCATCTTCAGACCTGAACTGAAATGAAATAAAAGCCTAATGAATGGCAGAGTAATTTTCTAATGTAAATATTCTTATTAATAACAACATTTAACAAATCTAGAATAAAACTTAAAATTAATAGTTATAACAATAATAACCTAATACATATTAGAACTAGTAAAGTGAAAGAATAAAATGAGAGACGAAGAAATATTATGTGAGCAATAAAAGGATGGGGGGGGGGCGAAGTTAATAACAAATGTTTTCATATATATAAAAACTAACCTTTACATATTAGAAACAGAGTAGAGGAGTGGAAGAGTCGTGCACACCCAGGCTGGGTTTATGTAACTGGGTGAGCAGGGTCTCCGACAGGAGTCGTGTGACTGTGTTTGGGGCAGTGGTGAGAATTGAAAAATCGGAGGGTTTTATGGGGTGATCAGATGATTCAGAGTGGTTTCGAATGGCAGAAAAGGAAGGATTTGAAAGAGGTCGGTTAGTTCTAAATGACCTACCCCGATGCTCCGAGATCCTGGCGGTGAGATGTCTCTTGGACTGACCAATATAAGTCGTATTGCATCGACTACATTTAAAGGAGTACACCACCGAGGACTGTAGAGAATCGGGGATTCGACTCCCGTCGGAGACCCTGCTCACCCAGTTACATAAACCCAGCCTGGGTGTGCACGACTCTTCCACTCCTCTACTCTGTTTCTAATATGTAAAGGTTAGTTTTTATATATATGAAAACATTTGTTATTAACTTCGCCCCCCCCCGCCATCCTTTTATTGCTCACATAATATTTCTTCGTCTCTCATTTTATTCTTTCACTTTACTAGTTCTAATATGTATTAGGTTATTATTGTTATAACTATTAATTTTAAGTTTTATTCTAGATTTGTTAAATTTAGTTATTAATAAGAATATTTACGTTAGAAAATTACTCTGCCATTCATTAGGCTTTTATTTCATTTCAGTTCAGGTCTGTAGATGGTTTATGCTTAAACCGAAACGTTACCAAAATAAAGATGTTTGTACCAGCGCTGGTGTTGATTTTTATCATCCGACTCCGATTCCCGCAACAAGAGAGTATTGCTTCTATATATACACACCGGTACATATATATACACACATACACACATACATACACATATACATACACACATACATACATATATATACATATATATATACATACTGTACAGTGTAAACACATACACATACTGTACATACATAATTTTGTTTTATTTTTATTTTATTTTATTTTTTTCATATCACCCCAGCCCTCTGCAGATAGAGGTCAAGCCTTGCCTTGAAAGCGTTTATTGTGTTGCTCTCCACCACTCTCGCTGGTAGTTTATTCCACTCTGTCGCCACACTGTAGGTGAAGAAACTCTTTGTGACATCTAGGTTTGCCTTTTTGGTTTTTAATTTCATTCCATTTTCGCGAGTTTGATTAGTATTGTTTAATGTGAATAGTGCATTTACATCGACTTTGTCGAAACCTTTTAGTATCTTAAAACACTCAATAAGCTGACCCCTCAACCTACTCTTTTTTAATGAGAACAGGTTCAATCGTTTGAGTCTTTCTTCATATGATTTATTTCTTAATGAGGGTATCATCTTCGTCGCTCTACGCTGTACTGACTCGAGTCTTACAATGTCCTTGATCAGATAAGGTGACCAGAACTGCACACCATATTCAAGGTGGGGCCTCACCATACTTTTGAACAGTGGCACTATTACGTTCTCATGTTTATATGTAAATTTTCGTTTAATAAAGCCCAATGCTATGTTTGCCTTATTTGCAGCTGCTATACATTGGTCGGAAGTTTTTAGGTTTTCAGATATTAGTACCCCTAGGTCTTTTACTACCGTTGCGGGTTTTATTTGTTTGCCATTCATTTCGTATTTGTATTTCATATTTCTGCTACCAACCTGCAGCACCTGACATTTATCGACATTGAAGGGCATCTGCCATTTTTTCGACCACTCTGATATCTTGTTTAAATCAGATTGCAACGCATTTCTATCATCTTCGTTCAGGACTGTATTTCCTATTTTTGTATCGTCGGCGAATTTGGAAATGGTGTTGTTTACCCCTACATCAATATCGTTAATGTAAATGAGAAACAGGACCGGTCCAAGGACTGAACCCTGTGGAACTCCACTAGTGAGAGAGAGAGAGAGAGAGAGAGAGAGAGAGAGAGAGAGAGAGAGAGAGAGAGAGAGAGTACAAATTACAAAGGAAATCAAGCAACAACAGATCTAGTGACCCTTCTAGGCTGCTTGTCCTCCAAAACACTGAGGATCAAGTGTCCAAACAGTGGTTTAGAGTGGGTAAGGGAACATTGGAAAGGGAACTACTGCCCTGCCACTAACGTGGCAGGACTAGGAAGTTAGTAGGGGACATATGTGTTAGTAACTGAGGGAGGATAAAGTTATTCATTTACAAACGCAGTCAGTCGCGGGTTTGATGCGAGATATTTGTCTAGGCGGAATTTAAATGAATCAACGGTGCTGCAGTCTATAACGTCTCGGGGAAGCCCATTCCACAAGTTGACAACTCGATTGAAGAAGAAATTCTTAGATTCGTGCGAGTTAAAAGATTTACCAATAATTTTGCAACCGTTTCCCCGCGTGTAATTAGATTGGTCGATAGTGAAGTACTTACTACAGTTCATATTGTCGATGCCTAAAGAGAGAGAGAGAGAGAGAGAGAGAGAGAGAGAGAGAGAGAGAGAGAGAGAGAGAGAGAGAGAGAGAGAGAGAGAGAGAGAGACCCCCTAGTACGAGGACCAGTAAGTGTGTAACTGTGTTGGTGGTGTAATGGTTTAGATGCTTATGTTATGGGTGTGGTATCCCGAGTTCGAATCCCGGGAGGATCTTATTATTTCATTAGTTTATTCTAGTGCGTTGGGGTTTGTAATGGAGGATTAATATGAAGAACGGGGTGTTCCTTAATTATGTACTGTACACGAAGAAGAGTAGGTAGTAAGGTCAATTTCAAAGTCTGGCCATTGTTGTTTCGAGAATAATTATCGAAGTGGTTGTTGTTGTTGTTGTTGTTCCCCAAGCTGCCTGGCCGAACAGCCCCAAGGCCCCGAGCAAGGCCAAGGCCATAACCAAGCGCCCCAACAGAACCTTCCCTGCAGACCACAATAAAGCCTGGGTGACCGAAGCCACTCCATGGCGGGGAGCTGAGGAGGGTGCGGAAACGCCCAGGAAACCAAAGCCCAACCAGGGCCCTGTGCCCCTCAGCAATTATGAAGAGAAAGTTGAGGGGCAAAGGAAAAATGTGACGCTTTAGTTTCCAATCTTGGTAGATTGGGAGGTCAATCCACGGAAGAGACGCCGTCACTTGAGATCTAGAAAATATATAAGTAAAAGGAACAGTCAGAGTAAGCTATGGGTATGGCAGAGATCGCTCAGCTCTCACTCTGATAGACCAGCCCATCACCACATGACTAGAACCCAATCCTCTCGGCATCAGCTAGGAAAGGCCCTAGAAAGCCGCCTTTGGCAGGGGGGGGGGGGAGGGGGGGGGATAGCTCCCCTATTTCAACCCCTTTCGGGATTGGGCACCCGCCTATTATTATCGAAGTGGTTGAAGCATTAACCAAAACCAAAAATATTCTCAATTCTAACATTTGTAGCTATTACATTATTACAGTATACTGAATGAGGGTGAATTATCGCAAAGCATTCCAATCACGACGCAACATTTGGAGTGCTGGAGTCATAATGGAGATCAACAAGTATCAGAATCCTTTGAAGCCACGGAGGTAATCAAGGTTGGGTAATTAGCTACATGTACTTCAGGTATATTGGATGGGGTGTGTGCTGAGAGAGAGAGAGAGAGAGAGAGAGAGAGAGAGAGAGAGAGAGAGAATATAGTTTGGATAATTAGATACGTGTACTGTACATACTTCACTCATATTGGATGCTTAATGTGCCTCAGTAGCGATGGTGAGGTTGGAGTAATTAACCTTTGTAGAGTATAAATGAACTAACTAACTCTCTCTCTCTCTCTCTCTCTCTCTTAATAATAATCACAAGTGCCCGCGTCGACCCATGATATATACAACAGACAATCTTTATATCACATAGCGTCGCCCCCCCCCCCCCCACACCTCGGACCCCCTATACCCCCCCCCCCCCCAAATGCTAAGCCACAGAGTGATAACCCTTTACTGCCCAGCGTAAACCCGCGGTAGCACCCAGAGTTAGGAGGTGTGGAAGGGCTCCTCTAGACAGACAAGCCAGATTACAGGCCGACATGGAGAAGACAACTAAATCAAAGTAGACAGTAGGTATAAACTCACCAGACAAGGTATGATTAAAATAAGACAGATGTCGCTATAAGGGCAGGTAAGGTATAACAATTAAGGAGGTAGTAGTCGCTTTTTCTGGACCCCCTTCTCCCTCATGTTTAGCATATTATTTTTGATATTTTAAGTCATCCGTTCCGTTAGTTTGGCGATTTTGAGACATTTCGCCTCATTTTTGTTGTCAACATTAAGACCTTTCGTGCCCTTTAGGTGTCGTTTTTTTTCCTGGCGAGCGATAGCGAGCCTTTAATTTGTAAAAGGAAGCCGGAATATTTTTCAACCTAAAAATGAACAAATTTATTTTGAAAGGCGGTCTAAGGGGTGTTTTTCTAAGTTTGATGGAGGTCTAGCGAGGAAACTCAAAAATAAATAAATAAATAAATAAATATATAGACCAAAAATCAAGCACTACCCCCTTAACCCATGATAAGCAATAAATGTCATTCTTTAAAAAATCAAGCATGGAATAAGAAGTAACCCATGATATTTAGTTTTATATGGTAGGTATAACAAAAGGCAGGACTAATTCTTATCATTAAATCCTATCCTGATCGTTTTGGCACACACCGGAACAAGAGACTTTGCATATCCAGTCCCAAAACTAAATTGTTTTACTCATAGTCAGTATTATTTAGTATACAAAGCTAAAGTTAAGGGAAGGTATTTAGTTTGTTCCATAGACCTCCAGCAAGCTTAAAATTACACCCCCTTGAGTCCCTTTCAAGATTAATTTGTACATTTTTCGGTAGAAAAATGTCCCGGCCGTAGGCCGTTTCCTCTTAAGCTACAGGCTCGCTATCGCTCGCCAGGATAAATCGACACCTGAATGGCACGAAAGGTCTTAAAATGGGGTGAAAGTTCTTAAAATCGCCAAACTAACGGGGCAAGCATCTTAAAATTTCAAAAGCAATGGGGCTAGACATGAGAGAGAAAGGGGTCAAGAAAAAAGTCCCTCAAGTGGATATCTCCCCTTAAGTTCCATAGTTGACAATTATGCCCCTGGAAGTGATGAAATGGTCAAAACAATGCAAAAACATGACACTTTTCCTGTATACCCTCTCACACTGAACTTGGTCCGAAAACAACATTGACTAAAAATGCCACCCCGCTCGTGTGATATCATGCTGCTTAATGCCACCCCGCTCGTGTGATATCATGCTGCTTAATGCCACCCCGCTCGTGTGATATCATGCTGCTTAATAAATGCCACCCGCTCGTGTGGTATCATGCTGCTTAATGCCACCCGCTCGTGTGGTATCATGCTGCTTAATAAATGCCACCCGCTCGTGTGGTATCATGCTGCTTAATAAACGTGAGTCTTAATGAATCAGATGAACCGAACAGAACAACCTTTTTAACCCCTTCAGTATTTGTGGCCGCATTTCTTCCCTATATTTGGTTTTCAGTGTCCAATATTTATATGGATGGAGTCATGAAAGATATTCAGGGAAGATCATTGAATGTTGGTGTACCCCTGATAAGGGAAGATAATATGAGTGTAAGTTGCCTTATTTATAATTTGTTTTTCTATGTGAGTGAGGGAGAGAAAAGGAAGAACTGCCTGTAGCGAGTGCCTCCCCCAGAGTTGAAAAAGTGACAGGGCCAAAATCAAGGGACGTTCGAGTTGCTGTTTGCTGACGATACAGTTCTGATGAGGGATAATGGTCTGGTAAATATGTTTGAAACCGTGTGGGAGAAAAGGAAGCTGAAGGCAAATACGGGGAAGAGTATTTTTATGGTCTTTGAAAGGGGTGCAGTCACAGAGTATGAGGTGAGGTTGAATGGTCAGGAAAAGGTCAGCTGATTTGAGTATTTGGGCAGTGTAATGAGTAAAGTTGGGAGCATGGAGGATGAAGTGCGGGAGAGGGTGCATCAGGGGAAGAGGGTTGTATGAACACTGAAAGCAGAGATAGGGAATAGGGTGGTCAGCATGGGAGTAAACAAGTAATGTGATAGCGTGGTAATCCCGACATTGACGTATGGGAGTGAAGCAAGGACGTTGGTTGAGAGGCACAAATCAAGAGTGAGTGGGGTGGAAATCAGTTACTTGAGAAGTGCATATTAAGTTACATGTGAGCTCGGCCATTATTTCTTGTAGCCTAGTTGTAATTATACCAGTGCAAAACAGCCTATATATTTGGCAAGAATATAGTTTCGGATAAAACACTCAAGATCAAAATCCTTGTGTGACGCCTCGTTAATCATACTTTAATCCATCGCCAACAAATTTCGCACATCCTTCTGCCCAGGAGCAAGTATTATTTCCATTGTTAATATATTTAAAAAACAGATACAACAACATACCATACAATTTATCACATACCACTGGAACGCGAAACCTGTACATATTTATGGCAGACCAGGGAATTATGAGTGTGTGTGGGTTTTTTTTCGTTTTTTTGTGTATGTGTGTGTGTGTGTGTACGTGTGTCTGTTTTTGTGTGTGCGTGTGTGTGCTCGGAGTGGGGGGTAGGGTAGGGGTGAGGTTACAAGAAAATAATAATACATTACTATATTGTATTAGTTCTCGGAATGTGGACTTGAAATGAATGGGAAGCAATAAGCATAATGAAAAGCAAACACTGTCCTTCCCCACACACTTCATCATCGGGGCGTGTCATAGGTTATTATTCTGATTAGTGTAATGCACAAGCTCGACCCCCCCTGGCACCCTGGTGTTGGGATTGATAACCTGCGTGTGTTATTGGAAGTTATTATTACAGGGGTTACTAGAGGAAAGACTGTGCTTGCATGCAGGGTTGGGAGGTCACAGGTATTTTTGCTCATTAGTAAGTTCGCCTATGCTGTAAACATTGCATGTGCTGTACAGTACAGTTGTAAACATACATGAAGTTACCAGTTCGAATCTTTGTACCTTTAAAGCCAAGTTCTGAAGCATCTGTGCTACAATAATGCATGGTATTGTCTCGCTTGCGTTCGATACTGATTCACATGGGGCCAAGTAGGCTTAACTTGGATATTAGTAGGGGAATATAGATTAGCTTTAAGGTTATCATAATATGAATTTCGAAGTGACCTGAAGAAGCTATCAACGAAATATTATTAATGCTCCTTCTCAAATAGTGTTTAAGGTTATGGTAAGGCCATTTTAGTCTAGGTCAATTTAAGGGGGGTCACTTGCTTTTTTTATCTTTCTCTCCTTTTCTCTCTTTCCCTGGTTTGTATTCATTCGGCCCCATTCAGGCAACTTTTTAAAGACGTTTATCCCCATCCAGGTGTCGATTTATTCCTGGCGAGCGATAGCGAGCCAACACTGTATGGAGAAATCCGGCTTCGCCGGATTAATTTTTCTATCGAAAATTTACAAATTTATCTTGCAGTCAAAACAAATATATATATATATATTGGCTCGCTTTCGCTCGCCAGGAAAATATTGACACCTGGATGGGGGCAAAAGTCTTAAAACAGTAGGCTGAATGGGGCCGAATGGATACAAGCCAAAGAGAGAGGGAGAGAAAGAGAAAACAGCGAGGTGGGCTCCCTTAAGTAGGAGTACGTTGACCCGCTAGCTATGCGAAATATTATGTACACGAACAGACCGTAAAGCTCTGGGTCGACAAGCGTGTGTGTCTTTACCAGCACGCAACCTCTACCTTCACCAGTCTGTGTTTGTGTTTAGTCTAGGGGCATGTAGTGTTTTACCTTCACCAGTCTGTGTTTGTGTTTAGTCTAGGGGCATGTAGTGTTTTACCTTCACCAGTCTGTGTTTGTGTTTAGTCTAGGGGCATGTAGTGTTTTACCTTCACCAGTCTGTGTTTGTGTTTAGTCTAGGGGCATGTAGTGTTTTACCTTCACCAGTCTGTGTTTGTGTTTAGTCTAGGGGCATTTAGTGTTTTACCTTCACCAGTCTGTGTTTGTGTTTAGTCTAGGGGCATGTAGTGTTTTACCTTCACCAGTCTGTGTTTGTGTTTAGTCTAGGGGCATGTAGTGTTTTACATTTCCGAGAATACTTTAGTTTAGTTTAGTTTGATGTAATATCTGCGCGCGCGCACACACACACACACACACACACACACACACACACACACACACACACAGACACGCACACACGCACACACACACACGCGCATATACATTTTCTACGGAAAATATCCCGGCCCTTAAAGTGCAGGCTCACTGTTGCTCGCGAAGAACACGTCGTCGAACAATTTCAAGTGTTTATTCGCTGAATTAGTAGAACGAAAATTCTTAAAGTCGGCAAAATAAATGGGTGAAACAGGCAGAGGGGTGGGGAGTGGGTAATAGACCACCCCTCGTATATATGACGGGGAGGGGGGGGGGGGGATATATAACTCGACCAAACCTCGCAATTCAATCATACTCATTTAATTTTCCTGTATAAGATCACAATGCGGCACATAACTTATGTGGTCAACTGTACACACATATCGGAATGAACTCCCTTTACTGCCACACGTACAGTCACTTTAAGGGGAGATTTCCACCTGGAGGATTTTTTTCTGGACCCCTTTCTCCCTCATGTTTAGCCCCATTGCTTTTGAGATTTTAAGACGTTCGCCCCATTAGTTTGGCGATTTTAAGAACCCTCGCCCTATTTCTGTCAATTTTAAGACCATTCGTGCCATTTAGGTGTCTATTTTTTCCTGGCGAGCGATAGCGAGCCTGCAATTTAAGGGGAATCGGCCTTCGGCCGGGACATTTTTCTACCGAAAAATTTACAAATTTATCTTGAAAGGAGGTCTAGGAGGAGTAATTTTAGGTTTGATGGAAGTCTAGGGAATCAACTAAAAACCTCCCCTTAACAAATTCGTAGACCTCCATGATTTTTCTCTATGCAAATTATTACTCGATTGATTTTGGTGATGGAACTTGCTTGTCAATTAATAGTGTATAGAGTTATGTAGTTGATGTATAGATATGTAAATTAATTCATGTCCAGAGATAGGCCTATACTTCCATAATTAGAAAGAGGTGAGGTCCACGAATGTTTATGAGTGACTGTACTTCCGAAGCTAAGTAAAATCGTCTAATGATAGCCCAAACCATAGTGCATATCAGGATCCTCGTACTGAAAGGGTTAAATAAAGTTGATTTGCTTTTATTGGCAAAGATTGACTATACCCCCACTGCCTATACTCTACTCGCTGTAAGTAGGCGAGAAATCATGACCTCTAATCCTATGTAACTCAAAAAGGGCTAGAGCAAATTGGCTGTAAATTTCCACATCTATTCCTCGGCTGACTCTTCCCGAATGGTAGAAATTTTCGCTCGATTAGTCTATTCCTTTTTGAGGTACAGAGGTTAGAGGTCATGATTTCTCGCCTACTTACAGCGAATAGACTATAGCATGACCGGAGCTGAAAGGTACTAATCGTTTTTCATCCAGTAATAACACCTAGGCCAAGTTTGTTAAGGGGGTGGTACTCGCTTTTCTTGGACCCCCTTCTCCCTCATGTTTAGCATATTAGCTTTGAGGTTTTAAGACGTTAGTTTGGCGATTTTGAGATCTTTCGCCTCATTTTGCTATGAATATTAAGACCTTTCGTGCCCTTTATGTGTCAATTTTTTACTGGCGAGCGATAGCGAGCCTCTAATTTTAGAAGGAACCGGCCTTTGGCCGGAACATTTTTGTACCAAAAAATTTACAAATTTATCTTGAAAGGGGGTCTAGGAGGTGTTTTTCTAAGCTTGATGGAGGTCTAGCGAGGAAACTCAAAAATATATTAATATATACGCTATATATATGTAGCATATATAGACCAAAAACCAAGCACTACCCCTATAAGCTAACGAGTCTCTGATGAATTATAATTACCGAAACAGTAATTACCCCTTTCACTCCGACGGCGTCCTAGGTGCTAAATGCTCGCTAACAACAGACGATTTTATGCGGTGTATCTATCTATCTATCTATTGCCCGACGCCTAGATAGATAGATAGATAATACCCTAGGTTCGAGTCCTTGGAGTACCACATGTATTCATTACTTGCATTGATGTCGTTAGTTAGGTTGATGTGTAAATTAATTGGTGGGTTGGTGAAAACACATATGAAAGTAAAACTAGCACAGTGAGCCCTATGACTACCACAGGTTCTTCCAAAGCTGAACAACAGGAAGAAAAGCAACACCCTACTGAAAGGGTTACGTTCTTACTTAAGGGGGGGATGGGCGTATTTATTTATTTGCTCATTTATTAATATTTGTATTATTGTTCTAGTTTCCTCCCTAGACCTCAATCAAGGTTAACAAAAAAGTCTCCCAAGACACTCCTTCAAGATAAATTATTATGTTGCCTCCACCAACCGACTTTACTCCTAAACTCAATTAATGAAATCAACAAATACATGTGGCAGTCCAGGGATTCGAACCTAGGATGCTCACACCGAAATTCAGTGCATTTATCCATTGCGCTACGAAGACAGAAAAATGTCCCCGTCCTAAGGCCGATTCTTCTTAAATTAGAGGCTCGCTGTCACTCGCCAGAAAAAAAGACACCTAAATAACACGAAAAGTCTTAACATTGAACAAGAAATGGGGAGAAAGGTCTTAAAATCGCCAAATTACCAGGCCGAACGTCTTAAACACTGAAAACTAATGGGGCTTAAAATATGAGGAAGAAGGGAGACCAGAAAAACGACCTATCTCTCCTTAATGGGATTTTGTTCTCAGACAGAGACTGATAATTCCACAGCATGGTCCGACCCGAGGAGCTAGCGGGGGTCGTAGTGTTTCATCCACTAATAACATACCAAGTTTATCAAGTAGGGAGTCCTTTGTGAATTGTGATTAAGGGGGGATCTCCACTTGAGGGATTTTTGTCTTGACCCCTTTCTCCCTCATGTTTAGCCCCATTGCTTTTGATATTATAAAACGTTTGCCCCATTAGTTTAGCGATTTTAAAAACTTTCACCCCATATTAAGACCTTTCGTGCAATTCAGGTGTCTATTTTATCCTGGCGAGCGATAGCGAGCCTGTAATTTAAGAGGAACCGGCCTTCGGCCGGGACATTTTTCTACCGAAAAATGTACAAATTTATCTTGAAAGGGACTCGAGGGGCTGTAATTTTAAGGTTGATGGAGGTCTAGGGAACAAACTAAATACCTCCCCTTAAGGAGGGTCACCGGCTTTTTTTTTTTATCTTTCTCTCCTCTTCTCTCTTTCCCTGGCTTGTATCCATTCGGCCCTATTCAGCCAACTGTTTTTAGACGTTTATTCCCATCCAGGTTTCGATTTTTTCCTGGCGAGCGATAGCGAGCCAGCATTGTATAGAGAAATCCGGCTTCGCCGGAGAAATTTGTCTATCGAAAGATGTACAAATTTAACTTGCTGTCAATACAAAAATATATATATGATGGCTCGCTACCGCTCGCCAGGAAAATATTGACACCTGGATGGGGTAAACGTCTTAAAACAGTTGGCTGAATGGGGCCGAATGGACACAAGCCAAAGAGAGAGTGAGAGAAAGAGAAAAATAAGCGAGGTGGGCCCCCATAAGGAAACAATTACCCCTTTCCGTGGCCGAAATTTCGTATAATCATGGCTAACCGTAGGGGATTTCATGCAGAATCGGAAATCTAATCACAGACAGGATATAGTGGAAGTCCGGACTATCGCACTGAACAGGTTACTCAGCGGATTTTTGTATTCGCCCAGATTGATGATCCCACTGCATAGCGTGACTCCAATTAAGGCGTCACAGTTTGGCATCCCTTAACCCTTTCACGCATTTATGACGCAAAGGTTGCCAGATTAGCAATAAGAAATCGAGTTCCCTCACTCTTATAATTACCTCTCCAAAATTAGTTTTCTGCCCACAGCTAACTCAAAGACAACTGCAGAGGTTGAAGTAACTAAACTAAAGGTTTCAAAATATCCCTGATGGTAACAAAGGTTTTAAAGTATCCCCAATAGGCTCAAAATCGCGTCATATGTCGGAGAGGGTTAATAACCAACACCAACTTTGTCAAGGCAAAGGCTCTCTAGTGAATAGTAATTACAGTAATCACTAACAAGCTTCGTGGAGTACAAATACGTATATGCAATGTGACACCATCAATTATACATTTCGTGACTATGGGTCATTCCTTTAAGGGGATAGTGCTTGGTTGTTGGTCTATATATTGATTGATATATTGATTTTTTAGTTTTCTTGCTAGACCTCTATCAAGCTTAGAAAAACACTCCCTAGTCCCCCTTTCAAGATAAATGAAAGATTTTCGGTAGAAAAATGTCCCGGCCGAAGGCCGTTTCCTTCTAAAATTAGAGGCTCGCTATCGCTCGCCAGGAAAAAATCGACACCTAAAGGGCACGAAAGGTCGTATTATTGACAAAACAATGAGGCAAAAGGTTTCAAAATCGCCAAACTAACGAACGTCTTAAAATCTCAAACCTAATATGGTAAACATGAGGGAGAAGGGGGTCCATAGAAAACGATTACCACCCCCTTATACATCGTAAAAGCTTTCCCTACGACATTACCCGACCCAGATTGACTCTTATACAGAAAAACGATAAGGGTCAATCTAGGTCGGGAAAGGTCGTTGGGAAAGCTTTTACGATGTTTAAAGAAACGGCCTTAAGATTTGAAATGGATCTATATCTTACAAATATAGTGTTCATTAGACCACATATAGTGTTCATTAGACCACATATAGTGTTCATTAGACCACATATAGTGTTCATTAGACCACATATCCGCATCATGAGTGTTATCCTTGTTGGCTTTGATACATGTAGTTATGATCAATAATAAATATACTATAAGAGTTAGTGTGTGTGTGTGTGTGTGTGTGTGTGTGTGTGTGTGTGTGTGTGTGTGTGTGTGTGTGTGTGTGTGTGTGTGTGTGTGTGCGTGCGTGTGTGCGTGTGTATGTATGTACGGCACAGTGCCATGGGCGACAGTCTATATAAGACCAGCAAGTTGCATCGTTAAGAATGTTGCGTGTTATACCTCTCCTCCACCCCTCCCTATCTCACTCCCTCCTCCCTCCCTATCTCACTCCCTCCCCCCCTCCCTATCTCACCCCCCCCTCCCTATTTCACCCCCCCCTCCCTATCTCACTCCCTCCTCCTCCAGTACTCTCCCCCATACTTATCCCCACCTCTACTCTTTATTTAGTTGGTTAAAATAGGACTTCAGAGACCCTTCTGGATTATTAAGCCAGCACCCTGTAAGTCAAGAGTAGCGTCAGGACTGGAGCCCCTTTTCGAGAACTCCAGTCCCTTCACCCCTTTCTATCCTCTACCCTTCCTTCTCTTTCCTGGTCCGTTTCCCTATCCCCTCCCTCTGCTCCCTATACCCCCCCCCCCCCTCCCTCTCTTCAGTCCCCTTCTACTCCCCCCTCCTCTATCTCCTATCTACACTCTTTCTCCCACTCTTCTTACCACCCCTCTCTACCTCATGTCCTTCCCTATCCTATTCCCTACCTTCCACTCCTTACTTACTTCCCCTCTCCTCTCCTCCACCCTCCCTTCCCTCCTCTCACCACCTACCTTTCTCCCCCTCCCCCCCCCCTCCACTTCTTTCGTCCCTCCACTTCTCTCTCCCCTCCAGCCCTCCTCTACTTCTCTCCCCCCCCAGCCCCCTCCACTTCTCTCTCCCCTCCAGCCCCCCTCCACTTCTCTCGTCCCTCCACTTCTCTCTCCCCTCCAGCCCTCCTCAACTTCTTTCTCTCCCCCCCCCCCCCTCCCTCTCTCACTTCTCTCTCCCCTCCAGCCCTCCTCAACTTCTCTCTCTCCCCCAGCCCCCTCCACTTCTCTCTCCCCTCCAGCCCCGCTTCACTTCTCTCTCCCTTCCAGCCCCCTTTCACTTCTCTCTCCCTTCCAGCCCCCCTCCCCTTCTCCCTTCTCTCTCCCCTCCAGCCCTCCTCAACTTCTCTCTCTCCCCCAGCCCCCCTCCACTTCTCACTTCTCTCTCCCCTCCAGCCCTCCTCAACTTCTCTCTCTCCCCCAGCCCCCCTCCACTTATCTCTCCCTTCCAGCCCCCCTTCACTTCTCTCTCCCTTCCAGCCCCCCTTCACTTCTCTCTCCCTTCCAGCCCCCTTTCACTTCTCTCTCCCTTCCAGCCCCCCTCCACTTCTCTCTCCCCTCCACTTCTCTCTCCCCTCCAGCCCCCCTTCACTTCTCTCTCCCTTCCAGGCCCCCTACACTTCTCTCTCTCCCCTCCAGCCCCCTCCACTTCTCTCTACCCTCCAGCCCCTCCCTCCCGTACCCCCCCCCTACCCTCCACAGGACTCTTTAACTCTCTAAGTAACCTCGCCAACTTCTTCCCTCCGCTAAAATACCCGCCACCTTTAACAGGCACCTCGCGGCCTCAAACTGAAAACCTGGCTCTGAACTTTGCCCATTTTCCGCTAAAAAAAATTATCGCTCTCTCTCTCTCTCTCTCTCTCCACACACACACACACACACACACTGGCGGGAGATGGAAAGGGGGGGGGATGCTTATATCCAACTTATTTTGCTCACATTAGTTTTTTTTTTCTTCTATGTGGATGGAGGAGACAAAAGGCAAAACTGCCTGTCACGAGTGCCTCCCCCAGTGGTGAAAGAGCGACAGGGCCAAAATCAAGGAATATTCGAGCCAAAATGCCTGGACACACGGAGTTTGAAGCAATTTAAGTCATAGGATGAGGGAAAGATGGATTCACGGAGAGAGTTCCAGAGCTCGGCTGTTGAATAGAAGAAGGATTGGGAGTATCGTTTCACTCTTGAGTTGGAGAGTTGCACAGAGTAGGGGTGGGATTGTGTTGCAAGACGGGTACTACGTACCCTAGGTAGAGGAGGTGATATACACTGAGAGAGCTCTGAGGAACACTTTGTAGTAGCAATAGAATAGCGAGAGAGATGCAACATTGCGGCAAAGAGAGAGAGATTGCAGAGAGTTGGTGAGTGGACGGGAGTTAATGATACGAAAGGCTTTCCTTTCTACTTTGTCTAGGAGTGCAGTGTGAGAGGATCCTCCCCACACATGTGAACAATACTCAATACAAGGACGCACTGTACCCCTTTACAGAGCAAGAAGGTGTGCAGGGGTGAAGAACCCCTTGAGGCCGTTGAACACGCCCAGATTCTGGGAGGCTGCCTTAGCAAGACTGGTAATATATGGTCCTTCCAAGAGAGCGCAGAAGAAAAAGAGACACCGAGAATATTGAGAGAAGATGAAGGATTGATTTTGTATTGTTGAAGTATAAGGGATAGTCCGCTGGGAGTTCTCGATGGTTAGCAAGGTGGAGAAATTGGGTTTTGGAAGCATTAAAGGCAACGAAGTTTTCTCTGCCCCAATTGGAAATAGTAGTTAGATCAGAAGATAAGTGTTCTATGGCTTCCTTACATTTATTTATGAGGGATTGTTTGCTGGGGCGTTCTGGAAAACTAATTGAGTACGGTAGTGTAAACTAACTGAGTAGAGTTGTCTGCGTATGAATGGATGGGACTAGAGGTACAGTTGAGAAGATCATTTATGAAAATTAGAAAGAGAAAGGGAGATAGGACAGTGCCCTGAGGAATACCGGAGTTGATAGGATGAGGAAGTGAGTAATGGCCATCCACAACTGCAGCTATGGAACGGCCGGAAAGGAAATTAGAGACAAAGGCGCAGATGGATGGATAGAAACTAAAGGAGGGTACCGGTAGTTTAGAAATTAAAGTTTGTGCCAGACTCTATCGAAGGCCTTCGATATGTCTAGTGCAATAGAAAAGGTCTCACCGAAGTTCCGAAAGGAGGATGACTAAGAGTTAGTAAGATATAAAAGAAGATCACCAGTAGAACGACCCTTAAGGAAGCCATACTGGCGATCTGAGAAAAGATTATGAGAAGAGAAATGCATAAGAAATTTTGAAGCAAGAATAGTTTAAAAAAACTTTAAAGATACAAGAAATGAGAGCAATTGGACGATAGTTGGAGGGTTGAGAGCGGTCACCCTTCTTTGGAACAGGTTAAATGAGAGCAAACTTCCAGCAAGAAGGGAAGACGTTAGAGAAGAGATAGAGACGAAAAAGTTTATGTCTCTCTCGCTTTTTCTGGACCCCATTCTCCCTCATGTTTAGCATATCAGTTTTGAGATGTTAAGACGTTCGGCCCATTAGTTTGGCGATTATAACACCCTTCGCCTCATTTCGTTGTCAATTTTAACTTAGGCCTTTCGTACCATTTAGGTGTCGATTTTTGTCCTGGCGAGGAATAGTGAGCCTGTAATTTTAAGTGAAACCGACCTTTGGCCGGTACATTTTTCTACCGAAAAATGTACAAATTTATCTTGAAGGGGGGGGGGGGGGGGGCGTCTAGGGGGTGATTGAGATCTAGCGAGGAAACTAAAGAATAACTGAAAAAAACCTCAATACATAGACCAACAAAACTAGCCATTAATCCATTACATTTTCTGAGAATCCAGCAAGTTAATATTTGTCTCCACTTATTGCTTTTCTGCTACGAATCCTGCTCATTTCCATTTTGTTTTTGTCTACATTTCTAATTTCCTTTGCCTTTGCTCTCTTACTCATGCCGTGTTCTGCCAATCCCTCAGATTCTCTCGTAACATTGATATTTCCATTGACATCTCGCACTTATAAGACTATTATCCACTACCTTTTGTAATTTCCATGTTTCAAATTCATACATTATGTAGATAAACAGACATATCATAATATATATATATATATACCGGTATAGAAAGGAAGGCCTTTCGTATCATTAACTCCCGTCCACTCACCAACTCTTTGCAATCTCTCTCTCTCCGTCGCAATGTTGCATCTCTCTCGCTATTCTATCGCTACTATAATAATCAGTGTTCCTCAGAGCTCTCCCAGTGTATACCACCTCCTCTACGTAGGGTACGTGGTACCCGTCTTGCAACACAATCCCACCCCTACTCTGTGCAACTCTCTAACCCAAGAGTGAAACGTTTACTCTCAGACTTTCTTCTATTCAACAGCTGAGTTATGGAACTCTCTCTCAGAATCGGTCAGTCTTTCCCTCTTCCTATGACTTAAACTGCTTCAAACTCTGTGTGTCCAGGCATTTTGGCTCGACCGTCCCTTGATTTTTGGCCCTGTCACTTGTTCAACTCTGGGGGAGGCACTCGCTACAGGCAGTTCTGCCTTTTGCATCCCTCACTCACATAGAAAAAATAAATAATAATACATACTATATTGAATACAGTATAACACATGCAAATATTTCCGAGTGTAAGTCTCCAGGTCTCCGTTTTACCTGCATCTCTTTAATCACAAAAGTTAGTTTTTTGACGAGAGTGATCATGTAGGGAGTAAGTTTTCCGATCATGGGAAGTTACGCCAGGAGAGGAGGGGGTGGAGGAGGAGGAGGTTATGAGGGAGGGGGAGGAGAAGAGGGGGAGGAGAAGCGGAGGAGAGGAGGAAGGGGGAAGGGGAGGAGGGGGAGGAGGAGAGGAGGTAGGGGTGTAAGGTTAAGAGGACTGCAGCTTCAACTTATCTTGTCACCTTTATACTTGGTATTTACAAAAATATAATATTGAATACACGCACATTATATAAATATATATACTGTATAGATAGATAGATAGATAGATAGATAGATAGATAGATAGATAGATAGATAGATAGATAGATAGATAGATAGATAGATAGATAGATAGATAGATAGTCAGTCAGTCATAATTTTATTTCATAAAAAGACATATACATACACTTTTTACAGAGTTATTTACGTAATCTACATTAAGCTAAAAGTCCTTAGCGCATAGTTGGTTCTGTGTTCTGTACATAAACAATTCTTGATCTGATAGCATTGATATAATTTAGCAATAAGTTAGTAAATCCATACTCATGTAGGATTATTTTTTCAACATCCTTTACAAGAAAAGATCTATGTAACATGTAATACATGTTCTTCTCTATAAAACTACATGGCTTTATGATATTTCTATATACAAATCTTATTTTCATCCAGTTAACCAAATGCCTAAACACCATCACTCCACATTCTCTACAAGCACTGTGGTTGCTCTCCCAGTACTTCATATTCAATATTTTTTATTGCCTTGTGGTATCCAATGGAAAACTGCTTAAACGGTATATAACATTTTCTATTATTAAACCAAAGTTCAGCGCCATAAAAATTCAAACAGTAGCTTTGAAATAAATTTAAAAATACTTCAGTACTCGTGTTGCTAAACTTTCTTAAAAGACAATTAAACTCATTGTAAAACTTATTTCTGCATCTTATCATATCCAAGTCATTATTAAGATTACAATCAATTATAAAACCCAAATATTTGTATTCAGAAACAATATTTAATTTGTTATTGTCTAAATATATGAAAGGATTCATTTCCTGTCCATACTTATATTTAAAGATCATACATACTGATTTTGCAGAGTTAATAGATAAGTCTAGTTGTTTAATTTCATGATCCATAATATCTATCAATGTTTGCAGACCTCTAACCGAAGGAGCCAATATTACAAGATCGTCTGCATAGGCGATCACATTGCTGACTTGTAAACCTAGTCTACAGCCTGCATTACTTGCAGATAATTTACTTAATAAGTCATCAATATAAATTGAAAACAATAAGGGAGATAAAACCCCACCCTGTCTCACTCCATTTTTCATAGTCCATTCAGTTGAAATTGAATCTTTAAATTTGACAACAACATGTTGGTTTCTGTAAAAGTAAAATAAAATATTAACCAAGAAATTTGGTAATCCTAGTTTTAAAAGCTTATTTGCAAGTTTGAAATGATTCACCTTATCAAAAGCTTTTGTCAGGTCAATAAAACATGAAAAAACATTAGATCCCTCCGTGGTGTACCTTAAAATAGTTTCCTTGAGAATTAAACATGCAGTAGAAGTAGAATACCTCTCTCTAAATCCATGCTGCCTATCATTTAAACTAACATATCTTAAAATGTTGTACTTCAAGCAGTATTCAAATACCTTCAATAATATTGGCGATAACGTAATTGATCTATAATTATCAAGTGATGTATTATCTTTATACTTATCTTTCAATAAGGGTACCATAATTCCAAAGTTCATTCTTACAGGCATACAACCATGCCTGTATGGTTAGATAGATAGATAGATAGATAGATAGATAGAGAGAGAGAGAGAGAGAGAGAGAGAGAGAGAGAGAGAGAGAGAGAGAGAGAGAGAGAGAGAGAGAGAGAGAGAGAGAATCAAGACTGCTATTGTAATAACGACGGAGATAATTTAATAAGTAAGTAAGCTCGATAATGTGCTGGGGGCATGGAGGCGATTACTTCGTGGTCACCACTTCTGGAATCAAGCTTTATGCCGATAGCAATACAGATAAAGATTTCAGGTAGCTTAAACGGAAGGAGAGATCTTAAGTAGTTTAAGGGGGGATGGTTCACTTGTTGGTCGATTTTTTTGTTTCGTGTATTTATTATGTTGTCTAGTTTACTCCTAGACCTCCTTCAAACTTGAACAAAAAACAGGACCTCCCTTTCAAGATACATTTGTAAATTTTTCGGTAGAAAAATTTCCCGGCCGATGGCCGGTTCCTATTGAATTACAGGCTCGCTTTCGCTCGCCATGGAAAAAATCGACACCTAAATGACGTGAAAAGTCTAAATACTGACAAAGAAATGGGGTGAAAGGTCTTAAAATCGCCATACTAATAGGGCAAACATCTAAAAACCTGAAAACGAATGGGGCTGAACATGAGGAAGAAGAGGACCCAGAAAAACGACCCACTCCCCTTAAACGAAAAGCTAATTGGATGAGACCCTTGCCCGGAAGCTCAAATTACAAGCCAATCACAGGAATGGCAGATTATATTAAAGACGCAAAAACCACCCAAAACAGTGATGGCCTTGTACAGTCGGTCAAATAAGTCGTGTCACCGCTGTCATTACGTTTTGCTTGCTGTATGCTGTATTAAGGGGACTCATCTCGTTTTTTTTTTCTCTCTCTCCCTCTTTCTCTGGGTTGTATCCATTCGGCCCCATTCAGCCTACTGTTTTAAGACTTTTATCCGCATCCAGGTGTAAAAAAAATCCTGGCGAGCGGTAGCGAGCCAGCATATTTTTGTAATGATGCTTTTGACAGCAGGCATAGCTATGTACACTTCGCCGGATTTCTCCATACAATGCTTGTTCGCTATCGCTCGCCAGGAAGAAATCAACACCTGGATGAGGATGAACGTCTTAAAACAGTAGGCTGAATGGGTCAGAGTGGATAAAGGCCAGAGAAAGAGAGAAAAGGAGAAAAAAAGCAGGTCACCCCTTTTATAAGTCTGTCAGATGTTTAATAGGGTGTGTAAAGATAGGGACATGTTTGTATATCTCACTCGAAACGATGAATTAATGCTCATATCGTGCTGATACCAATTATTGATCGAAATATACTTGGTGCCTTAGCGACATCACTTATTTGGGCAACTGTACATAACCAAAATAGTGATGTCGCGGCACCAATCGATCGATAATTGGTATGAGCACAATCTAAGCATGAAGTCATCGTTTCGAGTGAGATACAGTATACAAACATGCTCCTATCTTTACCCACCCTATTCAACATCTGACAGACATTAATACAGCCAAACGTAATGAAAACCGTACATAGTCAAAATAGGGGCGAGTATAAACGAGAATGCCAGGCGAATTCAGAGTAGAAGTTAAGAAAACATATTATAATTAACCCTCTCCGACATATTATAATTAACCAAGAAACGGAGGAGGTATAGCCAAGACTTATAACTCTGTCTTAACCCCTATCTGTGTTGGTGGTGTAATGGTTTAGATGCTTATGGTCTGGGTGTGGTGTCCTGAGTTCGAATCCCGGGAGGACCATAATATGCTTTCATAAGTATATTCAAGTACATTGGGTTTAGTAATGGATGATTAATGTTAAGAACGGGGTCGCTCTACTTTTCACACATTTCCAACTTCTCGGTGTTGATTCGCTTGTGCTACTTTTGCTTGTTACTTAATTATCTGTGTGTGGTCTTTTTGGTCCACATGATTCATCCCATTAGTTTAGCGATTTTAAGACGTTTCACCTCATTAGTTTACCGATTATAAGAAATTTCACCTCATTAGTTTTCCGAATTTAAGACGTTTCACCTCATTAGTTTGCCGATTATAAGACGTTTCACTCAATTCAGGTGTCGATTATTTTCTAGGCGAGCGATAACAAGCAAGCAAGAGAAACCGGCGTTTTATTAATAGAGGGAAACAACAGACACAATCATGGGGATAGGACACAGACTTTCAACCCTTCTGTACCGGCGAAATCTTTTATATTTTATTCTAGCTACGTTAAGACGATTTTGCGCAGCCTATGAAAGATTTGTGGTAGCAAAAACGGTTAATTAAGATAGTACTAAGCCTCTTCTTTGCCGGAACTGAATAAAATCGTCTGTCAGTAGCTAGCACAAAATGAAAAGGACAGAACTGGTACTGAATGGGTTAAGCGCGGTTGAACGTATGAGAACTAAGATAAAAATACTAAAACAAAGGGAAGGGTGAAGGGAGAAGCGAGGAACGAGGGACAGAGCAAGATGATGGGATAACATGCAGGGGGTATAATGGGACTGAAGGTCTAATTGAGACCAGGGGTAAGGCAGTGTATAGGGAGGATAGTTACATAGATACACAGACTAAACAGACCTTGCGGTCCCTACTAGGTAGTCCGGGCTTAATACTAAAATAGAAATTCCTACAAAGTGGAAGGCAAGGATAGCAAAGTAGAAGGCTCTCTCCCCACCCACCTATCACTCCGACCGTTGGTCGGCCTGAAATTTAGCTGGGGAAACAAGTCCCCCATCAGAATGCGAAAAACTTCTACTGGGAAATTTATAGTAAAGAACGAAGTTGATTAATATTATATACTACTGATGCTTAACTTTGTTTTAACCTATATTAACCTATTCCCACCTCAAAATAGATGTCTAGACTTCTTTTGAATGTGTCAATTGTCTTACATTGTACCACTTTCTCTGGCAATTTGTTCCACTCGATGACCACACTGTAGGTGAAGAAGTGCTTTGTGACATCCAGATTCGCCCTCCTGGTTTGTAATTCCATTCCATTTCCCCGAGTTAATGAAATATCTATATTGAAAAGTGAATCTACATCAATGTTGTCAAATCCCTTTAGTATCTTGAAACACTCGATTAATTGACCTTGCCATCTTCTTTTCTTAAGTGAAAACAGATTTAATTTGTTCAGCCTTTCATGATAAGATATATTTCTTAGTGACGGAATCAATTGTCACTCTACGCTGCACCGACTCGAGCTTCTCAATGTCCTTGCTCAGATAAGGAGACCAAAATTATAATATTAGTAATAAACGGTTTATTTTAATAATGGCAGCCAGAAAAGCTTATAATACACATTTTACAATTAGGTGAACATGAAAAAAAAATGCATCATATTAATTTAAATTAATATACACGTATACAAACATATCTACATATAATACACTAATACACACGCTCGAATACATATACACACATACTTATACATGTGCCTATACAACGTGTATACAGAGATATCGATATTTCTACACATACATATACATACATACATACATACATACATACACACTTTCACACACATATCTTCATATATATATATATATATATATATATATATATATATATATATACCTATCAACGAGCATAATTATATGAACGGAAACACATACTAGCGTGAATAATTTCTAACATGCGTATTAAAAATAATCAATAGCAACAGAGAGAACAAAGATAAAACAAAAGCTAGCAGGCAAAAGGACATGTATAAGATGGAAGGTAAAGCCGTAATGATACAAGCTACAGTCGGAGTAACGAAGAGAGGGGGGGGGGAGGGGGGGTCTAGCTCATATTACGGACATAAATCAACTGACCACCCCCCTCTCTTCCTCATAATCTCTCTCTCTCTCTCTCTCTCTCTCTCTCTCTCTCTCTCTCTCTCTCTCTCTCTCTCTCTCTCTCTCTGGAAACCAACCCTTTCCATATATATTCCAGTCTTGCTTAATCCAGAAGAAACTCATTCGCCGTGTGTTAGTCAAGGATTCACAAACCAATCAAGATAATAAAGAAGTTCGACGAAGATTGCAGGAGAGCCGTTTCAAGGGTTGCACAAGAACAAAGTACAGTCGCAAACCCTTCCAACTTACCCAGCATAATTAGCTCGCCAGGATGAAATCGACACCTGGATGGGGATAAACGTCTGAAAACAGTAGGCTGAATGGGGCCGAATGGATACAAGCCAGAGAAAGAGAGAAAAGGAGAGAAACAAAGCAGGTCACCCCCCTGAAGATAATTTATAAATGATCAACAGTGATAACATTGTATTATTGTAATAAGCTCGTCGCCTCACTGCATTCCATTGTCCCATTCCGGTGCGGAATGGGACAACGGAATGCAGTGACGTCCTTTTCATTATATTCTGGCAACTATTAAATGATTTGATTAAGTTTAGGAAGGACCTCTAACCATTATACAGCCACAGACTATCTTAATGATACTTTTCAGCTATTACAGATCCTTCCTAAGCTTAATCAAATCGTCTAATGGTTGCCAAAATGTGATACAAAGAACGTCACCGATACTGACTGGGATATGCATGTACGGTTGCGCTAATAAGTCATGTCCCAGCTGTCATTTCGTCTGGCTGGCTCTGTGCTGTATTGATGTCTGTCAGATGTTGAATAGGGTGGGTACGTTTAGGAACATATTTGTATATTTCACTCGATATGAAGAAATGAAGTTTAGATATTGCGGATACCAATTATATCGATCAAAACATACTTGGTGCCGAGTCATCACTTATTAGCGCGACTGTACACCTGTCAGCCAGATTACTTAACCCCTTCTATACCGCCGACGTCTTTTTTATTTGATTTCAGCTACATCTAGACGATTTTATGAAGCTTGGGAAAAATATAATATAGCTGAAAGGATTAATTGAGATATGTTGTAGCTTTATAATGGGTAGACGTCTTTCCTAAGCTGTGCAAAAGTCGTCTAATAGTTGCCAGAATAAAACGAAAATACATCACCGGTACAGAAGGGGTTAAGGGAGGATGGTTGGTTTTTCTGACCCCCCCCCCTTCTCCCTCATCTTTATCCCCATTCGTTTTCAGATTTTAAGACGTTCGGCCCCTTAGTTTGGCGCTTTCAAGACCTTCCGCGCCATTTCTTTGTCGATATTAAGACCTATCGTGCCATTTAGGTGTCGATATTTTTCCCTGTCGAGCGATAGCGAGACTGTAATTCAGGAGGAACCGACCAACAATATACCTGGACATGGGTAGACAATGATAGACTCTTCAATTGCCGACTTGCGAGTTTCATTCTATAAGGAAGTTGGAGCTGTAGACATCGATATTTAACAGAATGTACAGCTAATAATACAGTCTTAGTACATAATATAAACACTGTACATAAAACCCACTCCAACATACCATTTATCCATCAGCAACCTACATTAGTATTGCATTGCAGTTGCATATCGATGTTTTACAGCTCCAACTTCCTTATAGCCTGAAACTCGCAAGTGGTCAATTACCCCCTTTCCACACCCATTATATTTTGTTTTATAGGGCAGCCTCGTATGATGTTCCTCTTACCTACATTACCAATCCCCCGCCGTCGATCCAGCTGCCACTCATAAATCCCTAAATCCCTCCATAGCGCCCCTGAAAGCGTCCCATTAAGGGGGTAGTAGCTGGTTTGTGGGTCTATTAATTAATTTATTAATATTTTTTTTTAGTTTCCTCCCTAGACCTCCACCAACCTTTAAAAAAAACACTCCCTAGACCTCCCTTCAAGATAAATTTGTACATTTTTCGACAGAAAAATATTCCGGCCGAAGGCCGGTTTCTCTTAAAATTACAGGCTCGCTATCGCTCGCCAGGAAAAATATCGACACCTAAGCGGCACGAAAGGTCTTGATATTGATATAGAAATGGGACGACAGGTTTTAAATACGACAAACAAATGGGGCGAACGTCTTAAAATTTGAATACCAACGAGGCTAAACATGAGGGAGAAAGGGGACCAGGAAAACGGCCCATCTCCCCTTAAGCGGATAGAGCACCTGATATCCAGCCCTCGTGTCCAGTGCTCTCGTGTGTGTGTGTGTGTGTGTGTGTGTGTGTGTGTGTGTGTGTGTGTGTGTGTGTGTGTGTGTGTGTCAAGGTTAACCCCTTCTTTACCGATTGCGTCTTTGTAACTTATTTTGGCTACTATTAGACGATTTTATTCAGTTTCAAAGGGGCCTTCAGTAATTAAAAAGCTTCGAATGATCTCACTCGACCTTTATTAACACCAAACCTCCTTCTCAAACTGCACAACATCGTCTAAATATAGCTAGCATCATATTAAAGAGACGTCGCCGGTACAGAAGGGGTTAAGACGTACAAGTTGAAGTTTAATGTCCATTGTGTTACGCATGAAAATAAATGTTAAACTCTATATTTGTTAGGAAATCTTAATCTTCATAGAGGAAACTTGACCCCTTTAGATACTCAAGATTAAAACGAAAATTCTAACAAGTCGGCTATCTAGTCCCCAATCATGAACATTGGATAATTAATAAGGAAGTGGAGAAAAACTTGCAAAATAATATCCTTGGGCTGAAGAATACCGTCACAAAATAATATCCTTGGGCAGAAGAATATCGTCACAAAATAATATCCTTGGGCAGAAGAATACCGTCACAAAATAATATCCTTGGGCTGAAGAATACCGTCACAAAATAATATCCTTGGGCAGAAGAATACCGTCACAAAATAATATCCTTGGGCTGAAGAATACCGTCACAAAATAATATCCTTGGGCAGAAGAATACCGTCACAAAATAATATCCTTGGGCAGAAGAATACCGTCACAAAATAATATCCTTGGGCTGAAGAATACCGTCACAAAATAATATCCTTGCGCAGAAGAATACCGTCACAAAATAATATCCTTGGGCAGAAGAATACCGTCACAAAATAATATCCTTGGGCAGAAGAATACCGTCACAAAATAATATCCTTGAGCAGAAGAATACCGTCACAAAATAATATCCTTGGGCTGAAGAATACCCTCACAAAATAATATCCTTGGGCTGAAGAATACCGTCACAAAATAATATCCTTGGGCAGAAGAATACCGTCACAAAATAATATCCTTGGGCTGAAGAATACCGTCACTAAATATTCAGAATGGTCAAGAGTGGAGCACCATTTTGCACCTTTTCAGATCTGACAAGAGTGTTACACTTTGTTGCTAGCTATTACCAGTCGACTCAATTTAGCTCAGGACGAATCGATCATAGTGTAAATGTTGAACAATACCCCAATACCGAAGATGATACATAGGTAGCGCTAACGAACTTGACCTCTTCGTAACTCAAAAGGACCTTGAGCAAACTGGCTGTAAATGTCCACACCTCTTTCCTGGTGGACTCTTCCCAAATGATAAAAATGTCAGCCCGATTGCTTTCATTCATGTTGCATTATACAAAGTTAAAGGGGTCCAGATTATTATCAAGTTCGTTGGTGCTACCTTTACTTATTATGGAGAATATATTCCCAGCCCAGATGGCGGGATAAACATATTATTGTGATGCCACGACAAGTCCACTTCACCAGGAGTCCTACTCATCTGAAAGGGAGATGGGACGTTTTTCTGGTCCCCCTTCTTCCTAATGTTTAGCTCCATTAGTTTTCAAATTATAAGACGTTTGGCCCATTAGTTTGGCGATTTTAAGACCTTTCGCCCTATTTCTTTGTCAATATTAAGACTTTTCATGTAATTTATGGGTCGATGTTTTCTTGGCGAGCGATAGCGAGCCTGTAATTTAAGAGAAATCGGCCTTCGGCCAGGACATTTTCTATCGAAAAATGTGCAAATCTATCTTGAAGGAGGGTCTTGGTCGGGTGTTTCTTAAGCTTGATGGAGGTCTAGGGAAGAAAATAATAACATGATACAATAAATACATAAATGAGCCAATAAATACATAAATGAGCCAATAAATACATAAATGAGCCAATAAATACATAAATGAGCCAATAAATACGCCCGGACTCCAAAGAGAGTTGAACCTTGTTGTGTTATCAAAATAAAGGGGCATCCATCCGTCATGTGGGTAAAACGTCTCCATTCAAGTATTCATTGCACTGTGAATATTATATTACTTAATATATAGCGGCGTGAATTACAACCAGACCATTTATATTCAGACCACTCTTAAGGGGAGGTTTCTAGTTTGTTTCCTACTTCTCCAGCAATCTTAAAATGTCACCCCCTTGACCCCCTTTCAAGATAAATTTGTACATTTTTCGGTAGAAAAATGTCCCGGCCGAAGGCCGGTTACTCTTAAATTACAGGCTCGCTATCGCTCGCCAGGATAACATCGACACCTAAATTGCACGAAAGGTCTTAAAATTGACAGAATAGGGCGGAAATTCTTAAAATCATCAAACTAATGGGGCAAACGTCTTAAAATCTCAAAAGCAATGGGGCTAGACATGAGGGAGAAAGGGGTCAATAAAAAAATCCCTCAAGTGGAGACCTCCCCTTAAGCCGGAGTCACACGAGCCCCTTTTTCGAGCAATTTTGACTAGCAATTATGGCCTGCAATTAAGCTTATAAAATTAAACCATATCAGAAATATCAGAATCCAAATGTAATCCCATAACCCTCCTTGACAGAAGTTTGTTATTTATGGTAGAATAATACTCCTGGCAAAAGGCCGGTTCCTGCTAAATTACAGGTTCCCTAACGTTCGCCAAGAATAAATGGACACCTAAATGGCACGAAAGGTTTTACTGTTGACAACGGAATGGGGCGAAAGGTCTTAAAATCGCCAAACTAATAAGGAGAACATCTTAAAATCTCAAAACCCATGGGGCTAAACACGAGGGAGAAGGGAGCCGAGGGATACTGTGACACCCCTGGGACCCACTAATAATAAATGTCTTGCCCCCTCCATTAATATCCTTAGTCTCCTCCCCCATTTTCTTTATTGGCCGCAAATAGGAAAACGGGTGGATAGGTCGGGGAGAGGGGGAACTAATTTAAGGGACAATTTGTTATTCTCTCTCTGTATAGCCCCCTCGAAGGACGGGAAAGGGGCACCAATAGACTCCCCCCGGGGTGATTTATAGCTTAGTCTGATCCATATTTAAACAGTATATATATATATATATATATATATTATATGCTATATACTGCAAAACTAATGGGTACAAACATGAAGGAGAAGGGGGTCCATAAAAAGCGAGTACCTCCCCTTTAACGTACTTAGTAGCTATATGAATACAACTAATTAATGGCAATGAGAAGCATTGGAGTTTTATATAATGTGTATGAAAGGGACACAAGGCAAACCTGACTTTATTTGTCTATGTGTATCAAGGACACAAAAGGCAATGCAGGCTGTAACAAGGCCCCCCCCCCCCAAGTTGAAAGAGCGATACAAAATAACTTATTTATTGTTTTTGTTTTGAAAGAAGTGGGTGTGGGTGGGAAGGGAAATTGTTAAAAGGCGGGTGCCACATACTCTCCGTAAGGAAGGAGGTATACGCTGACAAAGTTCTGAAGAACACTTATCATTCTTATAACGGTAGATGAATGAGAGAGATGCAACATTGCCGCGTGTAGAGAAACGGTACATTTCTACTTCTTTAGTTTAAAAGGGGTAAGGGTTTCACTGCTCTTACGGTACATACAGTAATACTACGTATTGTCAGTGATATTCGGTCGTCTAACCTTAAGGGGGTGACCTGTTTTTTATTTTTCTCCTTTCCTCTCTTTCTCTGGCTTGTATCCATTCGGCCCCATTCAGCCAACTATTTTAAGACGTTTATCCCCATCCAGGTGTCGATTTCTTGCTGGCGAGCGATAGCGAGCCAGCATTATATGAAGAGATCCGGCTTCGCCGGAGAAATTGAAAAATGTACGGTACAAATTTAGCCTGCTGTCAAAAACATTTTAAAAATATGCTGGCTCGCTACCGCTCACCAGTAAAACATTGACACCTGGATGGGGATAAACTTCTTAAAACAGTAGGCTGAATGGGGCCAAATGGATACAAGCCAGAGAAAGATAGAAAAGGACAGAAAAAAAACAGGTCACCCCTCTTAAGGTATACATAGTTAACTAGTTGCTGACATTTAAATCAGATCTCATTTCAAAGTTATCATGACCAAACAAAACTAACATTGCTCAATTACAGTTGCTTAATCAATAGTCTCAAATTGATTAGCCCAAGTTAATCAGAAACGCACTATCCAGTTCGGCTGACATTTACACATGTTGGATTGGTTTCGTGATTGATTCTGAGAACAAACTTAACTTTCATGAACTCATTGGTGGGTGGTATTTTTGCACAGATAAATAAGCCCACCTCGCTTGTTTTTGGGTTTTTTTTTCTCTTTCTCTCCCTCTCTTTTTGGCTTGTATCCATTCGGTCCCATTCAGCCTACTGTTTTAAGACGTTTACCCCATCCAGGTGTCAATATTTTCCTGGCGAGCGGTAGCGAGTCAGCATATATATACAGTATATATTTGTTTTACAGCAAGCTAAATTTGTACATTTTTCGATTAAAAAAATTCTCCGGCGAAGACGGATTTCTCCATACAATGCTGGGTCGCTATCGCTCGCCAGGAAAAAATCGACACCTGGATGTGGATAAACGCCTTAAAACAGTTGGCTGAATGGGGCCAAATGGATACAAGTCAGAGAAAGAGAGAAAAGGAGAGAAAGATAAAAAAAAAAGCAGGTGAGCCCCCTTAATTCTATCGCCTAACCAAGTCTCTCCCCTCGCATTGAAAATTAGCACTTGAGAGTCTGCCATATATAAATACAAAATATTGATTTACCTGCTTATTCTAGCTAAAGCATAAAGAAACTTAATTTTAGGGGGATGACCTGTTTTTCTTCTCTCCTTTTCTCTCTTTCTCTGGCTTGTATTCATTCAGCCCCATTTAGCCTACTGTTTCAAGACGTTTATCGTCATCCAAGTAGTCGATTTCTTCCTGGCAAGCGATAGCAAGCTAGCATTGTGTGGAGAAAGCCATAGATATTTGCTGCAAATAACCCTCTCCACCCACCATCAAAAGTTTGATGGAGGTCTAGGGAGGAAACTATATATATATAAAAAAAAAAAAAAAAAAAAAAAAATCGACCAAGAAATGAACCATCCCCCCTTTGTAACGCTTCTACTTACCCAACATACTTAAGACAAAACTTATGTACACCCTGTCTACTAAAATATACATCAACAGGATCATTTCAATCACTCGCTACGCCTCTACGCATTTTCTCTTCTCTTCTACATAAAATAGGTTACCTTGAAGTCCTCAATAGATTATTATGAAGCCTAAACAACTTTAAGTGACTGGAGTTCTCGAAGAAAGGCTCCAGTCCTGACGTTATTCTTGACTTACAGTGTGCTGGCTTAATAATCCAATACGGTTGATAGCCTCTGATATCTTATTTTAACTAACTATCTATCCTAAACTTTAAACAAGCCCTCCACCTTTTACTCCTCTACTTTGACCTTTCTTTCCTCTTTTCCTTCTCTCTAATTCTTAAGGGGAGGCTTTTAGTTCGTTCCCTAGAATTCCATCAAGCTTAAAATTACACCCCCTAGACCCCCTTTCAAGATAAATTTGTACATTTTTCGGTAGAAAAATGTCCCGGCCAAAGGCCGGTTCCTCTTAAATTACAGGCTCGCTATCGCTCGCCAGGATAAAATAGACACCTAAATGGCATGAAAAGTCGTAAAATTTACAGAAATGGGGCAAACTTTCTTAAAATCACCAAACTAATGGGGCAAACGTCTTAGAATATCAAAAGCAATGGGACTAAACATGAGATAGAAAGGAGTCCAGAAAAAAATCCCTCAAGTGGAAATCTCCCCTTAAGAGACTTCTCACCTCTCCAACCTGTCTATCCCGCCTCAACTTTAACTATAACTTAACCTAACATACCTTAACTTGAGGGGGTAGTGCTTGTTTTTTGTTGGGCTATTTATACATATATTATTTTATATTGAGTTTCCTCGCCAAGCTTTAATAAAACACCCTCTAGACCCCCTTTCAAGATAATTTTGTAAATTATTGGGTAGAAAAATTTCAGGGCCGAATGCCGATTTCTTCTAAAATTACAGGCTCGCCAGGAAACAATCGACACCTAAATGGCACGAAAGGTCTTAATGTTAACAAATCATTGGGGCGAAAGGTCTCAAAATAGCCAAACTAACGGAACGAAAGTCCTAAAATCTAAAAACTAACATTCTAAACATGAGGGAGAAGGGGGTCCAGAAAAAGCATGTACCTCCCCCTTAACCTATTCACCAAAAAAACGGCAATATAATTATATACATAAACAAGATTAATTCAATCAGTCGCTACTCCTCCACGCGTCCCTCCTGCGGCGAATTTGTCACCTGGGAGTCCTCAGTACATTATTATGAGGGGTCTTGGGAAAGGAAACATCAGGTCTGGCGGGGTCGATCGATGTCTGTGGGGGCGTGTTTACATCCTAGGTGTACAGGTGTGTTTCTGTTTGTGTGGAGGGAGTACCTGTGTGTGCGTGTATGTGTGTCAAAGGAGTACAAAGGAGTACAAAGGAAATCAAGCAACAACAGGTCTAATGACCCTTCTAGGCTGCTTGTCCTCCAAAACACTGAGGATCAAGTGTCCAAACAGTGGTTTAGAGTGGGTAAGGGAACATTGGAAAGGGAACTACTGCCCTGGAACTAATGTCCGTGGCAGGACTAGGAAGTTAGTAGGGGACATATGGGTTAGTAACTGAGGGGAGGATAAAATAAAGTTATTCATTTACAAACGCAGTCAGTCGCGGGTTTGATGCGAGATATTTGTCTAGGCGGAGTTTAAATGAATCAACGGTGTTGCAGTCTATAACGTCTCGGGGAAACCCCTTCCACAAGTTGACAACTCGATTGAAGAAGAAATTCTTAGATTCGTGTGAGTTAAAAGATTTACCAATAATTTTGCAACCGTTTCCCCGCGTGTAATTAGATTGGTTGATAGTGAAGTACTTACTACAGTTCATATTGTCGATGCCTTTGATGATTTTGAACACTTGAATTAAGTCACCTCTTAATCTGCGCTGGGCTAAAGGAAATATATTTAATTCTCTAAGACGCTCTTCGTATGGTTTGTTCTTTAGGCTAGGTATCATTTTGGTAACTCTACGTTGAACTTGTTCTAGCTTGTTTATGTCTTTTTGGTAATAAGGGCACCAGGATTGAACGCAGTATTCCAGAAGAGGGCGGACTAAGGAATTGTAAAGGGTTAGGATAACGTCTTTGGATTTATGCTCAAATGACCTGCCTATAAAGCCAATTATTTTGTTTGCCTTCTTAACAACTTCTGAACATTGTTGACTCGGTTTTAGGTTACTCGATATTGTTACTCCCAGATCGGTTTCTCTGTTTACATTCTTAAGCTGAGTGCCATTCATCGAATAGTTTGCTTTCTCATTTAGGTATCCGATATGTAGTACTTTACATTTATCCGCATTGAAACTCATTTGCCAAATTTGGGCCCAATGTGACAATTTATCTAGATTGTGTTGTATATCGTCAACTTGATGTTTTGAGAGTACGCTATTTGCAATTTTTGTATCGTCAGCAAATTTTGAGATTGTACAGGTGAGACCCTCATCTATGTCGTTGATGTAAATTAGAAAGAGAATTGGTCCTAGTACCTATCCCTGGGGTATCCCGCTACTTACATTGGTCCATTTAGATGTCTTACCGTTTATGACAACTCATTGCTTTCTGTCGCTGAGCGAATTTTCTATCCATTTCAACACACCGTCTTGTATTCCATGCGCTTTTAGTTTTAGCAGTAAATGTTTGTGGGGAACTTTGTCAAAGGCCTTTTGAAAATCAAGGTATATAATATCTACAGCTTTACTCTCATCGTAGAGGTTGAGGATATCGTGGAAGAAGTCTAAGAGGTTTGTTAAACAGGAACGTTTTTTACGAAAGCCGTGTTGAGTATCTTTAAGTATGTTATTTTCCTCTAAGTGATTTACGAGTCTTGTCTCTTATGACCGTTTCTAGCATTTTACATACAACTGAGGTTAAGCTAATTGGACGATAGTTACTGGATAGGGATTTGCTGCCTTTTTTGAATATCGGTGTTACGTTGGCTATCTTCTACTGATCAGGCATAGTTCCAGACTGCAAGGATTCATTGAATAATAATGTCAGTGGTTTGGAGAGCTCATCCTTAGCTTCCTTTAGAACTCTAGGCGAGATTGTATCAGGTCCAGGCGTTTTATTTACCTTGAGTTTATCTAAACAATTCAATACTTCTCTCTCTGTAACGGTGATATTGCTTAGAACATCTGAATTATCAATCTGAATCGGCGATGGTGTAGGGATATCACTGAGGTCTTCTGTTGTAAAAACTGATGCAAAGAAGGTATTGATGTAGTATGACTTTATAAGCCCTGCATTTATATTGCCATACATATATCTCACTGCTTATATGCCTTTATCCCTGTAACTTTTAAACTCTCAACATTATTATTAAACATTCTTCATTTATTAAACTCCCTATAAATAAAAGTTAGTGGAGATCCAAATAGACACTATTAATGAAATCTCTACTCATGTTAACGACTTACAATCTCTCATGAGTAAAGCGGAATCTACCATTAATGAACTCTCTGATATTACCTCATTTCTTGAAAACATTCTAGAAATCTCTACCCAACTTGACAACATTTATTTTATCTCTATGAAATTAGAGTCAGACTTTAGTAGACTCTTAAACGCCCTCAACGATGCTGAACACGGTATAGTGAGCTCAGATCTTCTTCCCTTGAGTAGTCTGAGGAAAATCATCACTCAGGCCGGCAATGACTTCCGCCTCTTACCAGTGTTCCCACTTGACCAAATTGAACTATTATATGGATATATAGATGTCCACATGTATAACTATGAATATATGCTTATTATTCCATTTGCATCATCCATTTCTTTTGCCCATTACATGATCACTCCTTTCCCCTTTTTTCTCAACAATCAATTAGTTTCTCTGGACAACTCCTTCAGCAACTTGTTCATCTCCACTTCCGAGAATCACCACGCCTGGTTGGATGATTATTCATTCTCTACTCTCTGTCACTCCCCTATTATATCCCAGGCCATTTGCCCAGCCTTTGCTCTCAAGTTAATCCCCTTCCATGCTGACGGCTGTGCTAGTGCCTTGATTCACAATAATTCCATTATAGAACATTGCCAGTTCAAGGAAGTTGCTAAGAAACCCTTCTATCATGCTCATGTGTCTCACTCTCATCACCTTTATTTCCCTTCTGACACTACCATCTCCATCTCCTGTCAGAATGATATTCCATCTTCTGATCAGGTAATTTCTGGTCTCATCGTTATCCCTGACACTTGCTCTATCACCTCTTCCAAGGTAACCATTTACCCCACAAATTACCACCTTACTGAACTCTATCAACTATACAACGTGAACGATATGTTTCTCGCTCTCCCAAATATCTCAGCTAATATATCTAAACTTCACATCAACTCACCTGATTTAAAAACCTTTCAATTGATCAACAAGTCAATTCTACCTATGGATTTTGTTAAATACTATCACCCTTACATTGCCATCCCAGCGATTGGTACTCCTATGCTCATTATCATCATCATCCTAGGTGTCACTTGGATTGCTCTTTCTCGCCTGAATCTTCGCATTGCTGCTCTTGAAGCCTACGCGAGGAATAGAGCACTTTAAGTTCTTTCTTTTTTTTGGATATATTTCTTTATATGTATATATATTTATATCGTCAGTGGAACAGCTTAGGGTATTATTTCTTTCCACTGTCAGATGATAAATTGTATTACTATATAAGTTTACACCTGCCATGTGTTATATATAGCAGTTGTAATCTTCTCCTTATACTCAACTATATATTTATATTATTTAACATAAACCTTTATTCTAATTTGTTGGTAGCTCACACCCTTGATCTAGGTCTAATGGACAATTTTGATACGGTGTGATGTGTCAACAGACTAGTCATTTTTTTTTTACTATAGTTGATCATGGTGAGATCAATTCTTTTACCCCACGGCGAATGTAGTATGACTTTATAAGCCCTGCATTTATATTGCTATACATATATCTCACTGCTTATATGCCTTTATCCCTGTAACTTTTAAACTCTCAACATTATTATTAAACATTCTTCATTTATTAAACTCCCTATAACTTTATCTATCTCTTTAACATATAATATATTTGTTGTTACTTCCACTTAAATCAACACCCATTTCCTCTGTAAATGTAAACTGTATAAGGTATTTATCCGGTCATACGTCATACCAGAATGCTGAGTTGATGCTGTGTTGCTTCAGCATCCTTTAACCCAGTCGATGCCTTCTTACTCAGGCATCTTCAGTTAGACTTCAACAGACCTCAGCCAGAGAGAGTCAGAGCTCTTTACTCCCTCTAGACTCTAGACTCAGACTCATCCTCTATAGCCAAGCTCCTATATCCCCTAGATATATTAGATCACACAAGTCATATATCACCTTGCTCCTAAGGCTTTTATTACAAGCCTTATCATATATCTGTACTTATATACCTGTACGTTTATACTTATTATCACTTATCCAATAATTAATGTGTTGTGTTATTACCTATAATCCCCTATATACTTAACATATTATATTGAGGGCATTACTCACTTGTACTTCGTCTTTGGTGTATTCTCCATTTTCATCGACTAACGGTCCAACAGTTGAAGTAACTACTTTTTTCTTTCTGATATAACTATAGAATTATTTCGGGTTTGTTTTACTTTGATTCGCAATATGTAACTCTAGGGTATTTTTACTTTGCTTAATTAACTTTTTGGCTTTGCGTCGTAGCTCTACAAATTTCACCCGTTCTTCGTCATTTTGTGAGGATTTTAATCTATCATTAGCAAATTTTTTAGCAAGCAGGCAGTTTGAAATATCTTTATTCCACCATTTGGGCTTATTATTATGGCCTGGACGCCGTATTTTCGATGGTATGCAGTCTTGCACTGCTTTTAGGGAAGTGGTTTCGAATAACTTCCAAGATGTATTTATGTCGTTATTGTTAATTAAAAAGCTCCAGTCAGTTTCTTTAAACTTAGCTCTAAGTTTATGAAAGTTTGCTTTCTTGAAATTAGGGACTTTTTCGATGCTACTACAGTGTCTGGAGGGAGAGGGGGGAATGTCTGTTCTTGTGGGACGTGTTTACTTTTAAGATGTACAGTACAGGTGTGTGTGTGTGTGTGTATGGAGGGTGTTTACTCCATGTGTGCACTTCAGTATGTATGGAAGGGTGTACCTGGGTGTATGTGTGTGTGTATTACGTAGGTGTGTGTCTGTTTTTAGGCAAGTGTTCACTACTTAGATGTACAAGTGTGTGTATATGGAGGGAATATCTGTGTATGAGTGTTTGGGGGGAGTGTTTGTGTGTGTGTGTCCGTGTGTGAATACTCCTTGTGTGTACGTGTGTGTGTGTTTGTGGGAGGTGTATGTATGAGTGGTTAATATATGTCCAAAGTATGTGAACTATAATTACAGTTATTGTGACAGCAATAATATGATTAATTAAATAAAATGAATTCATGACTTTGTTGCCACATTTCAAGTGTAAAAGTGTCCATTAAGCCGGTATCACACGAGCTTTTATAGTCATCATTGGATGATCAAAAAAAATCTGGCAGCATTTCTGGAATATTTTACACTGGTATCGGAAACTAGACTGATGGTATATGAATTTAGGTGACCGAAATATTGTACACGTTTCCCTAAGAAGCTGCCAGACCAGTGTTGAGGATAAATGTTGAGGGAAAAAGCGCTCGTGTGATACCGGCATTATTCTATAATGTTATATTGACATATAGTTTGCCATAATTGCGTTACTCGAAAGAATATAATATGTTGTCATAGGTACTGTATATGTGTTTTAGTATGATTATAGTGTATGATCACGCCCCCACTCACTCTCACTCTCACTCTCACTAGCTTATAGGTGGGTCTCATGTTTTATTTATTTATATATTTATTTTTTTATTTTTTAAACTGCAAGGGGATCTAGGGAAGTAGGTAAACTGCAAGGGGATCTAGGGAAGTAGGTAAACTGCAAGGGGATCTAGGGAAGTAGGTAAGCTGCAAGGGGATCTAGGGAAGTAGGTAAACTGCAAGTTGATCTAGGGAAGTAGGTAAGCTGCAAGTTGATCTAGGGAAGTAGGTAAGCTGCAAGGGGATCTAGGGAAGTAGGTAAGCTGCAAGGGGATCTAGGGAAGTAGGTAAACTGCAAGGGGATCTAGGGAAGTAGGTAAACTGCAAGGGGATCTAGGGAAGTAGGTAAACTGCAAGGGGATCTAGGGAAGTAGGTAAACTGCAAGGGGATCTAGGGAAGTAGGTAAACTGCAAGGGGATCTAGGGAAGTAGGTAAACTGCAAGGGGATCTAGGGAAGTAGGTAAACTGCAAGGGGATCTAGGGAAGTAGGTAAACTGCAAGGGGATCTAGGGAAGTAGGTAAACTGCAAGGGGATCTAGGGAAGTAGGTAAACTGCAAGGGGATCTAGGGAAGTAGGTAAACTGCAAGGGGATCTAGGGAAGTAGGTAAACTGCAAGGGGATCTAGGGAAGTAGGCAAACTGCAAGGGGATCTAGGGAAGTAGGTAAACTGCAAGGGGATCTAGGGAAGTAGGTAAACTGCAAGGGGATCTAGGGAAGTAGGTAAACTGCAAGGGGATCTAGGGAAGTAGGTAAACTGCAAGGGGATCTAGGGAAGTAGGTAAACTGCAAGGGGATCTAGGGAAGTAGGTAAACTGCAAGGGGATCTAGGGAAGTAGGTAAACTGCAAGGGGATCTAGGGAAGTAGGTAAACTGCAAGGGGATCTAGGGAAGTAGGTAAACTGCAAGGGGATCTAGGGAAGTAGGTAAACTGCAAGGGGATCTAGGGAAGTAGGTAAACTGCAAGGGGATCTAGGGAAGTAGGTAAACTGCAAGGGGATCTAGGGAAGTAGGTAAACTGCAAGGGGATCTAGGGAAGTAGGTAAACTGCAAGGGGATCTAGGGAAGTAGGTAAACTGCAAGGGGATCTAGGGAAGTAGGTAAACTGCAAGGGGATCTAGGGAAGTAGGTAAACTGCAAGGGGATCTAGGGAAGTAGGTAAACTGCAAGGGGATCTAGGGAAGTAGGTAAACTGCAAGGGGATCTAGGGAAGTAGGTAAACTGCAAGGGGATCTAGGGAAGTAGGTAAACTGCAAGGGGATCTAGGGAAGTAGGTAAACTGCAAGGGGATCTAGGGAAGTAGGTAAACTGCAAGGGGATCTAGGGAAGTAGGTAAACTGCAAGGGGATCTAGGGAAGTAGGTAAACTGCAAGGGGATCTAGGGAAGTAGGTAAACTGCAAGGGGATCTAGGGAAGTAGGTAAACTGCAAGGGGATCTAGGGAAGTAGGTAAACTGCAAGGGGATCTAGGGAAGTAGGTAAACTGCAAGGGGATCTAGGGAAGTAGGTAAACTGCAAGGGGATCTAGGGAAGTAGGTAAACTGCAAGGGGATCTAGGGAAGTAGGTAAACTGCAAGGGGATCTAGGGAAGTAGGTAAACTGCAAGGGGATCTAGGGAAGTAGGTAAACTGCAAGGGGATCTAGGGAAGTAGGTAAACTGCAAGGGGATCTAGGGAAGTAGGTAAACTGCAAGGGGATCTAGGGAAGTAGGTAAACTGCAAGGGGATCTAGGGAAGTAGGTAAACTGCAAGGGGATCTCGGGAAGTAGGTAAACTGCAAGGGGATCTCGGGAAGTAGGTAAACTGCAAGGGGATCTCGGGAAGTAGGTAAACTGCAAGGGGATCTCGGGAAGTAGGTAAACTGCAAGGGGATCTCGGGAAGTAGGTAAACTGCAAGGGGATCTCGGGAAGTAGGTAAACTGCAAGGGGATCTCGGGAAGTAGGTAAACTGCAAGGGGATCTCGGGAAGTAGGTAAACTGGAAGGGGATCTCGGGAAGTAGGTAAACTGCAAGGGGATCTAGGGAAGTAGGTAAACTGCAAGGGGATCTAGGGAAGTAGGTAAACTGCAAGGGGATCTAGGGAAGTAGGTAAACTGCAAGGGGATCTAGGGAAGTAGGTAAACTGCAAGGGGATCTAGGGAAGTAGGTAAACTGCAAGGGGATCTAGGGAAGTAGGTAAACTGCAAGGGGATCTAGGGAAGTAGGTAAACTGCAAGGGGATCTAGGGAAGTAGGTAAACTGCAAGGGGATCTAGGGAAGTAGGTAAACTGCAAGGGGATCTCGGGAAGTAGGTAAACTGCAAGGGGATCTAGGGAAGTAGGTAAACTGCAAGGGGATCTAGGGAAGTAGGTAAATATTTGGTTAAGCTTAAAAGGGGATCTGGGAAGCTGGAATTTGTATTTACTCAGCTTGAAGGGGGTCTAGGAGGCATAACTACAAACCCGGCGATTATCTATCTATCTATATACTCAGGCCCAATCCCCACTTTTCCTTGATTGATTGATTGATTGATTGATTGATTGAATTTATTTATTTATTTATTTATTTATTTATTTATCTTTTTTATTTTTTCCCGGCGATTACACCCCTCTGAAACTACCCAGGAGAGGACTAAAACACGGGCCAACGAGCAGGGAGCAGACGGAGATATGAACGTAATCAGCGGAGACGGCGACAAGAAAGGCCCATATATAACCCGAGACGGCGAATTGCTGTGTATCAACGACCAGGCGCGCGTCGAGCTGTTGTACGAGAGTGGTGACGGTGTTTAACCCTTAACTAGCGGCGCGCGACATATGTCGAGTGAGATAAATTTGGACTAAGTGGCGGTGCACGACATCTGTCGAGCACCATTTTCAGCACGTAATGTTGCTGAGAGAGAGAGCGGAGCGGTGGGACGAGCGTAGCAACCATATGACCGGTCCCCACCACCGCGGTGGACATATTGAACTGTATCCCACCCTTCTCCCTCTCTTCATGCCTCACTGCACAGGGAATTATGTAAGGAAATTGCCTTGTTTCAGGGTTTTTGCACTCGTGTTGCGCGATCGTTGCAAGAGAACCAGTAGTCGTACAAGGATGGTTCTGGTGTCATTGGAAAGCTCTGTTTACGCCCTTTCAGGGATAGATACTTGTTTTATGCTCTGGGTCTTATTTAGGCATGAAAATGAGCACGGAAACAACCCTATTTAGGGTAAAAAAAAAAACGCTGGGCGCTACGGTCAAATAGACCACCTAGCCCGCTAAATAAGGGTTAAGGGGAGGAAGACCGTTTTTCTGGTCCCCCTTCCTCATGTTTAGCCATACTAGTTTTCAAATTTTAAGATGTTTGCCCCATTAGTTTGTCGATTTTGAAACCTTTCGACCCATTCCTTTGTCAATATTTAGACCTTTCGTGCTATTTGGGTGTCGGTTTATTTCCTGGCGAACGATAGTCAGCCTATTATTTCCTGGCGAACGATAGTCAGACTATTATTTTGGAAAATGGAAACAAATTTCTACCGAGAAAATTACAAATTATTCTACAAGGGGGATCAAATAGATGTTTTTTTTTTTTTTAAAGTTTGATGGAGGTCTAGGGAGGAAACTAGGAAAGAAAAAATGAAAAAAATCGACCAAAAATTGTACCATCTCCCCTCAATTATTTGTGTCGAAGCAGTGAGGTGTTTAATGATCGGTGTCGTAGTGTTGACGGTGTTTAATGATCGGTGTCGTAGTGTTGACGGTGTTTAATGATCGGTGTCGTAGCGGTGACGGTGTTTAATGATCGGTGTCGTAGCGGTGACGGTGTTTAATGATCGGTGTCGTAGCGGTGACGGTGTTTAATGATCGGTGTCGTAGTGGTGACTGTGTTTAATGATTGGTGTCGTAGCATGCAGTGACGGTGTTTAATGATCGGTGTCGTAGCAGTGACGGTGTTTAATGATCGGTGCCGTAGCAGTGACGGTGCTTATCTGTGATCGGTATAACCCATTTTATATTATATCCAATTAGATATTTGTGTATATACTGTAAGTGCAATAATTAATACGGGTAGCCTTATCAAGTAACATTAGTGTTTATTTTCGTGTATGAATAAATTGAATTATGATAATTGCCTAAGGAATGTTACATCAATTTATTCTCAATTAAATTAGTTTAATATCAAGTGTTTGATTACATTGAAAGAGTTAATGTATAACGTTTAAAACAATCATAGATCCAATTTCATATATTACGCTTCAATAATAATTATGCCAATCTGTCTGTATCAACAACAAGAACAACAGAAACGGCAATATAATTCAGGCCGATCCTCAATCAGGCTTCGCTTCCCATAACAACACCGCTTCTCATCTGAACTGAGAGAGAGCGAGAGCGAGAGAGAGAGAGTGCGAGAGATAGATAGATACAGAGAGAGAGAGAGAGAGAGAGAGAGAGAGAGAGAGAGAGAGAGAGAGAGAGAGAGAGAGAGAGAGAGAGAGAGAGAGAGAGAGAGAGAGAGAGCGAGAGCGAGAGCGAGAGCGAGAGAGAGAGCGAGAGAGAGAGAGAGAGCGAGAGAGAGCGAGAGAGAGAGAGATCAGCTCGGGATTGAGAGGGAGGGAGAGAGAAACCAATGAGCTCAACCGTGAAGAGAAAGAGGAGCTCCCGATTAAGTTAGTAAGAGGCTCGGTATAACTAAATCCCACAACAACAAAAAATCCTTAACTGCACCAACCCCTTCCCCTCACCCCCTCCCTCAACTCGGATATGAGCTCGGTAACTGTATATATCTCCACCCCCCCCATCCTCCCCCCCTCTCCAACAACTTCAACTCTCTCGCCCCCCCCCCCCCCTGTAGTCAATTAGCAACTGCAGGTCGGGGTAAAACTTTGTAGGGAATCAGCTGGCCTGGCTCTCGTCCCGGGGTATTGAAAAGCCGGGTGGTCGAAATATGTGTGCTGGTTTGGTAGAAGAGCGAGAGAGAGAGAGAGAGAGAGAGAGAGAGAGAGAGCGAGAAAGAGAGCGAGAAAGAGAGAGGAGAGAGTTATACCCCCTCACAATCATACTCATACTCTCTCTCTCTCTCTCTCTCTCTCTCTCTCTCTCTCTCTCTCTCTCTCTCTCTCTCTCTCTCAACTAAACTAGACAAACATGTCACCCCCACGAGAACCTATACATCCCAATATCGCCTGTCTACTACTAAGAGCTGGAAATTTAATGATCTCTCAGTTTCTCAATATGTTTCATCAGAGCTGCTGGGAAGGATCATTATTTAGCAAAGCCGCCTGCAATAGTGGTTTGCCCAAAACGAGGGAGTAGGTTTTTTTGTAATTATATTTATTTATTTATTTATTTATTATTATCATTTTTGTTTTTCTTTTTTTGGACGAGTGATTGTGAGTCTGTAATGTAGAAGAAATACACTTTCGGCCGTGACATTTCTCTTTCGAAAAATATACAATTTAACTTGAAGGGTGTCTGGGCGGATATATACAGTATATATATACCGGTATATATATATATATATATATATATATATATATATATATATTATATATATATATATATATATATATATATATTTTTTTTTTTTTTTTTTTTTTGTATTTTTTTTTTTTTTCTTTTTTTTAGCTTGAAGGTGGTCTGGGAAGGCATTTAAGTTAGCCTACGTGACAAACTAAAATGTATTGCTTGAAAATGATAAAAATCGGAATCCTATATATTTATCAAGCAAAATATGAAAATAACCCACAAGGCGTTGAACGAGATAGTGTTAACGAGAGGTGAAAAACCAATATCAAAATTAATGACTGTAATCTCGCTCTCCTGCGCTACGAAGAAACTAGTACTATTCGTGAACTATTTAAGGGGAGATTTCCACTTGAGGGATTTTTTTCTTGACCCCTTTATCTCTCATGTTTAGCCCCATTGCTTTTGATATTTTAAGACGTTCGCCGCATTAGTTTGGCGATTTTCAGAACTTTCGTCCCATTTCTGTCAATTTTAAGACTTTTCGTGCCATTTAAGGGTCGATTTTTCCCTGGCGAGCGATAGCGAGCCTGTAATTTAAGCGGAACCGGCCTTCGGCCGGTACATTTTTCTACCGAAAAATGTACAAATTTATCTTGAAAGGTGGTCTAGGGGCTGTAATGTTAAGCTTGATGGAAGTCTAGCAAATTAACTAAAAACCTCCCCTTAACAAACTGTAAACTTTGTGTGTGCAAAGTAGAACATGTACTATACACTTTATCAACATGTATAGCCTACACATATGAAGATAATTAAAACATAGTATTTTTAAACTTACACATTATGCATTGCTTAGAATGTTTGTTACGTGTGTTTGTGTGTGTGTGATGGAGGGGGTGGGGTGGGAAGAGGTAGAACTCACGTATATCGAACGATACATCAGGTTTCTTTCATTACTGTATTGCTGAATCCGATTGCACCTTTAACATACAACCTCCCGCACAAACACACACATACATACATACATACACACACACACACACACACACACATACACACACACAGCCAGCCAACCAACGAAGACAGACCCCCAAACATACGCGCACACACATACACAGCCACCCAAGCAACAAAAGTATCGTCACAAATACACCCATATACCCACACACATGCACGTACAGCCCTCCCACCTCCCACATACACACATTCAAACCCCCCATAAACATCCCCCCAAAAAACAAGCACACACACACACACACCCATACATTACACAACCACCCAACCAACAAAAATATCATCATAAAAAACACAAATATAACCACACACATGCACACACTGTCCCGGCTCCTACCCCCCACCACCCTCCCGACACACACACAAACAAACATACACACACAACCCCCCCCAAAAAAAAACAAAACAAGCACATACACATTTATTACACAACCACCCAACCAACAAAAATCACATCACAAATACACCCATATACCCACACACATGCGCACACACAGCCCCTCCCCCCCCCCCTCCTCATACACAAACACACACACAAACACCCCAACAAACCCCACAAAAAAATAAATCCATATACCTACATACATGCACATACAGGCCCCCCTCTCCCCTTCCACACACACACACACACACACACACACACACACACACACACACACACACACACACA
>CM064483.1:64011494-64056494 GCA_032716605.1 Paralithodes platypus | reverse complement strand
TAATCCTTCTGAAACTGCACAAAATCGTCTAAATATAGCTAGAATAAACTTGAAAAGACGTCACCGGTACTGAATGGGTCAATGAAAGGTAAACAGACGTCCTGGTAGTGAAAGGGTTAATCGCAATTAATCGTCCCGTGTTTACCGCGGGCTTCTCTTTCCCTTGTACGAACTCCACCAAACGTCGGGAATATGAACCACCCCGGCTTTATGCATAGCCTATATATATTTTTAGTTTCCTCCCTAGACCTCCATCAAGCTTAGAAAAACACCCCCTAGACCCTCTTGAAGATAGATTTGTACATTTTTCGGTAGAAAAATTTCCCGGCCAAAGGCCGATTCCTTCTAAAATTACAGGCTCCCTATCGCTCGCCAGGAAAAAATCGACACCTAAATGACACGAAGGGTCCTAATATTGACAAAAAACAGTAGGCTGAATGGGGGCGAATGGATACAAGCCAGAGAATTTAATCGTCCCGTGTTTACCGCGGGCTTCTTTTTCCCTTGTACGAACTCTACCAATCTTCGGGAATATGAACCGGCCCGGCTTCATCTCATAGTTTCATAGTTTTTTTCCCCCGCTCGCCCTCGATTCAATTCCCCAATCGGAAATGTGACAAGTTATCTGGTTGGGATGAGCTGGAGGGGTGAATGGTGGAAAGAAGAAGAAGAAGAAGAAGAAGGCCGGAAAGCAGAAGAGAAGAAGGAAGAAAAGCAGGAAGAAAGAAAAAGAAACGAATAGGAAAACGAAAGAAGAGAAGAAGAACGCAAAAGAAAAAGAAAAAAAGAAAGAGAAAAAAAAGAGGGAAAAAAAGAAAAGAAAAAATAACAAAAAAAAGAAAAAAGGAACAAGGTGAGAAAGGAATGGGAGAAAAAAAAAAACGAAGAAAAAAGAAAGAAAAGGAAAAAAGAAAGGAAGAGGAAAAAAAGGGAATAGAAAAAAAGAAAAGAGAAAGAAGGAGAAAAGAGAAAGAAGGAGAGAAAAGAGAAAGAAGGAGAGAAAAAGGGGGAAAAGAAAGCAAGAACGGAACGAAGAAGAAGAAGAAAGAAGAAAGAAAAAAGAAAGAAAGAAGATAAAAGGGAAAGGAAAAGAGAAAAAAAAGAAGAAGAAGAAGAAAGAAACCGATCGTAATGCGAAAGAGAAGAAAGAAAGAAAGCAAAAAGAAAGTTGGAAGAAGAAAGAAGGAAAGAATTAAGAAAAAGAACAAAGAAGAAGAGGAAAGAAAGAAGAGAGAGGAAGGGAAAAAGGAAAGAAAAAAGATCAAGAAGAAAGAGGAGAAGAAGAAAGAAGGAAGAGATAAAGAGGAAGAGAAGAAGAAGACAGAAGAAGAAAAAAAAAAGAGAGAAAAAAAGAAGAAGAAGAAGAAGAAGAGGAAGCAGAAGAAGAGGAAGAATAGGAAGAAGAAGAAGAGGAAGCAGAAGAAGAGGAAGAATAGGAAGAAGAAGAAGAAGAAGAAGAAGAAGAAAAAGAAGAAGAAGAAGAAGAAGAGCAATATTTCTGTGATTTACGTTTTAACCACTTGTGGATTCGGGGGCGCTTTGACAGTTGACTCTGGCTATCATTAGATTACTTTATTCAGCTTAAGAAGGATCAGTGAGACTCAGTGGCCCAAGTGAGTTGGTTTGGGCCTTAACTTCTCAACGAGGCCTTACATCAAATTCCGAAAGTCTTCTACTAATACCCAGCACACAAATATTAAATGCGTGATAGCATACGGAAAGGGATTTTGACTGATTGGAGACAAAAAGCCGTAAAAGATGGCAAGCCTATATTAACCCCATGAGGATTATGACGTGTTTTGATCGTATATGCTCATGGCTATTATTAGACCATTGTGGTCAGATCACGAATAAGGGCATATGGAAGTCAGAGGGTTAATTGAGATGGTGTTGACCCTTTTTGCATGCCTTTAAGGGGAGATCTCCACTTGAGGGATTTTTTTCTTGACCCCTTTCTCCCTCATGTTTAGCCCCATTGTTTTTGATATTATAAAACGTTTGCCCCATTAGTTTAGCGATTTTAAGAACTTTCACCCCATATTAAGACCTTTCGTGCAATTCAGGTGTCAATTTTATCCTGGCGAGCGATAGCGAGCCTGTAATTTAAGAGGAACCGGCTTTCAGCCGGGACATTTTTCTACCGAAAACTGTACAAATTTATCTTGAAAGGGGGTCTAGGGGGAGTAATTTTAAGATTGATGGAATTCTAGGGAACGAACTAAAAACCTCCCCTTAACCCTTTCTGTACCGGCTACGTCTTTTTCACTTTCTTCTAGCCAATATTAGACGATTGTATTCAGCTTAAAAGGCCCTCCACCATTTAACAGGCTTGGAACTATCTCATTTGACCATTTTTGCTACCACAGATCCTTCTTAAACTGCACAACATCGTCTAAATATAGCTAGACTAAAGTTACAAAGACGTCGCCGGTACAGAAGGGGTTAACCCTTTCTGTACCGGCGACGTCTTTATTACTTTATTCTAGTTATGGTTAGACGGTTTTGTGCAGATTAAGAAGAACTTGCGGTAGTAAAAATGGTCAAACGAGATAGTTCCAAGCCTGTTAATTGCTGGAGGCCCTTTTTAAACTGAATAAAATCGTCTAATAGCAGCCAGAATAAAGCTAAAAACACGTCGCTGGTACAGAAAGGGTTAGATCATTCCTAAGTTGTAAAAATCGTGTAATGGTAACCAGAATAAAGTGTCGAAATTATTTAAGGGGGGGATGGGCCGGTTTTCTGGACCATTTTCTCCCTCATGTTTAGCCCCATTACTTTTCAGATGTTAAGATGTTTGCCCCATTAGTTAGTCGATTTTGAGACCTTTCGCCCCATTTCTTCGTCAATATTTAAACCTTTCGTGCTATTTAGGTGTCGATTTTTCCCCTGGCGAACGATAGTGAGCCTGTAATGTTGGAAGAACCGGCCTTCGGCCGGGGCATTTTTCTACCGAAAAATTTACAAATTAATCTAAAAGGGGGATCTAATGGATGGTTTTTTTTTTTTATGTGATGGAGGTCTAGGGAGGAAACTAGAAAAATAATGAATACATGCAAAAATCGCCCAAAAAGTGAACCATCTCCCCTTAAACTTGTAACCTTTCGCACGAAGATGTAGTTTGCTCGGCTTGATGGCAATTAATCTTGTAAAATGTCATTACGCAGGAAAACAACAAACACAACATCAGGAATAGAAGCCCGGATAAGGGGGAGGTAGTCGCTTTTTGTGAACCCCCTTCTCCCTCATGTTTAGCATATTAGTTTTGAGATTTTAGGACGTTCTTATTATTATTATTATTATTATTATTATTATTATTATCATTATCAATACTATTACTATTATTATTACTCTTATTAATATTATTAGTATTAGTAATTGTTTCTGTAAATTAATACAATAATTTCTGTTTTTCAGTGTGGTCTGTAACAGGCGTGGCTGGCGGTACGAGTGACCTCCCGTGCTACCTCAACCCCCGTAACCCACCTGACAAGCCTAAGTTAATACTGTGGTACAAGAGGGGCACCAGGACGCCGGTCTTCAGGTAACATAACAAACATATGTCACACCATATTTGTACAATATATACAGCATACATATATATATATTATATAGATATATATAATATATATTATATATATATATATATATAATATATATATATATATATATATATATATAGCGGTATATATATTATATATATATATATATATATATATATATATATTATATATATATATATATAAATATACGGTATACATACATATATTTATTACCGGTACCACATATATTTGCTTTAAGTGGGCTTTCTAGACCTCAATCAAGCTATAATAACAATGCTTCCCCCCTAAAATAACAATTCATCCCCCCTAAAATAACAATGCATCCCCCCTAAAATAACAATGCATCCCCCCTAAAATAACAATGCATCCCCCCTAAAATAACAATGCATCCCCCCTAAAATAACAATGCATCCCCCCTAAAATAACAATGCATCCCCCCTAAAATAACAATGCATCCCCCCTAAAACACATTCGAGATAAATTTGTACTTTTTCGGTTCCTCCTAACTTACAGGCTCGCTACCGCTCGCCAGGATTAATAGACACGTAAATGACACGAAAGGTCTTGTAATTGATAATGAAATGGGCGAATGTATCAAAATTTCATAACTAATGCGGCTAACCATGAAGGAGAAGGGGGTTCAGAAAAAAATACATCCTCTTAAGGTAGAAGTAATACGACTATTATTACGGCAGTGGCATACAGAGCACTTCTCTATCAGACTTACGGTAGTGGCATACAGAGCACTTCTCTATCAGACTTACGGTAGTGGCATACAGAGCACTTCTCTATCAGACTTACGGTAGTGGCATACAGAGCACTTCTCTATCAGACTTACGGTAGTGGCATACAGAGCACTTCTCTATCAGACTTACGGCAGTGGCATACAGAGCACTTCTCTATCAGACTTACGGTAGTGGCATACAGAGCACTTCTCTATCAGACTTACGGCAGTGGCATACAGAGCACTTCTCTATCAGACTTACGGCAGTTGCATACAGAGCACTTCTCTATCAGACTTACGGCAGTGGCATACAGAGCACTTCTCTATCAGACTTACGGCAGTGGCATACAGAGCACTTCTCTATCAGACTTACGGCAGTGGCATACAGAGCACTTCTCTATCATCAGACTTACGGCAGTGGCATACAGAGCACTTCTCTATCAGACTTACGGCAGTGGCATACAGAGCACTTCTCTATCAGACTTACGGCAGTGGCATACAGAGCACTTCTCTATCAGACTTACGGCAGTGGCATACAGAGCACTTCTCTATCAGACTTATGGCAGTGGCATACAGAGCACTTCTCTATCAGACTTACGGCAGTGGCATACAGAGCACTTCTCTATCAGGCTTACGGCAGTGGCATACAGAGCACTTCTCTATCAGACTTACGGTAGTGGCATACAGAGCACTTCTCTATCAGACTTACGGTAGTGGCATACAGAGCACTTCTCTATCAGACTTACGGCAGTGGCATACAGAGCACTTCTCTATCAGACTTACGGCAGTGGCATACAGAGCACTTCTCTATCAGACTTACGGTAGTGGCATACAGAGCACTTCTCTATCAGACTTACGGCAGTGGCATACAGAGCACTTCTCTATCAGGCTTACGGCAGTGGCATACAGAGCACTTCTCTATCAGACTTACGGTAGTGGCATACAGAGCACTTCTCTATCAGACTTACGGTAGTGGCATACAGAGCACTTCTCTATCAGACTTACGGCAGTGGCATACAGAGCACTTCTCTATCAGACTTACGGCAGTGGCATACAGAGCACTTCTATCAGACTTACGGTAGTGGCATACAGAGCACTTCTCTATCAGACTTACGGCAGTGGCATACAGAGCACTTCTCTATCAGACTTACGGCAGTGGCATACAGAGCACTTCTCTATCAGACTTACGGTAGTGGCATACAGAGCACTTCTCTATCAGACTTACGGTAGTGGCATACAGAGCACTTCTCTATCAGACTTACGGTAGTGGCATACGGAGCACTTCTCTATCAGACTTACGGCAGTGGCATACAGAGCACTTCTCTATAAGACTTACAGCAGTGGCATACAGAGCACTTCTCTATCATCAGACTTACGGCAGTGGCATACAGAGCACTTCTCTATCAGACTTACGGCAGTGGCATACAGAGCACTTCTCTATCAGACTTACGGCAGTGGCATACAGAGCACTTCTCTATCAGACTTACGGCAGTGGCATACAGTGCACTTCTCTATCAGACTTACGGCAGTGGCATACAGAGCACTTCTCTATCAGACTTACGGCAGTGGCATGCAGAGCACTTCTCTATCAGACTTACGGCAGTGGCATACAGAGCACTTCTCTATCAGACTTACGGCAGTGGCATACAGAGCACTTCTCTATCAGACTTACGGCAGTGGCATACAGAGCACTTCTCTATCATCAGACTTACGGCAGTGGCATACAGAGCACTTCTCTATCAGACTTACGGCAGTGGCATACAGAGCACTTCTCTATCAGACTTACGGCAGTATCATACAGAGCACTTCTCTATCAGACTTACGGCAGTGGCATACAGAGCACTTCTCTATCAGACTTACGGCAGTGGCATACAGAGCACTTCTCTATCAGACTTACGGCAGTGGCATACAGAGCACTTCTCTATCAGACTTACGGCAGTGGCATACAGAGCACTTCTCTATCAGACTTACGGCAGTGGCATACAGAGCACTTCTCTATCAGACTTACGGCAGTGGCATACAGAGCACTTCTCTATCAGACTTATGGCAGTGGCATACAGAGCACTTCTCTATCAGACTTACGGCAGTGGCATACAGAGCACTTCTCTATCAGACTTACGGCAGTGGCATACAGAGCACTTCTCTATCAGACTTACGGCAGTGGCATACAGAGCACTTCTCTATCAGACTTACGGCAGTGGCATACAGAGCACTTCTCTATCAGACTTACGGCAGTGGCATACAGAGCACTTCTCTATCAGACTTACGGCAGTGGCATACAGAGCACTTCTCTATCAGACTTACGGCAGTGGCATACAGAGCACTTCTCTATCAGACTTACGGCAGTGGCATACAGAGCACTTCTCTATCAGACTTACGGCAGTGGCATACAGAGCACTTCTCTATCAGACTTACGGCAGTGGCATACAGAGCACTTCTCTATCAGACTTACGGCAGTGGCATACAGAGCACTTCTCTATCAGACTTACGGCAGTGGCATACAGAGCACTTCTCTATCAGACTTACGGCAGTGGCATACAGAGCACTTCTCTATCAGACTTACGGCAGTGGCATACAGAGCACTTCTCTATCAGACTTACGGCAGTGGCATACAGAGCACTTCTCTATCAGACTTACGGCAGTGGCATACAGAGGACTTCTCTATCAGACTTACGGCAGTGGCATACAGAGGACTTCTCTATCAGACTTACGGCTGTGGCATACAGAGCACTTCTCTATCAGACTTACGGCAGTGGCATACAGAGCACTTCTCTATCAGACTTACGGCAGTGGCATACAGAGCACTTCTCTATCAGACTTACGGCAGTGGCATACAGAGCACTTCTCTATCAGACTTACGGCAGTGGCATACAGAGCACTTCTCTATCAGACTTACGGCAGTGGCATACAGAGCACTTCTCTATCAGACTTACGGCAGTGGCATACAGAGCACTTCTCTATCAGACTACGGCAGTGGCATACAGAGCACTTCTCTATCAGACTTACGGCAGTGGCATACAGAGCACTTCTCTATCAGACTTACGGCAGTGGCATACAGAGCACTTCTCTATCAGACTTACGGCAGTGGCATACAGAGCACTTCTCTATCAGACTTACGGCAGTGGCATACAGAGCACTTCTCTATCAGACTTACGGCAGTGGCATACAGAGCACTTCTCTATCAGACTTACGGCAGTGGCATACAGAGCACTTCTCTATCAGACTTACGGCAGTGGCATACAGAGCACTTCTCTATCAGACTTACGGCAGTGGCATACAGAGCACTTCTCTATCAGACTTACGGTAGTGGCATACAGAGCACTTCTCTATCAGACTTACGGCAGTGGCATACAGAGCACTTCTCTATCAGACTTACGGCAGTGGCATACAGAGCACTTCTCTATCAGACTTACGGCAGTGGCATACAGAGCACTTCTCTATCAGACTTACGGCAGTGGCATACAGAGCACTTCTCTATCAGACTTACGGCAGTGGCATACAGAGCACTTCTCTATCAGACTTACGGCAGTGGCATACAGAGCACTTCTCTATCAGACTTACGGCAGTGGCATACAGAGGACTTCTCTATCAGACTTACGGCAGTGGCATACAGAGCACTTCTCTATCAGACTTACGGCAGTGGCATACAGAGCACTTCTCTATCAGACTTACGGCAGTGGCATACAGAGCACTTCTCTATCAGACTTACGGCAGGGCATACAGAGCACTTCTCTATCAGACTTACGGCAGTGGCATACAGAGCACTTCTCTATCAGACTTACGGCAGTGGCATACAGAGCACTTCTCTATCAGACTTACGGCAGTGGCATACAGAGCACTTCTCTATCAGACTTACGGCAGTGGCATACAGAGCACTTCTCTATCAGACTTACGGCAGTGGCATACAGAGCACTTCTCTATCAGACTTACGGCAGTGGCATACAGAGCACTTCTCTATCAGACTTACGGCAGTGGCATACAGAGCACTTCTCTATCAGACTTACGGCAGTGGCATACAGAGCACTTCTCTATCAGACTTACGGCAGTGGCATACAGAGCACTTCTCTATCAGACTTATGGCAGTGGCATACAGAGCACTTCTCTATCAGACTTACGGCAGTGGCATACAGAGCACTTCTCTATCAGACTTACGGTAGTGGCATACAGAGCACTTCTCTATCAGACTTACGGCAGTGGCATACAGAGCACTTCTCTATCAGACTTACGGCAGTGGCATACAGAGCACTTCTCTATCAGACTTACGGCAGTGGCATACAGAGCACTTCTCTATCAGACTTACGGTAGTGGCATACAGAGCACTTCTCTATCAGACTTACGGCAGTGGCAAACAGAGCACTTCTCTATCAGACTTACGGCAGTGGCATACAGAGCACTTCTCTATCAGACTTACGGTAGTGGCATACAGAGCACTTCTCTATCAGACTTACGGCAGTGGCATACAGAGCACTTCTCTATCAGACTTACGGCAGTGGCATACAGAGCACTTCTCTATCAGACTTACGGCAGTGGCATACAGAGCACTTCTCTATCAGACTTACGGCAGTGGCATACAGAGCACTTCTCTATCAGACTTGGCTGCATGTGTATTGTGTACTACAACTTATACTTTAAGGGGAGGTATTTAGTTTGTTCACTACTTTAAGGGGAGGTATTTAGTTTGTTCCCTACTTTTTCATCAAGCTTAAAATTACACCCCCTAGACCCCCTTTCAAGATAAATGTCCCGGCCGGAGGCCGGTTGCTCTTAAATTACAGGCTCGCTGTCGCTCGCCAGGAAAAAATCGACACCTTAACGGCACGAAAGGTCTTAAAATTGACAGAAATGGGGCAAAATGTCTTAAAATATCCAAACTACTAGGGCGAAGGTCTTAACATCTCAAAAGCAATGGGGCTAAACATGAGGGAGAAAGGGGTCCAGAAAAAAAACCCTCAAGTGAAAATCTCCCCTTAAAACAACATAAAGCAACCCTTAAGGGGGTAGTGTTTTTTTTTTTTTTTTTTTTTTTTTTTGGGGGGGTCAATCTTTAACATATATATTTCTTCGTTTCCTCGCTAGACTTCCATCAAGCTTAGAAAAACACCCCCTAGAACCCCTCAAGATAAATTTGTACATTTTTCGCCACACAAAACAGCCGGTTCCTCTTAGCATTACTGGCTCACGATAAATCGACACCTAAATTGCACGAAAGGTCTTAAAATTGACAACAAAATGGGGCGAAAGGTGTTAAAATCGCCAAACTATGGGCTGAACGTCTTAAAATGTGAAAACTAAAGGGGCTATACATGAGGGAGAAGGGGGACCAGCAAAACGAAAGCCTTAGTCACACGAGCACTTTAGCGGCTGTTGTATCGGAGTCGTAATATCCGAGTCAAAAAGTAGCTAATATTAATTCTATCTGCCAATTAGGTTTTTTTCTTCAATTTTGTTTCATTCATTCATTCATTCACTCACTCATTCATTCATTCATTCACTCATTCTCTCTCTCTCTCATATTAGTGTTTTCCTTGAAGTTAGAAACAATTGGGTTCTGTTCTTCAATTTTTTTTTCTCATTATGACTAATTTGCATATCAGAGCACCTAATCGTGAATAGTCCCATGTATTGTTATGAACATACATGCTACATTAACCCGTTCAGTACCGGTGCTGGCTGCTTAACATTATTCTGGCTACTATTAGACGATTTTATTCCGTTTAAGGGGAGGTTTCCACTTGAGGGACTTTTTTCTTGACCCCCTTTCTCCCTCATGTCTAGCCCCCATTGCTTTTGAGATTTTAAGACGTTGGCCCCCATTAGTTTGATGATTTTTAAGAATTTCCGCCCCATTCTGTCAATTTTAAGACCTTTCGTGCCATTTAGGTGTAGATTTTATCCTGGCGAGCGATAGCGAGCCTGTAATTTAAGAGTAATCGGCCTTCGGCCGAGACATTTTTCTACCGAAAAATGTACAAATTTATCTTGAAAGGGGGTCAAGGGGGTGAAATTTTAAGATTGCTGGAGAAGTAGGAAACAAACTAGAAACCTCCATTTAATAAGGGCCTCCAACAAGTAACAGGCTTCCATCTACCTCACTCAACTCTCTCAAAACCAATAAACTAAGAGGGCGAAGCAAGGAGGATCCTTAGAAAATATCAGCCTCGGAATTAATGTTTGTTGATACGACGTGAAGAGCCTTGAAAGCCTGCCAACCCGCACTGCTCAGATGATTACCCTCCCGTTTGGTGCTGTCTTTCAGGGGTAGTGCTTGGTTTGTTGGTCTATATATTGATTTATTAATGTATTTTTGAATTTCCTCGCTAGACCTCCATCAAGCATAGAAAAACACCCCCTAGACCCCCTCTCAAGATAAATTTGTACATTTTTTGGTAGAAAAATGTCCGGGCGAAGGACGATTCCTTCAAAATTAGAGGCTCGCTTTCGCTCGCCAGGAAAAAAACGACACCTAAAGGGCAAGAAAGAAAACGAGGCGAAAGGTCTCAAAATCGCCAAACTAACGAAACGAACGTCTTAAAACCTCAAAACTAATATGCAAAAAATGAGGGAGAAGGGGGTCCATAAAAAGCGAGTATATACAACCCCCTTAAAAAACCTCCAGTAATGACAAGGCCAAGTCTGTGTGAGCCATTAGAGAGAGGGATGGGAAATTGGTGGTTGTTTAGTAACGTTGGTTGGGTGTTGGATGGTGGTTGTTTAGTAACATTGGTTGGGGGTTGGATGGTGGTTGTTTAGTAACGTTGGTTAGGGGTTGGATGGTGGTTGTTTAGTAACATTGGTTGGGGGTTGGATGGTGGTTGTTTAGTAACGTTGGTTGGGGGTTGGATGGTGGTTGTTTAGTAACATTGGTTGGGTGTTGGATGGTGGTTGTTTAGTAACGTAGGTTGGGGGTTAGATGGTGGTTGTTTAGTAACGTTGGTTGGGGGTTGGATGGTGGTTGTTTAGTAACATTGGTTGGGGGTTGGATGGTGGTTGTTTAGTAACGTTGGTTGGGGGTTGGATGGTGGTTGTTTAGTAACATTGGTTGGGTGTTGGATGGTGGTTGTTTAGTAACGTAGGTTGGGGGTTGGATGGTGGTTGTTTAGTAACATTGGTTGGGGGTTGGATGGTGGTTGTTTAGTAACATTGGTTGGGGGTTGGATGGTGGTTTGTTTAGTAATGTAGGTTGGGGGTTGGATGGTGGTTGTTTAGTAACGTTGGTTGGATGGTGGTTGTTTAGTAACATTGGTTGGGGGTTGGATGGTGGTTGTTTAGTAACGTAGGTTGGGGGTTGGATGGTGGTGTTTAGTAACATTGGTTGGGGGTTGGATGGTGGTTGTTTAGTAACGTAGGTTGGGGCTGGATGGTGGTTGTAGTAACATTGGTTGGGGGTTGGATGGTGGTTGTTTAGTAACGTAGGTTGGGGGTTGGATGGTGGTTGTTTAGTAACATTGGTTGGGGGTTGGATGGTGGTTGTTTAGTAACGTAGGTTGGGGGTTGGATGGTGGTTGTTTAGTAACATTGGTTGGGGGTTGGATGTTGGTTGTTTAGTAACGTAGGTTGGGGGTTGGATGGTGGTTGTTTAGTAGACTTGGTTGGGGGTTGGATGGTGGTTGTTTAGTAACATTGGTTGGGTGTTGGATGGTGGTTGTTTAGTAACATTGGTGGGGGTTGTGGATGGTGGGTTTAGTAACATTGGTTGGGGGTTGGATGGTGGTTGTTTAGTAACATTGGTTGGGTGTTGGATGGTGGTTGTTTAGTAACATTGGTTGGGGGTTGGATGGTGGTTGTTTAGTAACGTTGGTTGGGGGTTGGATGGTGGTTGTTTAGTAACGTTGGTTGGGGGTTGGATGGTGGTTGTTTAGTAACATTGGTTGGGGGTTGGATGGTGGTTGTTTAGTAACGTTGGTTAGGGGTTGGATGGTGGGTTTAGTAACGTGGGGGTTGGATGGTGGTTGTTTAGTAACGTTGGTTGGGGGTTGGATGATGGTTGTTTAGGAACATTGGTTGGGGTTTGGATGGTGGTTGTTTAGTAACGTTGTTTGGGGGTTGGATGGTGGTTGTTTAGTAACGTTGGTTGGATGGTGGTTGTTTAGTAGTTGGTTGGGGGTTTGGATGGTGGTGTTTAGTAACGTTGGTTGGTGGGATGGTGGTGGTTTAGTAGTTTGGTTGGGGGTTGGATGGTGTTTAGTACATGGTTGTGGGGGTTGGGATGGTGGTTGTTTAGTAACATGGTTGGGGGTTGGATGGTGGTTGTTTAGTAACATTGGTGTGGGTTGGATGGTGGTTGTTTAGTACAGGTTGGGTTGGATGGTGGTGTTGTTTAGTTGTTGGTGGGGGTTGGATGGTGGTTGTTTAGTACGTGGTTGGGGGTTGGGGTTGGATGGTGGTTGTTTAGTAACGTTGGTTGGGGGTTGGATGGTGGTTGTTTAGTAACATGGTTGGTGGTGGTTGTTGGATGGTGGTTGTTTAGTAACGTGGTTGGGGTTGGATGGTGGTTGTTTAGTAACATTGGTGGGGTGTGGTTGGTTGTGTTTAGTAACGTAGGTTGGGGTTGGTGGATGGTGGTTGTTTAGTAACATTGGTTGGGGGTTGGATGGTGGTTGTTTTAGTAACGTAGGTTGGGGGTTGGATGGTGGTTGTTTAGTAACATTGGTTTGGATGGGTGTGGTTGTTTAGTAACGTAGGTGGGGGCTGGATGGTGGTTGTTTAGTAACATTGGTTGGGGGTTGGATGGTGGTTGTTTAGTAAGTTGGGGGTTTGGAGTAACATTGGTTGGGGGTTGGATGGTGGTTGTTTAGTAACGTAGGTTGGGGGCTGGATGGTGGTTGTATAGTAACATTGGTTGGGGGTTGGATGGTGGTTGTTTAGTAACGTAGGTTGGGGGTTGGATGGTGGTTGTTTAGTAGACTTGGTTGGGGGTTGGATGGTGGTTGTTTAGTAACATTGGTTGGGGTTGGATGGTGGTTGTTTAGTATGGTTGGTTGGGGGTTGGATGTTGGTTGTTTAGTAACATTGGTTGGGGGTTGGATGGTGGTTGTTTAGTAACGTTGGTTGGGGGTTGGATGGTGGTTGTTTAGTAACATTGGTTGGGGGTTGGATGGTGGTTGTTTAGTAACGTTGGTTGGGGGTTGGATGGTGGTTGTTTAGTAATGTTGGTTGGGGGTTGGATGGTGGTTGTTTAGTAACATTGGTTGGGGGTTGGATGGTGGTTGTTTAGTAACGTTGGTTGGGGGTTGGATGGTGGTTGTTTAGTAACGTTGGTTGGGGGTTGGATGGTGGTTGTTTAGTAACGTTGGTTGGGGGTTGGATGATGGTTGTTTAGGAACATTGGTTGGGGGTTGGATTGTGGTTGTTTAGTAACGTTGTTTGGGGGTTGCATGGTGGTTGTTTAGTAACGTTGGTTGGGGGTTGGATGTTGGTTGGATGGTGGTTGTTTAGTAGACTTGGTTGGTGGTTGGATGGTGGTTGTTTAGTAACGTTGGTTGAGGGTTGGATGGTGGTTGTTTAGTAGACTTGGTTGGGGGTTGGATGGTGGTTGTTTAGTAACATTGGTTGGGGGTTGGATGGTGGTTGTTTAGTAACGTTGGTTGGGGGTTGGATGGTGGTTGTTTAGTAACATTGGTTGGGGGTTGGATGGTGGTTGTTTAGTAACATTGGTTGGGTGTTGGATGGTGGTTGTTTAGTAACGTTGGTTGGGGGTTGGATGGTGGTTGTTTAGTAACGTTGGTTGGGGGTTGGATGTTGGTTGGATGGTGGTTGTTTAGTAACATTGGTTGGGGGTTGGATGGTGGTTGTTTAGTAACATTGGTTGGGGGTTGGATGGTGGTTGTTTAGTAACGTTGGTTAGGGGTTGGATGGTGGTTGTTTCGTAACATTGGTTAGGGGTTGGATGGTGGTTGTTTAGTAGACTTGGTTGGGGGTTGGATGGTGGTTGTTTAGTAACGTTGGTTGAGGGTTGGATGGTGGTTGTTTAGTAGACTTGGTTGGGGGTTGGATGGTGGTTGTTTAGTAACGTTGGTTGAGGGTTGGATGGTGGTTGTTTAGTAGACTTGGTTGGGGGTTGGATGGTGATTGTTTAGTTGTTTAGCGAGCCAGAATTGTTTGGAGAAATCCTGCTTTGCCGGAGACATTTTTCTTTCGAAAAATGTACAAATTTAGCTTGCTGTCAAAACAAATATATATATGCTGGCTTGCTACAGCTCGCCAAGAAAATATTGACACCTGGATCGGGGTAAACGTCTTAAAACAGTAGGCTGAATGGGGCCGAATGGATACAATCCAAAGAGAGAGGGAGAGAGAAAAAAAACGAGGTGGGCTCCCTTGACTGTAACAATGCAAACGATCCCTAAAATACTATATTACCGAAAAACCCCAGAAAAGCAAAATTTGGCCCTCGGAAATTTACACAGCAAGCTTTCAAGCGATACCCTCTTAACCCCTTCATTACCGTGTCGTACTTTTAACTTTATTCTGGCTACTATTAGACGCTTGTATTCAGTTAAAAAAGGGGCTCCAGCAATTAACAGGCTTCTAACTATCCCACTTAACCATATTTACTACCTCAGGTCCTTCTTAAACTGCACAAACCCGTCGAAATACAGCTAGAATAAACTCTAAAGACGTCGCCGGTACAGAAAGGGTTAAGGAATACACAGCCATGGTTCACCAAGGCAAGGTATTGGAAATGGCCTGATACTGTAATAACATTGATGAATACTCTCCCTATAGTCGGCTCTGACCCCTCTCTCTCTCTCTCTCTCTCTCCCGTTCATTACCCTCCCGGCATCAAAGGTATAGTGGGATTACCAGGCTGAATGAACCTGCCCTTAAGGGGGTAGTGCTTGTTTTTTGGTCTCTCTATATTTACTAACTTTATTTTTAGTTTCCTCGCTAGACCTCCATTAAGCTTAACAAAACACTCCCTAGACCACCTTTCAAGATATACTGTATATCTACACTTTTCGGTAAAAAAAAATTCCCGGCCGAATGCCGGTTCCTTCTAAAATTACAGGCTCGCTATCGCTCGCCAGGGGAAAATTCGACACCTAAATGGCACGAAAGGTCTTAATATTGACAAAGAAGTGAGGCGAAAGGTGTCAAAATTATCAAACTAACTTAAACGTCTTCAAATCTCAAAACGGATATGCTAAACATGAGGGAGAAAGGGGTCCGGAAAAAGCAACTACTGCCCCTTAATCCGGCCTACTCCTCCTCCTCCTCCTACCAACCCCTTCATCCTCACCTCTGTGGCTCCACGTAGCTCTCTTTGGCTTTTGTCTTCTTCGTCTTTTACTCCTCGGTCTGCCGTTCTCTTGTTCTCTCACTGACTCCTTGTTAATATTTCCGTGTGCCTGAATTTATGGCAGTCTGACTCTCTCACACTCTCTCTCTCACTCTCTCTCTCTCTCTCTCTCTCTCTCTCTCTCTCTCTCTCTCCTACTAGAATTAAGTCCTGACCACCTCGTTTGGATCGTAAGGTCTGTGTGGCCAGTGTATCTATGTAATTCCACGTAAATCTAATATATATATATGGTAAAGAAGGGCAATCTGTGTGTCTACCGTAGATTTGTATTATTGTATAGATAATTCATCTGTTTATACATATACATGTCTATTTAAATCCCCCTATTTCTTCCTTATCTCGATCGTCCTCTGTTTCCTCGCACGATATCCACCCTCGTCTTTAATTCCTAGCCAACCACCGTGAATAAATAAACGGTTGCTTCTAACCTATCAACAACAACAACAACAGCAACGTATCAACTATTCAGGTATCTCTAAAGGCTCTCGCACACTTGACATTATCCTTATTCACACATCACCTTAACCCTTAGTTAGATTATTGGTGTTGTGACCCTTTGTACAGCTTTGCATATTTATCAATCTCCTTTCCTTCATTTCTAAGTTTCATTCTCATTTGGCTGCCTCTGCAACTCATCTATGTTATCTTCTAATTCCTTCATTTCCTTGCTTATATCTCATCATAATTTGGGTTAATAGATTAGATGGAACCCCTTCTCCCCCATGTTTAGCCTCATTTCTTTTGAGATTTTATGACGTTCAGCCTATTAGTTTGGCGATTTTAAGATCTTTCGCCCCATTTCTGTCAATTCTGAGATCTTTCATACCATTTACGTGTTGATTTTGTTCCCTGGGGAGCAATAGCGAGCCTGAAATTTAGGAGGATATTTTTTACCCGAAAAAAGTACAAATTTATTTTGAAGTGGGCTTTTGGGGGTATTAGTTTAAGCTTGATGGAGGTCTAGGGAGAAAACTAAAAACCTCCCATTAACCCTAATTAGATTTGGGACCTCACCTGTTTCAATTAATAAGTTTGGAGAATTTAAGAAGTTTTTCCCCACTGGTTGACGATAATAAGAGGCTGCACACCATTCAAGTGTCGATTTATTTTATTTTTTGGACGAGCGATAGCGAGCCTGTAGCTTAGAGTAATCGGCCTTCGGATTCGACGTTTTTCTATCGACAAGAAAACAAAAGTAAAGTTTTAGCTCGAAGGGGGTCTGGGTGGGTATTACTTTAGTTTGAAGGAAGTCTGGGAAGGCACTTTTGTTAGCCTAAGGGGCACACTAGAATTTTAGTTTTTTTTCTGTGTGAGTGAGGGAGGCAAAAGGCAGAACTGCCTATAGCGAGTGCCTCCCCAAAAGTTGAAGGAGTGACAGGGCCAAAATCAAGGGACGTTCGAGCCAAAATGCCTGGACACACGGAGTTTGAAGCAATTTAAGTCATAGGAAGAGGGAAAGACTGATTCTAGGAGAGAGTTCCAGAGCTCAGCTGTTGAATAGAAGAAAGACTGAGAGTAACGTTTCACTCTTGGGTTGGAGAGTTGCACAGAATAGGGGTGGGATTGTGTTGCAAGACGGGTACCACGTGCCCTACGTATAGGAGGTGGTATACACTGGGAAAGCTCTGAGGAACACTGATTATTATAGTAGCGATAGAATAGCGAGAGAGATGCAACGTTGCGGCGAAGAGAGAGAGATTGCAGAGAGTTGGTGAGTGGACAGGAGTTAATGATACGAAAGGCCTTCCTTTCAATTATGTCTAGGAGAGCGGTGTGAGAGGAACCTCCCCACACATGTATAAACTGTATTTATTGTCTAGGAGAGCGGTGTGAGAGGAACCTCCCCACACATGTATAAACTGTATTGTTTGTCTAGGAGAGCGGTGTGAGAGGAACCTCCCCACACATGTATAAACTGTATTGTTTGTCTAGGAGAGCGGTGTGAGAGGAACCTCCCCACACATGTATAAACTGTATTGTTTGTCTAGGAGAGCGGTGTGAGAGGAACCTCCCCACACATGTATAAACTGTATTGTTTGTCTAGGAGAGCGGTGTGAGAGGAACCTCCCCACACATGTATAAACTGTATTGTTTGTCTAGGAGAGCGGTGTGAGAGGAACCTCCCCACACATGTATAAACTGTATTTATTGTCTAGGAGAGCGGTGTGAGAGGAACCTCCCCACACATGTATAAACTGTATTTATTGTCTAGGAGAGCGGTGTGAGAGGAACCTCCCCACACATGTATAAACTGTATTGTTTGTCTAGGAGAGCGGTGTGAGAGGAACCTCCCCACACATGTATAAACTGTATTGTTTGAAAATGGCACAAATAAGCAACATAGTCAAGAATAATGAAATACTATATCCTAATAATCTACAAGACGTCGGACCAGATAGTGATAAAGCTAATTAGCTAGCACTCCTATCTACCTATAACATGTCCATCAGTTAAAACCTAGTTAAGCTATAGTTCTTACCTAAGTCTATGGTCTACTTTTTTTTTTTTTTTTTTTTTTTCTATGTGATTGAGGGAGGCAAAAGGCATAACTGCCTATAGCGAGTGCCTCCCCCATAGTTGAAAGAGTGACAGGGCCAAAATCAAGGGACGTTCGAGCCAAAATGCCTGGACACACGGAGTTTGAAGCAATTTAAGTCATAGGAAGAGGGAAAGACTGATTCTGGGAGAGAGTTCCAGAGCTCAGCTGTTGAGTAGAAGAAAGTTTGAGAGTAACGTTTCACTCTTGGGTTGGAGAGTTGCACAGAGTAGGGGTGGGATTGAGTTGCAAGACGGGTACCACGTGCCCTACGTAAAGGAGGTGGTATGCACTGGGATAGCTCTGAGGAACACTGATTATTATAGTAGCGATAGAATAGCGAGAGAGATGCAACATTGCGGCGGAGAGAGAGAGATTGCAGAGAGTTGGTGAGTGGACGGGAGTTAATGATACGAAAGGCCTTCCTTTCAACTTTGTCTAGGAGAGCAGTGTGAGAGGAACCTCCCCACACATGTGAACAATACTCAATACAAGGGCGCACTATGCCCCTGTACAGAGCAAGAAGCTGTACAGGGGAAAAGAACCCCCTAAGGCGGTTGAGCACACCCAGCTTCTGGGAGGCTGCCTTAGCAAGACTGGTAATATGGTCCTTCCAAATGAGAGCAGAAGAAAAAGAGACACCAAGAATATTGAGAGAAGATGAAGGGTTGATTTTTGTATTGTTGAAGAATAAGGGATAGTCCGCTGGGAGATCCTGACGGGTAGATAGATGGAGAAATTGGGTTTTGGAAGCATTAAAGTTAACAAGGTTTTCTCTGCCCCAATTGGAAATAGTATTTAGATCAGAATTTAAGAGTTCTATGGCTTCATTACGTTTGTCGTTGAGGGATTGCTGGCTGGGGCGTTCTGAATAACTAATGGAGTAGTGCAAGGTTGAGTCGTCTGCGTATGAATGGATGGGAATTAAGGTACAGTTAAGGAGATCATTTATAAAAATTAGAAAGAGAATAGGAGATAGGACAGAGCCCTGAGGAACACCGGAGTTTATAGAGTGAGGAAGTGAACAATGGCCGTCCACAACCGCGGCTATGGAACGGCCGGAAAGGAAATTAGAGACAAAGGCACAGATGGAGGGATAGAAACCGAAGGAGGGTAGTTTAGAAATTAAAGATTTATGCCAGACTCTATCGAAGGCTTTCGATATGTCTAGTGCAATAGAAAAAGTCTCACCGAAGTTCCGAAAGGAGGATGACCAAGAGTTAGTAAGATATGAAAAGATCACCAGTAGAGCGACCCTTAAGGAAGCCATACTGGCGATCTGAGAGCAGATTATGAGAAGAGAAATGCTTAAGAAATTTGGAAGCAAGAATAGTTTCAAAAACTTTAGAAAGACAAGAGATAAGAGCAATTGGACGATAGTTGGAGGGTTGAGAGCGGTCACCCTTCTTTGGGACAGGTTGAATGTGAGCAAACTTCCAGCATGAAGGGAAGACGTTAGAGGATAGACAGAGACGAAAGAGTTTGCCTAGGCAGGGAGTCAGCACGGAAGCACAGTTTTTGAGAACAACAGGAGGAACACCGTCCGGACCGTACGCCTTATTAGTGTTAAGCCCAGAGAGGGTAGAAAGTACATCTTTAGAAGAGATTAGGATATTAGGCATAAGTAAGAGAGAGGAGGGCGGAGAGGGAGGAATAGCACCGGAATCATCCAAGGTGGAGTTTCTAGCAAAAGTTTGAGCGAAGAGTTTAGCTTTGTCAGAGGAAGAAGTGATGGTTGTGCCATCAGAGTGGGAAAGGGGAGGGAAAGACGAGGAAGAGAAATTGTTGGAGAGGTTTTTGGCTAGATGCCAGAAAGCTTGGGAAGAGCTAGAGTTGGATAGTTCAGTGCATTTATTATTGATGAAAGAGTGTTTGGCAAGTCGAAGAACAGATTTGGCTTGATTCCGGGCAGAAACATATGAAGAATGAGAGTCTTGAGTTTTAAGGCGTCGGTACCGTTTGAAAGCTTCCTCCTTATTGCGGACAGCAGTAGAACAGGCGTGAGTAAACCAAGATTTTTTAGCATTAGTCTGAGAGAAAGAGAATGGAATGTATGCTTCCATGCCCGATAGGATTACCTCGGTAATGCGTTCAGCACTCTCCGAGGGTCCTCGGCCATGGAAGCAGAAATCATTCCATGGGAAATCAAAGAAGTACTGCCGAAGAGCCTCCCAGTCGGCAGCGCCAAAGTGCCACAAGCGCCGCCGGCTAGGAGGATCGGGTGGCTGTACTGGAGAGATAGGACAGGTGACAGAGATAAGTTTATGGTCGGAGGAGCCCAAAGGAGAGAAAAGATCGACAGTATAAGAAGAAGGGTTAGAAGTTAGAAACAGGTCAAGAATGTTGGGCCGATCTCCGATGCGATCCGGGATACGGGTGGGTTGCTGAACTAACTGCTCTAGGTCATTTAGGATAGAAAAGACGTAGGCTTGTTCACCAGGTGGATCAGTAGTGTGAGAGGAGAGCCAATGGCGGTGGTGAACGTTGAAATCTCCTAAGATGGAGATTTCTGAGAAAGGAGAAATGGATAGAATGTGTTCCACTGTAGAGTTTAGATAGTCAAAGAATTTGGGAAAGTTGGTAGAGTTAGGGGAAAGATAGACAGCACAGAAATATTTAGTAAGAGAATGACAGGAAAGTTTGAGCCATAAAGTTGAGAATTCAGAGGAGTCGAAATCGGGAACACGAGAGCAAGTGAGTTTGTTGTGCACGTATGCACAACATCCGCCTTTGGCTTTGAAACTAGGATAGAGAAAGTAGGAGGATACAGAGAAGGGGTTGCTGGATGTTGCTACAGACACCTGAGTTTCGGTGAGGAAGAGAAGATCAGGTTTGTAGGAGGAGAGATGGTGCTCAACAGAGTGAAAGTTAGAGGAAAGTCCGCGAATGTTGCAGAAATTAATAGAAAGAGTAACAGGCCGAGGTCCAGATAATTGTGTGGGGTCGTCAGGGGATGGTCGGTCGGGTGAGGGGGCATTTATGGTCCCCCCCCCTGGGGACTCCGAGGCTGGGCTACAATTCATCTTTTTTTTTTTTTGGTGTGGAAGAATGAAGTGTGGTGTGCATGTTTAGTGTAGTGAAGTGGATAGGAGGAGGAGGTGTTTGTGAGAGCTAGCTGGATTGCTCTCAGTGTAAATGAGGCACAAAGAAAATCAGTAAGAGAGGCCAAGCAAGTGAAACAGGAGTTCCAGCGACTCTTTATCACATGCCTATAACCTCACCTGGGTCTAGCCCTGATCGATTGGTGCCTACAATCTCCCCACACAAACTGTATATATCACTGTATATATCACTGTATATATCACAAAGCATACTTACAACATTTTACATAATGGATAAATGCACTGAATTTCGGTGTGAGCATCCTAGGTTCGAATCCCTGGACTGCCACATGTATTTGCTGATTTCATTAATTGAGTTTAGGAGTAAAGTCGGTTGGTGGAGGTAACATAATAATAGTAGATAAACCGACATTTTACCATTAAGTCGTTCAGAAAAAACAAAGAAAAAAACATAATGTTGATGGATAGGATTCTTCAGTCTTGGTCGGCAACCCATCTAGGGGAGTGACCCTTACACAAATCCTTACTGTTGACCTACGGGTGAAGCAGGTTGGTGGATGGACTATTCACCCACCATTTGAAAACAAATAAAGTTAAACATATATATACTGTAGACTGTAGAGGGCCTCGGAGTTTGACTGACCCTAAATTGGCTGGTTAATCCTGCAAGTCCTTGACTAAACTAGCACTGTTTGTCCTTACCACGGGGGACAGGTCTGCTTGGGGGTGTTTTGTGTATGGCCACCCTCATAAAAGTGAGTATGGTGTCCGGCAATATATAGATTAATAGAACAAAATATTAGTATAGCGAAATTCAATATATTCAATACATTACCTGATCGAATAGTTACATAGAAACCTTACCTATCAGACCTATAATATGTTACCTATTCCTACAGCTAAACTGGTACTTAAGGGGAGGTATTTAGTTTGTTCCCTACGTTTTCATCAAGCTTAAAATTACACCCCGTGGACCCCCTTTCAAGATAAATTTGTAAAATTTTCGGTAGAAAAATTTCCCGCCCGGAGGCCGGTTGCTCTTAAATTACAGGCTCGCTATCGCTCACCAGGAAAAAATCGACACCTTAATGGCACGAAAGGTCTTAAAATTGACAGAAATGGGGCAAAATGTCTTGAAATGTCAAAACTACTAGGGCGAACGTCTTAAAATCTCAAAAGCAATGGGGCTAAACATGAGGGAGAAAGGGGTCCAGAAAAAAATCCCTCAAGTGGAAATCTCCCCTTAACCTATCAATAAAGTATCGTGTCTAAAACGAATCAAGTCTATCATATTACAGGTCACCAGAAAATCTAGCAATACAATTAACAGCATAACGTCCAAATAAATCCTCAAGAGATGAATAATACATGTCAAAAGCTTCCAGTAGAGAATTCCCAGTCACTTGAGGTCCTAACGAGATCTCCACTGATAATAATGAGCGGGTCTATTTACTTGTGTGAATGGGACGGAAGGGGGTGGGATGCTAGGTGGAATCTGTCATGTAGTTCTTGTTAATCTTGTTAAAGAGTGTGAGTGAGTGAGTGAGTGAGTGAGTGAGTGAGTGAGTGAGTGAGTGAGTGAGTGAGTGAGTGAGTGAGTGAGTGAGTGAGTGAGTGAGTGAGTGAGAGAGAGAGAGAGAGAGAGAGATAATGAACGGGTCTATTTACTTGTGTGAATGGGAAGGAAGGGGTGGTGACAGGGGTGGGATGCTAGGTGGAATCTGTCATGTAGTTCTTGTTAATCTTGTTAAAAGAGAGAGAGAGAGAGAGAGAGAGAGAGAGAGAGAGAGAGAGAGAGAGAGAGAGATAATGAACGGGTCTATTTACTTGTGTGAATGGGAAGGAAGGGGTGGTGACAGGGGTGGGATGCTAGGTAAAATCTGTCATGTAGTTCTTGTTAATCTTGTTAGAGAGTTAGAGAGAGAGAGAGAGAGTGGCCGGAAGCCACTTTGTCTCCAAGTTTGCAGGTTCGCTATCGCTAGACACCTGATTGGGGCGAAACGTCTTATAATTTTCAAAACAATGAGGCAAAACGTTTAATCCCGTTCCCTTTTCGCTAGACACCTGATTGGATCGAAATGTCTTATAATTTTTAAAATAATGAGGCAAAACGTTTAATCCCGTTCCCTTCGCTTCCTTCATTCCAACATCCTCCCCTTCCTCTTGTCTCAGAGTGGGCATACTTCATCACTCATTTGTCTCATCAATTCCTCCCTGGTGTGAAGTTCTCTAGCTGGTGGGTCTCTTTAAGGGGGGATGGGCCGCTTTTCTGGACCACTTTCTCCCTCATGTTTAGCCCCAATAGTTTTCAGATGCTAAGATGTTTGCCCCATAAGTTGGTCAATTTTAAGACCTTTCGACCCATTTCTTAGTCAATATTTAGACCTTTCGTGCTATTTACTGTAGGTGTCGATTTTCTCCCTGGCGAACGATAGTGAGCCTGTAATGTTGGAAGAACCGGCCTTCGGCCGGGAAATTTTTCTACCGAAAAATGTACAAATTCATCTAGAAGGGGGATCTAATGGATGTTTTTTTTAATTTGATGGAAGTCTAGGGAGGAAACTAGAAAAATAATGAATACATGCACAAATAATGAATACATGCAAAAATAATGAATACATGCAAAAATCGCCCAAAAAGTGAACCATCTCCCCTTAACTGTTCGGATTCTCCATGTGTAGCTTGTATGTGTAGCTTGTATGTGTAGCTTGTATGTGTAGCTTGTATGTGTAGCTTGTGTGTGTAGTTTTTATGATCACAGGACTATTTGGTTCTGAAATTCCGTAAACAATCTGAAGCTTCAGTGAATTTAGCTAACTCCGCCCCACGATATCTGCGATAATATCTACTGTCAGTTAAATAGCCACGATAAATACTGTATAATATTGACAACAATAGTAAGTAACACCCCGTTCTTAACATTAATCATCATTTACAAACCCCAATGTACTTGAATAAACTAATGAAAGCATATGGTCGTCCCGGGATTCGAACTCGGGACACCACACCCAGAACATAAGCACCTAAACCATTACACCACCAACAATAATGAACTGAGGCCACGGACATGTATCTCTGCCACTAACTTTCGCGGACCACGGGAAAATATCGAACCCAACTTCCCGGCACCGACTTATAGCCTTCTTTGAGGAGTAAAACAGTACCAGGGGTTTACGGATCGACGCCATGTTGCTTCCCTAGTGTTAGGTTTACGGATCGACGCCATGTTGCTTCCCTCGTGTTAGGTTTACGGATCGACGCCATGTTGCTTCCCTCGTGTTAGGTTTACGGATCGACGCCATGTTGCTTCCCTCGTGTTAGGTTTACGGATCGACGCCATGTTGCTTCCCTCGTGTTAGGTTTACGGATCGACGCCATGTTGCTTCCCTCGTGTTAGGTTTACGGATCGACGCCATGTTGCTTCCCTCGTGTTAGGTTTACAGATCGACGCCATGTTGCTTCCCTCGTGTTAGGTTTACGGATCGACGCCATGTTGCTGCCCTCGTGTTAGGTTTACGGATCGACGCCATGTTGCTTCCCTCGTGTTAGGTTTACGGATCGACGCCATGTTGCTTCCCTCGTGTTAGGTTTCATATGCTACTTGGAAAAATTATCACATAGAAAACCAACAAAGGCAAAAATAGCATGAATTTACTAATGCAGATCTATTGTTAGTAAAGAAACATTGTGTTTTCAGAGGAATAGTTAGGATATGATCAATTATATTAGGGATAACTATTTATGTGAGAGTCCCTCCCACTATAAATTAGAACCACCAAACATTCCTTATATGTATTGTTAATTTACAATCCGTCCCACAATTTCGTAGGGCCACCATACCTTACCAGATCGTACATCTAATATAGAAACCCTTTCACCATAAGCAGTAGACAGGGACAAAAGCAAGCGGTCGAAAAAAATGTGAAGTTCCAAGTGATGCATGAAGGCAGTAGCCAGTGACTTAAAGGCCTATATGTTTTCAATGGAAAAATAAATGAATTATCAATAACCGATATATTCAATAAAACATAATACATGATCAATTATCAATGAGCAATAATCATTAGTTGAATTATAATAAAATTACGCCACAGCCGCCAAAATAGCCCACTGCCCTATTGAACGAAACATGGTCACAAGTGAAAACTAGATGTTTTTCTTTTTATTTACCTCAAACTAGAACCCCGCAAGATAACAGTATGTATTGCCTCTGACATGTTATATATCCTAGGTTAGGCCATGTATTTGTGGGTATACGAGTAGCCTATTCAAAAAATGATGAACTCAGGAAATTCCTCTGTTTACCCCCCCCAAAACAGGTAACATACCTTAGTAATTTCACCATCAAAACTGAACCACTGAGTAGACTTAGAGAGTTCTAGTTGTCACTATTGGCAAGATAACAGTGAGTGCTGTACTTTAATATATGTCTAACCTAGGTTAGGCCATTTACTTGCGAAAATATGAATAGGCCAAAACTAAAAAAAATACGCAATTCCATCGAATCGGAGGCCCGCGACATTTCAAACATAGCCGAATCTCGAAGGTTAAACTTGCTTAATCTATTCTTATTTAAAAACATTTTTTTTTACATCATTTGTCTTTCCAAAATATACTTTTAGATCACCAGTATGGTTTTCTTAAGTGCCGCTCAACTGGTGATCTCCTTCCTTATATTACTAACTCCGAGTCATCCTCCTTTTCGGGACTGCGGTGAGACCTTTTCTATTGCGCTAGACGTATCTAAAGCCTTTGGTAGAGTCTGCCACAAATCTCTCATTTTTAAACTATCATTCTTCGGTTACTGTGCCATTATCTCCAATTTATTTTCTGACTGTTCATTTGCTGCAGTTGTGGACAGCAATTGCTCACTTCCTCAACCTATCGACTCCGGTGTTCCTCAGGGTAGTGTCCAATCTCCAGATTGTTTTCTAATGATCTTCTCAACTTTATCCCTATTCCTATGGACTCGTATGCCAATGACTACCTCACATTATTCAACTAGATTACCTCAGTGACCCTCCATGCAGTTATTTCAAAACTTATGCGATGAGGCCATAGCACACATATATAAACTTATGTGATGAGGCCATAGCACACATATATAAACTTATGTGATGAGGCCATAGCACACATATATAAACTTATGTGATGAGGCCATAGCACACATATATAAACTTATGTAATGAGGCCATAGCACACATATATAAACTTATGTGATGAGGCCATAGCACACATATATAAACTTATGTGATGAGGCCATAGCACACATATATAAACTTATGTGATGAGGCCATACCACACATATATAAACTTATGTGATGAGGCCATAGCACACATATAAACTTATGTGATGAGGCCATAGCACACATATATAAACTTATGTGATGAGGCCATAGCACACATATATAAACTTATGTGATGAGGCCATAGCACACATATATTCTGATCCAACAACTATTTATAATTGGGGCAGAGATAACCTTGTTGCTTTCAATGCTTCCGATACCCAATTTCTCAATCTACCTTAAAAATCTTCCACACGACTATCCATTATTCTTCAATTTTCAATAACACATAAATCAACCCTTTATCCTCTCTCAATACCATTGGTGTATCTATTTCCTCTGACCTAGTTGGAAAGATCACATTACCAAACTTGCTTCAAAAACGTCCCACAATTTAGGTGTGCTCAATCATCTCTGTGGGTTCTTTACCTCTGCACAGCTTCTTGCTCTGTACAGGGGTACAGTGCACCCATGTATTGAGTATTGTTCACATGTGTGGGGAGATTCCTTCCATACTGCACTTTCAACGGGTAGAGTGAAAAGCATTTTGTCTCATCAACTATCTTCCTCTTACTAACTAGCTACAATCTCTCTCTACACACTGTAATATTGCATCACTATCTCTCCCTGTCTCTCTCTCTCTCTCTTCTACCGCTGTAAAAATAATCTAGGTTCTTCTTTCAGTGTATACCTTGTACCTTTTGGAGAGTGGGGGGCGCCCGCTTTTCAACACATACCCACCCGTATTCTGTCCAACTCACTAACCCAAGAGTGAACCAATATTCCAAGTCTTTCTTACATTCAGCAAGTAAACTCTGGAACTCTCTCCTTCAATCTATTTGTCCATGATCCAAAGACTAAAACGCCTTCAAGCTCCGTGTGTCCAGACATTTTAACTCTGAAGTACCTTGAATTTGGCTCTCTGTCACTTTCAAGTTCGAGGGGAAGGGGGTGGCCCACGTTACAAACAGCTTTGCCTTTTGTATTCTTCTTGTACAGTCTACATAAACAAATATAGTAACACATGCTCATAAACAATCTACAGCCCCTCCCACCATGAGCAGGGACTATACTAAACTTTTCCCCATAAACTAATTAATAGCTCCCATCATTAGCTAGAGCAACCACATTAAGGGGAGATTTCCACTTGAGGGATTTTTTTCTTTACCCCTTTCTCCCTCATGTTTAGCCCCATTGCTTTTGAGATTTTAAGACGTTCGCCCCATTAGTTTGGCGATTTTAAGAACTTTCACCCCATTTATGTCACTTTTAAGACCTTTCTTCCCATTTAGGTGTCGATTTTTTCCTGGCGAGCGATAGCGAGCCTGTAATTTAAGAGCAACAGGCCTCCGGCCTGGACATTTTTCTACCGAAAAATGTACAAATTTATCTTGAAAGGGGATCTAGGGGGTGTAATTTTAAGCTTGATGAAAACGTAGGGAACAAACTAAATACCTCCCCCCTGATGCTCTAGTTGGATATGTACTTCTGTGATATACACTACCAGATCCACCACAGCACTGAATCCATCCCACAGCAGGCAAAAGGTCAGAATCTGCTAGAACTATGAACCCACATGTCATGCTATATGGAAAATAGACCCTCTTCCACCATGAGCTACAGCTGCTGCAAAGACTCTCCCTCTAGAAGAGACTCTTAAGAATGACCATCCTGATTCAGCGGAGTAGTGGAGAGAAACCAAACTTAAGCGAGTCAAAGGCAGGAGATTTGGTATATATATATATATATATATATATATATATATATATATATATATATATATATATATATATATATTATATCTATTGAACCGACACTAGTCTCATCGATTTATGTCCCTAATAGGTATACTATAGCATATACAGTATATCATTGCTATATAGGTCATTAAGAGCTGAAATGTATTATAAGGGAGATATACAGTATAATCAAATATAAATACTATTATTTAATAACCCGTAAGCAATATAAATCTTAGATTCCAACTTAAGAAAGACTAGCCAAAGTCCCTCTACAGATGAGAATTATCATCCTGGTTCAGTAGAGTGGCGTGAAGAAATAAGCAATATAAGAGAGCTGAAACAGGGGGAGGGTGTGTCTCTACGGGGTGATGGCGGTGGGGGGCAGAATGAGGGGGTATCACTCGCTTTTTCTGGATCCCCTTCTCCCTCATACCTACCATATTAGTTTTGAGGGTTTAAGACGTTTGTTCCGTTAGTTTGGCGATTTCGAGACGTTTCGCCTCATTTTTTTTACCGGTATCAATATTAAGACCTTTCGTGCCTTTAAGGCGTCGATTTGTTCATGGCGAGCAATAGCGAGCCTTTAATTTTAGAAGGAATAGGACTTCGGCCGGGACATTTTTCTACCGAAAAATGTACAAATATATTATCTTGAAAGGGGTTATAGGGGGTATTTTCCTAAGCTTTAATGGAGGTCTAGCGAGGAAACTCAAAAATAAATAAATACATAAATATACAGACCAAAAACCAAGCAGTACCCCCTTAAGTTATTGGAACACTTTAGCGGGCAATAACTTCTAAATCCAAAATATTGTAGCAGTGACATAAAACCAGACCATTTCCATCTGCATTTTATCGGTATTTTAATTTGTGCCGCAACTATTCAAAACCGTCATATCAAAACACAAACTACCACTAATCCCATTACGGGGGTAGTATTCGTGTGTTTATCTGGACCCCCTTCTCCCTCATGCTTAGCATATTAGCTTTGAGGGTTTAAGACGTTTGTTCCGTTAGTTTGGCGATTTATATGTATTGCTTATTTTGAAAGCTAAACGTTCACGACAATAAAATATTTTGAATTGAAATTGAATTGAATTGATTTTGATACCTTTCGCATAATTTGCATATCAATATTAAGACCTCTCGTGCCCTTTAAAGTTTCGATTTTTTTCTGGCGAGCGTAAGCGAGCCTCTAATTATAGAAGGAACCGGCCTTCGGCCGGTACAGTTTTTACCGAAAAAAGTACAAATTGATCTTGAAAGAGGGTCTAGGATGTGTTTTCTAAGCTTGATGGAGGTCTAGCGAGGAAACTCAAAAATTAAAATATATATATAATTACATAGACCAAAAACCAAGCACTACCCCCTTAATATAGCTAACAACTCGCAGCTAATAACATATTTAGAAACAACCCTCAACTTAAAGTGCTCCAGTGAAGTCGATTGAAGAAAGATTCCCAATACAAACGAGAGGGAGCATCGTGATTCAGCAGAGTGTATCGGGAATATACTGATATGCGTTGGTTCTACACAAATATAATGCTAAGTGAAATTATAACAACAGACACACAAAACCACACACACTAACAAAAAAAAACACAGAAAAAAAAAAAAACCTACACACACACACACATACTCCCTCTTATATACTCTGTAGATACACACAAAAACCCTCTTACACACACATCCACCCCTCTTACACACACACACACATCTTACACACACACACACACACACACACACACACACACACACACACACACACACACACACACACACACACACACACACACACACACACACACACACACACACACACACACACACACACACACACACACACACACACACACACACACACACACACACACACACACACACACACACACACACACACACTCTCTCACACACACACACACACACACACACACACACATCCGCCCACCCCCACCATCATTAAGGCTCAGGGTGTATCGCAGTAAATTTATACTTACTTAAACTTTCATGTTGCAGCTTCCTCTCGCAACTTTATGGGTTTCCTAAAGCTCATAAAGTAAATGGGGCTTACTTCTTTTTTCTCTCTCTCGCTCTCTTACTCTCACACTCTTACTCTCACTCTCTCTTACTCTTGCTCTTATTCTCACTCTCTCTTACTCTTGCTCTTACTCTCTCGCTCTCTCCTACTCTTATTCTTACTCTCACACTCTCTTACTCTTACTCTTGCTCTTATTCTCCCTCTCTCTTACTCTTGCTCTTATTCTCACTCTCTCTTACTCTTGCTCTTACTCTCTCGCTCTCCTACTCTTGCTCTTATTCTTACTCTCTCGCTCTCTTACTCTTGCTCTTACTCTCACACTCTTACTCTCTCGCTTTCTTACTCTTGCTCTTACTATCACGCTCTCTTACTCTCACGCTCTCTTACTCTTGCTCTTACTCTCTCGCTCTCTTACTCTTATTCTTACTCTCACACTCTCTTACTCTTACTCTTGTTCTTATTCTCACTCTCTCTCTTACTCTTGCTCTTACTCTCACACTCTCTTACTCTTGCTCTTATTCTCACGCTCTCCTACTCTTATTCTTACTCTCGCACTCTCTTACTCTTACTCTTGCTCTTACTCTTACTCTTGTTCTTATTCTCACTCTCTCTTACTCTTGCTCTTACTCTCTCGCTCTCCTACTCTTGCTCTTATTCATACGCTCTCCTACTCTTATTCTTACTCTCGCACTCTCTTACTCTTGCTCTTGCTCTTACTCTTACTCTTGTTCTTATTCTCACTCTCTCTTACTCTTGCTCTTACTCTCTCGCTCTCCTACTCTTGCTCTTATTCATACGCTCTCGTTCTCTTACTCTTGCTCTTACTCTCACTCTCTCTTACTCTTGCTCTTATTCTCACTCTCTCTCTTACTCTTGCTCTTACTCTCACGCTCTCCTACTCTTGCTCTTACTCTCTCGCTCTCCTACTCTTATTCTTACTCTCACACTCTCTTACTCTTACTGTTGCTCTTACTCTTGCTCTTATTCTCACTCTCTCTTACTCCTGCTCTTACTCTCTCGCTCTCCTACTCTTGCTCTTATTCTTACTCTCTCGCTCTCTTACTCTTGCTCTTACTCTCACACTCTCACTCTCTCGCTTTCTTACTCTTGCTCTTACTATCACGCTCTCTTACTCTTGCTCTCACACTCTTACTCTTGCTCTTACTCTCTCGCTCTCTTACTCTTACTCTCGAGCTATCTTACTCTTGCTCTTACTTTCACGCTATTACTCTTGTTCTTACTCTCACACTCTTACTCTTGCTCTTACTCTCTCGCTCTCTTACTCTTACTCTCTCGCTATCATACTCTTGCTCTTACTTTCACGCTCTTACTCTTGTTCTTACTCTCACACTCTCTTACTCTCTCGCTCTCTTACTCTTACTCTCTAGCTATCTTACTCTTGCTCTTACTTTCACACTCTTACTCTTGTTCTTACTCTCACACACTCTTACTCTTGCTCTTACTCTCTCGCTCTCTTACTCTTACTCTCTCGCTATCATACTCTTGCTCTTACTTTCACGCTCTTACTCTTGTTCTTACTCTCACACTCTTACTCTTGCTCTTACTCTCACACTCTCTTACTCTTGATCTTATTCTTGCTCGCTCGCACCTTATGAGGCTAGTGGCTGATTTTTTGGTTAATATTTCATTTTAATCATATATATTTTTTTTTTAGTTTCCTCGCTAGACCTCCATCAAGCTTATAAAAACACCCCCTAGACCCCCTTTCAAGATAAATTTGTACATTTTTCGGTAGATAAATTTCCCGGTTCCTCTTAAATGTACAGGCTAGCTCTCGCTCGCCAAGAAAATATCAACACCTAATTGGGACGAAAAGTCTTAAAATTGACAACGAAATGGGGCGAAAGGTGTTGAAATCGCCAAACTAATGGGCCGAACGTCATTAATCTGAAAACTAATGGGGCTAAACACAAGGGAGAAGGGGGACCAGAAAACCGACCAATCTCCCCTTAAAGTGTAGGTGACTTTAACTTGAGCCTTCCTATGTTAAGTACAATCGTCTCGTGTTAAGTGTAATTATAGTTTACATTGGCACTATTGTAGACAAAACTGTTCATAATATATACTCGTATAAGACACACACACAAACACACACACACACACACACACACACACACACACACACACACACACACACATACACACACACACATACTCCAGTCTTGGTCTCACCAATGTTTTTATTATTTTCTCCAGCATCTCCTCATTTATATAGTTAAAGGCTATTTTTATTCTGTTTAGCAGTCCATAATATGTTTCTCCCACTATCTTATTAATATAATTCTCAGGTGAAAGATCACCCCTAACAGTTATCCCTAAGTCCTTTTCTTTCTCTGATGGGTTAATAGTGTTTTCTCCTAACTTATATTCCATATAAGGCCTTCTTTTACTTACTCCCATTTCCACTACATGACATTTATTTGTGTTGAATTCCATTTTCCACTTCTTGCTCCATTGATCTATCCTATCCAAATCCCTCTGTAATTCCCTACCACTGTTTTCATCTTCTATACGCTTCATGATCTTGGCATCATCTGCAAACATATTCATATATGCATTTATATCCTTTGGCATGTCGTTAATGTATATTAGAAACATTATGGGAGCCAGCACCGCTCCCTGCGGAACTCCACTTGTGACATCTTTCCACGTAGAAAATGTATCTCTGATAGTAGTCCTCATCTGTCTCCCTGAAAGATAGTCCTCCATCCAATTTAACAAACTACCCTGAATCCCTCCATACTCTTTTAATTTCCACTTCAGCCTGCTATGCGATACTCTGTCAAAAGCTTTCTTCATGTCAATATATAGCAGTCCACCCATCCATCTCTCTCTTGTAATATGTCAACCACTCTGTCATAAAAACTGAGTAGATTTGTAACACATGAGGTACCCTCCCTGAATCCAAATTGCCTGTTAGATAGTAGATTATTCTTTTCCAAGTAAATCATCCATTTTTTCTTAATTATTTTCTCACAGATTTTGCACACTATACTAGTAAGTGACACAGGTCGATAATTTAATGGATGTTCCCTGTTCCCACCTTTATAAATCGGTACAATGTTGGCTCTCTTCCAGTCCATTGGTAATTTTCCCACTTCCAGAAAGTATTTCATTATCTCATATAAGGGTTTCACTAGTTCGTCAGCACATTCTTTCAAAATCCATCCCGCTACATTGCCAGGTCCCACTGCTTTTTTCACATCTAGTCCTTTCATTATTTCTACTAGCTCCTCTGGGAGAAAATTAATCTCTCCCAGTTTATTACCAATTTCACCTACCGGTACTTCTTCAAAGTTATCACCTTTAGTATATACTGAGTGTAGTATACCATGGCTGTTTAATATGTTTATGGATGGTGTGGTGAGGGAGGTGAAATGGAGAACTATGGGAAGAGGATTGGGTTTAGTAGGAAAGAATGGTAGAGATTGGGAGTTGAATCAGTTGCTGTTCGCTGATGACACAGCATTGGTGGCGGATTCTGATGAGAAACTGCAGCGGGTAGTCAAAGAGTTTGGTGTGGTTTGTGGAAGGAGGAAACTGAAGGTGAACGTCAATAAAAGTAAAGTAATGGTGTGTAATAGGGGAGAGCATAGGGTGAATATAGATGTGAGGCTGGATGGGGAAATATTGGAACAAGTAGAGTGTTTTAAATATCTAGGAGGAACAATAAGCAGGAGTGGAGGTATGGAAGTGGAGGTAAAACAGAGAGTGTGTGAAGGAAGGAAGGTTTTCGGAGCAATGGGAAGTATGTGGAAGACGATAAATCTCGGAGTGAAAGTAAAAAGTGCACTGTATCAAGGAATTGTTGTGCCAACAGTGATGTATGGGGCTGAGACATGGGCTCTGAAGAAAAAGGAGAAAAGAGAGCTGGATGTGATGGAGATGAGCTGCTTGTGGAGAAGTGTGTGGAGTTACTCGTAGAGACAGATTGAGAAATGAAGAGATACGTAGGAGAGTGGGGCAGCAGGAACATTTGTCAGCCAGAGTGGACAGAAGGGTGCTGAGCTGGTATGGTCATGTTGAACGAATGGGAGATGAAAGGCTTACAAAGAGAATATGTGAGTCAGGTACAAGGGGAGATAGAAGGGCAGGAAGACCCCCATTGAGATGGAGAGACTGTGTAAGAAAGGCTTTGGATGATAGAGGAATGACTATAGATCAGGCAGGGGAAGTGGTGGTGGACAGGAGTGAATGGAGAATGCTTGTGAATAGTTGAGTGAACACGTGGTCATTTGGAGTAAGGGGTCGGGCGCAAGTTGGACTAGATAATAGTCCATCAGGCGCCTGGCCCGGGGAGACGATTAATATGAAGGGTGTGCCTGGAAGTGTGGTGGGAGGGCTTGTCGCTTTGGCTCCGCTGCATGTCTGCCTGCCGAGATCGGAACCTCTCCTGGTGGTCAGGGGCCGGGGGAGTGCTGGAGCGACCTTGGTAACCCTGGTCTCTGGGTCTTCTCCTGGGTGACCTGGATGTGTGAGAGTTTGTGTTTTTTATCTGTGTTTATTTTTTGTTTTATGTTGTTTTTGTGTTTTCCCTGTTCTTGCTCTGTCTTGAGTCGGCTACCCCCAAAATGGGGATTGGGCCTGAGCATATAGATAGATAGATAGTGTATTGTTCATAATTTCACACATATTCTGGTCGTCATCATAAGTGGTCCCTTCAACCTTCAACCTCACTATTCTATCCCTTACCTTCATTTTACTATTTATAAACCTATAGAACAGCTTAGGATCACTCAAATATTTTCACAATGTTCTTCTCATATTCTCTGGCTTCTTGTCTCCTGATTGTAGCATATACATTTCTTAATCTCTTATATCTGTTCCAAGTTTCTCTATTACATCTTTTTCTAGCTGCCTTCCACGCTTGGTCTCTCTTTTCCTTGGCTTTCCTACATTTTTCATTAAACCAATCCTTTTCCTTAGCTTACCTATTACCTTGTTTAGGGACATATTTATTAACTCCTTCATATATTGTTTTAAATACTCCATACTTCTCGTCTACACTATTTCTCTGATGTATTTCACTCCAGTCAACATCTCTAAAGTATTGTCTCAGTGATTGGTAGTCTCCTTTTGCATAGTCAAACCTAGTTTCCTTGTGCTCCTCCCTCTCCTCCATATTGGAATAACCCAATAGGATTTCTATGTCCATTACAACGTGATCGCTCTTGCCTAAAGGTGGTAAGTATTTTATATCAGAAATTACATCTGGGTCTCTAGTAAACATTAGGTCCAATCTGGATGCTTCATCATTTCCCCTTCTTCTTGTATTTTCGTTTATATTTTGCACCAATAAATTATCTGTTACCATATCCAGTAGCCTATACCCCCACGAGTTCACGTTGCTACCAGCTTCTCTCTGCTCCCAATCCACCTCTTTACAGTTGAAGTCCCCTACTATAATTAATTCATTGGTTCTACGAGTTAATTTTTCAATACAAATAACCATCTCATCTTTGATAAATTTGTATTCCTCCTCTTCCCAAGCCCCTGTGTAGGGCGGCATGTAGGCCACTACAATATCCGCCTTTTGATTGTCATCATCTGTCAATTCTAGTGCTAATATTTCCGCTTTACTATTATTCAGATCAATCATTCTTGTTTCAATTTATTATGTGTAAGAATTAGCACCCCTCCCCCCCATCTTGTCTTCTCTATCCCTTCTCCAGATATTATAGTTGTTCCATCCCATTCCCTCCAAACTTATCCCTTTATTTAGTTTACTTTCACATAGACACAATATTAAGGGCTCTTCCTGTCTGATGTAATCATTTATTTCTAATTTCTTTGATAGCAGCCCATCCAAATTGCTATAGACCAGCTTGCACCTGTTGCTTTTACCATTTTGATTGATATTCCCTGTCTTTATCCTACTATTTCCCCTTCCTGTTGCACCTCTCCCTCCAATCCTTCTTCCTGTACCACCACTTCTTTTCTCCCCCCCCCCTCCGCCCCTATCCTCTCCCCCTTCTTCAGGTACCACTTCCTTACTTTCCCATCCATGTTTCTGTAGAAAAAATCCCCCTTCTCCACTTCTGATCTATTATCGTTCTTTTCTTTGACTTCTCTATTTATTTCTCTAAATTTTTCCCTCTCTTCCGCATTTAGATCTTTTCTTAGTTTAACATTTCTGTATTCCCCCTCCTGACTTAACTTCCAGCTGGATCTGAGTACCTCCTCTGCTACTTTGGTTGACTTAAATCTAATCTTCATTGACCTCATTTCTCCTTTCTTGTATTTCCCTAGTCTCCAACAATCCTCTACCTCTCTCTTCCATCCCTCCTTATCTTGTCTATCTATCACATCAATCATCTTCTCAACTTTCTTCATCTCCACACCCTTTCTAGTATTTCTATCTAATATTTCCCCTCCTACATCTCCAAACATAATTACACATCTCTTCTTATCAGTGGTGTGGGCACCACATCTAAACAAAACATATAAAGAAGCTGGAGAAGGTTCAGAGAGCTGCAACTAGGATGATACCAGAACTGAGAGAATTACCATATGAGGAGAGATAAAATAAATTAGATTTACCATCTCTAATGGATAGGAGGGAGAGAGGCGATATGATTATGATGTACAAATGTGTGAGAGGACTCGAAAAGGTGGACAAGAAGGGTTATATTGTGAAAGATAATGGTAGAACTAGGGTGCATAGATATAAACTAATGAAAGGAAGATGTAAAGGAGATGTGAGAAAGTATAGTTTCCCTTACAGAAGTATAAGTAAATGGAATCAGTTGGAAGAGGAAGTGGTGTGTGCCAAAAACATCCATATTTTTAAGGCAAAGTTAGATAATTGTAACTCAGGAAGCGGGACAATACGAGCCTAAAAAGCTCAACTCCTGTATACTACAAATAGGTAAATACAAATAGGTAAATACATACATATGCATACATCAGAATATCCTTTCAAAATCCCACCAATATAGCATATATATGTTTGTTTTGGTGGGAATTTTACGTGAAAATGACATGTAGAAAGCTTGCCCAGGTCTTTTACTCTATGGACAATATTGGCTAACCAATATTGGCTTATGGTTTGTGATTCTTAGATATGAATACCAAAATCATTAACACAAAATTGGATGAATTATTTCTAGTATATCTATAATTCATTTGTTTTCACCAACCAACTTTACTTCTAAACTCAATTAATGAAATCAACAAATACATGTGGCACTCCAAGGACTCGAACCTAGGATACTCAAAGCGAAATTCCGCGCATTTATGCATTACGCTATCAAGAAGTTGATGACGATCGAAAACAAAAAGTTATTAAAGGTAACATTAGTAAAACAGTGAAGATATAATTATGTATAGATCATTTATAGGAAACAAACTAGATATTATGTCAAGCCAACGACCCCATGCCACACCGCCCTATACTGCCTGTAAGTGTCAGGTTAACCCCTTCTGTAGCGGCCACGTCTTCTAAATTACATTCTAGCTACATTTAGATCATTGTTTGCAGCTTAAGAAGGATCTGTGGTAACAAAAAGGGTTAAGTGAGGTAGTTCGAAGGCTGTTGATTTCCGGAGACCCTTTTAAAACTGAATAAAAGTGTCTAATAGTAGCCAGAATATAGTTAAAAGGACGTCGCCGGTACAGAAGGGGTTAAGAGTATAGTTAAAAGGACGTCGCCGGTACAGAAGGGGTTAAGAGTAAAGTTAAAAGGACGTCGCCGGTACAGAAAGGGTTAAGAGTAAAGTTAAAAGGACGTCGCCGGTACAGAAGGGGTTAAGAATATAGTTAAAAGGACGTCGCCGGTACAGAAGGGGTTAAGAATATAGTTAAAAGGACGTCGCCGGTACAGAAAGGGTTAAGAATATAATTAATAAGACGTCGCCGGTACAGAAGGGGTTAAGAATATAATTAATAAGACGTCGCCGGTACAGAAGGGGTTAAGAATATAATTAATAAGACGTCGCCGGTACAGAAAGGGTTAAGAATATAGTTAAAAGGACGTCGCCGGTACAGAAGGGGTTAAGAGTATAGTTAAAAGGACGTCGCCGGTACAGAAGGGGTTAACAATATAGTTAAAAGGACGTCGCCGGTACAGAAGGGGTTAAGAGTATAGTTAAAAGGACGTCGCCGGTACAGAAGGGGTTAAGAGTATAGTTAAAAGGACGTCGCCGGTACAGAAGGGGTTAAGAATATAGTTAAAAGGACGTCGCCGGTACAGAAGGGGTTAAGAATATAGTTAAAAGGACGTCGCCGGTACAGAAGGGGTTAAGAGTATAGCTAAAAGGACGTCGCCGGTACAGAAGGGGTTAAGAGTATAGCTAAAAGGACGTCGCCGGTACAGAAGGGGTTAAGAATATAGTTAAAAGGACGTCGCCGGTACAGAAGGGGGTAAACGTGGACCGGGATAATGTGTATGCAGGCGCCATAGGTTAAGGGGATAGGGCTTGTTTTTTGGGTCTATATATTAATATATTTTTGAGTTTCCTCGCTACACCTCCATCAAGCTTAGAAAAATACCCCCTAAACCGCCTTTCAAGATCAATTTGTAAATTTTTCGGTAGAAAAATTAGAGGCTCGCTTTCGCTCGCCAGGAAAGAATCGACAGACACTTAAAGGGCACGAAAGGTCTTAATTTTGGAAACAAGAAATGACACGAAGTCTCAAAATTCCCAAACTAACGGAACGAACGTCTTAAAACCTCAAAACCATTATGTTAAACATGAGGGAGAAGGGGGTCCAGAAAAAGCGAGTACCAACCCCCTTAACACTATCTGGGTTTAATAATTATTGAGGATGTTGATTGTTTTTAGCACTTTTGTTTACATATAGCATAGTTTGTCCCCTAAGCTAACAAAAACGTCATCCCAGACTTCCTTCGAAAAAAAATAAATAAATTGCCCACCAAAACCCCTGTCAAGCTAAATGTGTAAATTTGTCCATGGAAAATAATATCTTGCCGAAAGCCGATTTCTTCGAAGTTACAGGCTCGCTTTCGCTCCCCCAGAAAGAAAAAAAAAATCGACACCTGAATGAGATGAAGCGTCGTATTACCGGCAAACTAATAGAGTGAAACGTCTTGAAATCTCTCAAAAGATCCCCCCTCTCGGACAAAATAAGTGTTCATAAGGAGAGACGCCTAGAAAATAAAGCTGGCAATAAATATGTTGCAGGTAAATTACGGCATCTAGAAAAAAAAAAAAAAAAAAAAAAAAAAAATCCAGTTTCATATTACCTAGCCCTATAAAACTTCATAATACTTCCCATTAACAAAAAAAATCTGGAAACCAATATAATCGTGGTTTAATATATAGACGATAAGACGATATTAATGGGGGTAGTACTCGCTTTTTATGGACCCCATTCTCCCTCATGTTTAGCATATTAGTTTTGAGGTTTAAAGATTTTCGTGCCGGTAGTTTGTCGATTTTAAGACTTTTCGCTCCATTTCTTCGTCAATGTTAAGACCTTTTGTGCCATTTAGGTGTCGATTTTTTCCTGGCGAACGATAGCGAGCCTGTAATTTTAGAAGGAACCGGCCTTCGGCCGGGACATTCTTCTACCGAATAATGTACAAATTTATCTTGAAAGGGGGTCTAGGGGGTGCTATTTTAAGCTTGAGGGAGGTCTAGCGAGGAAACTCTAAATTAATAAATAAATACATAGACCAAAAACCAAGCCCTACCCCCTTAATGAAAGTATATAAGCACGCCGTCCTTCGTGATCCCTTATAATCTGTTGGTACTCGTCGCAATATATAAGAAACGGGGGTCTTTGTCATACTCGCGCGCTCTATATAATGGTTGTATATTATATAGTATATTATAGACGATAAGCCGATATTAATGACAGTGTAATGTGTAATGACGCTCTTTGTGATCCATTTTAAAGGGGAGATTTCCACTTGACGGTGTTTTTTCTGGATCCCTTTCTCCCTCATGGTTGGCCCCATTGCTTTTCTAATTTTAAGACGTTCGCCCCATTATTTGGCGATTTTAAGAACTTTCGACCCATTTCTGTCAATTTTAAGACCTGTCGTGCCATTTAGGGATCGATTTTATCCTGGCGAGCGATAGCGAGCCTGTAATTTAAGAGGAACCGGCTTTCAGCCGGGGCATTTTTCTACCGAAAAATGTACAAATTTATCTTGAGGGGGTGTAATCTTCAGCTAGATCGAGGTCTAGGGAACAAACTGAATACCTCCCCTTAAGGGGGTAGTGTTTGGTTTTTGGTCTATATATTTAGAATACAGTATATATATTATAACATTATGTTCGCTCCACTAACCATTTAAGAGTTTCCTCGCTAGACCTCCATCAAGCTTAGACAAACACCCCCTAGACCCCCTTTCAAGAAATCAGTCTTCTAAAATTAGAGGCTCGCTATCGCTCGCCAGGAAAAAATCGACACCTAATGAGCACGAAAGGTTTAAATATTGAAAATAAAAAACGAGGTGAAAGGTCTCAAAATCCCCAAACTAACGGAACGAACGTCTCAAAACCTCAAAACTAAAATGTGCTAAACCTGAGGGAGAAGGGGGTCCAGAAAAAGCGAGTACTACCCCCTTAATCTGTTTGTACTGGTCGATTATAAGACACGGGTCTTTCCATACTGGCGGTATATAATGAAAACAAACTATACAAAGGCCCTTCGGTTATTATTATGCTTTTTGAGGCGAACAACAATGAGGGGAGGTAGAAAATTACAATGGAGCTTTATGAGAAGGCTTAGACTCCTATCACTCAGGTTCAAAAGTCACCTACTAAGTATCTCTAGTACCACCACCCCACCCTCAAAAAAAAATAAAAAAATAAAAAAATAAAAAATCACACGCACACACGCAAAACAATTATATTCAAAAGTGGCGCCCTCCATCATTTCAACTGCGGTATAATATTATAACACGAAAAAAGTCCTTGGTACACGCGAACAAGACCATTATATTCCCTGTTCGGTAAAGTATTATTGAGGAGTCTCCTTCCTATACCTGTACTCTTATTACTTTGAGGTTCATTATAGGTAAGCCAGTTTGACATGCGGTAGGGGGGGGGGGGGGGGGGTGGAAGGGAAGGGGGGGGAAGTGATATTGTTCGCTGTTTTGATCCGGCTTAATGAAAACGGTAATAATGTAATGGTATATACTTACATGTACTCACATAATCACCAAGCCACCTAATACACACACGGACACATAGCCTACACGCATATGAATACACACATACACACATAAATGTACGCAATATCTACACCCACACACACTCACTCTCTCTCGATCTCCCTATACCAGACACACACACACACACACACATCTCTCTCTCATATATATATATATATATATATATATATATGTGTGTTAGCATTCCATAAACACAGCCGATTTAGCGCTCTTAACCCTATTTGGTTCGACGTCCTGTGGGTTATTAGGATATTTTGTGTTATTATTATTGAAGATTTGGTATATATTTTGCCATTTTCGAGCAATGTATTAAATGTTGTCCCCTAGGTTATCAAAAATGCCTTCCCAGATTTCTTTGACACTAATAAAATGCCCACCCAGGCCAGAAACATATAGACGTTTTTTGTTTACGGCGTGACACCTGCAAGACCTATCAATTATTGTGTTATCTACTGAATTGCCGACTTGCGAGTTTCGTTCTATAAGGAAGTTGGAGCTGTAGACAACGATATTTAACAGAATGTACAGCTAAAATACGGTCGTAGTACATTTATAGATACCTAAACCCCAAATCAACATATCATTTATCCATCAGAAACGTACATAATTATAGCATTTCTGTTTAATATCTATGTTCACGGCTCCAACTTCCTTATAGTCTGAAACTCGCAAGTGGTCAATGGTCCCATCATACAGTATATTACATTGATTTACATGGTCGTACCGTCGCTACGAAATAATGCGAATAGCGATGACAGGAAAATATAGCAAAAGTATTCAGAAACAGAATAGGAAAGAAACGAAGACAATTGCAAAAAAACATATATACAAATATATAAAGCTTAACACTAATATAGGACCCTATTATTTTAAGCATCAATTAAGTGTGTGAAAAATACACTATTACTGTCAAAAATCGAGAAAATCAAGTGCACGAAAATACATCAAAATTGTATATAATGTTCGGTTCTTCAACAACAAACTCCATTCCGTGCAAACTATAACAAGAACAATATGTTAGAACCAAGCAAGATGGTAACGACGACCGCTACGACAAGTTGCAACATTTATAATTATTCCTATGGCTGTAAATTAACCAAACATAACGATGTCTTACCTAGAGCCACACGGAAGGCAGGGTATTGGGTCCAGTTCATCATGTCTGTTCACTCCTACTACCTCTCCCTCGATGACGATGGAGGATTCAATCACTGTTCTTCTTACAACTAAAGTCATCTTCCATTCCTCCCAGTCTTCAATACACACGCGCGCACGCACACAGACACCGCAAATAACACATAACGGTAACACAATTTCCGCGGAGAGACCGGCGAGTAGAGACGGTGAATGTGGCCGAGTGAGAGTGATGGGTGGAGAGGTGGTGGTGGAGGGAAGACGAGGGAGGGAGTGATACCAACAGTACTGTAGTATATTATATCCTCATTAACTACATACCTGCACTTCAAAATAACTAATCAACAATGATAATGAAGAGTATAATAATCGGATATATAAATATTTAGGAAATTTAACGTGACTGTGCTGTCGTATACGTGAGATTTATGCACTAGGCTTAACATGAGTGAATTGGCAGAGTGTTGGTAAACCTGCTGAGCGGGTCTGAGCAACAACCCACCTTATGTTGCTGGTTCATCATTTAAAAGCTTAATTAAAGGCCATGGGACACTAGTTCTTTAACCAGTAGAGGACCTATTACACATAGATTAGACACTTTTGTCATATTCAAATGTTTCATAACGTACATTTTATAGTTGAAGTTACTGTGGGATGATATAGTACAGATTATGCAACAGAGCACCTACATCCTAGCCAAATGTGCAGCTTCGATTCCAGCTACATTTGTCACTGTTCACAATTCTTCGAAAATGGGCTTGGCATACTCAGCACGATGAACGAATTGTATAATAATTGAGCAATGGATAACGAAAAACAGTGATAGTCGGAAGGAGTAGGATAAGAGAAAACGAAATATGAAAGACGATGGGTAAACTGAAGATGATTGTTATCTGCATTATTTCCCACCTTGTTAGTGCGACTGTAATCTGTGTGTTGGTGTGTCTGTAGGATTTATATAGAAACTAATGGGAATAACAATTTATTTTTTAGTTTAGATAATCTGTCAATCTAATCTTGCTACTATCAAATTAATTAATAAAGTTATAAGTCAATGCCGGACCGATCAACCCTAGATGTACGGTCGCAGAAAACAAATTCAATCTTTACACTGGTGAGCTAACATTTGTGCGAACAGAATGAATCGGGTGAAACTTACGTCTTTATCATCACAATATTTCGATCCACTCTCACAATGTTAAGAGCGTTAGCGTAAAGATTTTTTTTTCCGCGAGTGTACAGTGCTTACGACTTTTTGACAGTGTTAAAGATGGAAATATTGTGTTATCGATATGTTATTATAGTTGTGTGTGCTGTTGTTGTTGTTGTTATTTGGGATGGTCAGAGGTGGGGTGTGGATAATACCATATAAATACATTTGATTGTTTTCGACGTATTTATTGCGGAAAAAAGGCAGAAATCTGGCATGCCAATATATGAGATGCACCAATGGTTCTATGACCTTGTGTAGCTACACTGAAAGTGGAAGAGAGAGAGAGAGAGAAAGCAGATCAATACATCCGAGATTTGCGTACCCCATGTGTTATGCTTATAGCCTCATTTTGAGAATACAATTACATATTGTATACATTAATTCCTAATCAATTATACATATTAGCCATTAAAAAAATGTGTAATGATGGTTGAGTTATAATTTACAAGATATGCGAACAAGCGACACTAATCACTAACTGGCAGCTAGAGGAGGAAGGGTGGGGAGTTGGGGATAGTTTGGGGGTGGAAGGTGGGGTAGACTTGGACCTGACTCCCCCTTCAACCTGCCCAGGGTGGAGGAGGGGAAGGAAGGACCCAACCCTAAGCAGATTTTAGTACGCGTGAGTGTACATAGGACAAACACAGTGTTAATTGATGTTTTGGCCAACTTGCGCACGTACCATAATATTTGTCATTAAACTCACATTATTAGTTAAGGCGATATCACAGGAGCCAATTTTCCGTCAATTTGTATGGACAATTGTTGTCTGGCAGCTTAAAACTTTAAGTTCCTTAAATATTATACTAACATAATCTACCTTTGATTCCAATGTTTACGATGCCCATGCGAAATAGCCTAAAACATTGCTCGTCGAAAACTGTCGGATAATGCACTTGTGTGATACCATCTTTATGGATGTATATTTATGAACAAATGATTATGCATGTACAGTCACTAATAAACATTCGTGGACCTAACCTATTTCCAATTATGGAAGTATAGCTTTGGAAACGAACTTAGGAATATAAAGTTGTATACATCAATTATGTTTAAATATTCGCCAAGGTAGCCCTAACCATCCTTCTTCTGGCTAAATTTGTCCACATAAACTAAACAATGAACCTGGAATTGATAAAGTATAGCTGTGATAATTCTAAAGCAATCACTCAATACTCACTAGTTCGAAGTTAGTTACCCTTTCCCTGGTTGGCTTAACACTCACCTGTAACAAGGT
>CM064483.1:64003994-64006494 GCA_032716605.1 Paralithodes platypus | reverse complement strand
AGAAAATTATGATGTGATTGGCATAACAGAATCTTGGCTCAATACACAAGATAGAGACTTTTTAGCAGAGTATTCACTTCCCGGTTATGTAATGTTTGAGAACAGCCGAATAAATAAAAATGGAGGTGGCGTTTTATTTTATATCAAAGAAAGTCTTAACCCGACCCTCTTGTCAAAACCTCAAATTGTGAACGTCGACACATCTTTTGTGCTAATAAAGAATAATAAAGGTACAAAAATAATACTTGCGTTAATATACAGACCTCCAGCTCAATCAGTGCAAACTGACCGAGAAATTTACGAACAAATTGCAGATGTAAGTAACTCACAAGATACCGTAATTTTTGGCGACTTTAATTTACCTGTGACCAAGTGGGGCGATACTCTTACTTCACACTCCGGACATGACTTGTATACGAACTTGCAAGAGAGTTCGCTTTATCAATTTGTTCGAACCCCGACCCGTGGTAATAACGTTCTTGACATTGTACTTGCAACAAAAGAAGAATTGATAGAGAATTTGAATGTTGGTGATGAATTCAGTAACAGCGACCATCGTACGATAACTTTCACTTTAAAGTTTACTAGTAACGAACCAAATAGTAGCATCGAAAAAGTCCCTAATTTCAAGAAAGCAAACTTCCATAAACTTAGAGCTATGTTTAAAGAAACTGACTGGAGCTTTTTAATTAACAATAACGACATAAATACATCTTGGAAGTTATTCGAAACCACTTGCCTAAAAGCAGTGCAAGACTGCATACCATCGAAAATACGGCGTCCAGGCCATAATAATAAGCCCAAATGGTGGAATAAAGATATTTCAAACTGCCTGCTTGCTAAAAAATGTGCTAATGATAGATTAAAATCCTCACAAAATGACGAAGAACGGGTGAAATTTGTAGAGCTACGACGCAAAGCCAAAAAGTTAATTAAGCAAAGTAAAAAGACCTTAGAGTTACATATTGCGAATCAAAGTAAAACAAACCCGAAAGAATTCTATAGTTATATCAGAAAGAAAAAAGTAGTTACTTCAACTGTTGGACCGTTAGTCGATGAAAAAGGAGAATACACCAAAGACGAAGTACAAATGAGTAATGCCCTCAATACCTTCTTTGCATCAGTTTTTACAACAGAAGACCTCAGTGATATCCCTACACCATCGCCGATTCAGATTGATAATTCAGATGTTCTAAGCAATATCACCGTTACAGAGAGAGAAGTATTGAATTGTTTAGATAAACTCAAGGTAAATAAAACGCCAGGACCTGATACAATCTCGCCTAGAGTTCTAAAGGAAGCTAAGAATGAGCTCTCCAAACCACTGACATTACTATTCAATAAATCCTTGCAGTCTGGAACTATGCCTGATCAGTGGAAGCTAGCCAACGTAACACCGATATTCAAAAAAGGCAGCAAATCCCTACCCAGTAACTATCGTCCAATTAGCTTAACCTCAGTTGTATGTAAAATGCTAGAAACGGTCATACGAGACAGACTCGTAAATCACTTAGAGGAAAATAACATACTTAAAGATACTCAACACGGCTTCGTAAAAAACGTTCCTGTTAACAAACCTCTTAGACTTCTTCCACGATATCCTCAACCTCTACGATGAGAGTAAAGCTGTAGATATTATATACCTTGATTTTCAAAAGGCCTTTGACAAAGTTCCCCACAAACGTTTACTGCTAAAACTAAAAGCGCATGGAATACAAGACGGTGTGTTGAAATGGATAGAAAATTGGCTCAGCAACAGAAAGCAAAGGGTAGTCATAAACGGTAAGGCATCTAAATGGACCAATGTAAGTAGCGGGGTACCCCAGGGATTGGTACTAGGACCAATTCTCTTTCTAATTTACATCAACGACATAGATGAGGGTCTCACCTGCACAATCTCAAAATTTGCTGACGATACAAAAATTGCAAATAGCGTACTCTCAAAAGAACAAGTTGACGATATGCAACACAATCTAGATAAATTGTCATGTTGGGCCCAAATTTGGCAAATGAGTTTCAATGCGGATAAATGTAAAGTACTACATGTCGGATACCTAAATGAGAAAGCAAACTATTCGATGAATGGCACTCAGCTTAAGAATGTAAACAGAGAAACTGATCTGGGAGTAGCAATATCGAGTAACCTAAAACCGAGTCAACAATGTTCAGAAGTTGTTAAGAAGGCAAACAAAATAATTGGCTTTATAGGCAGATCATTTGAGCATAAATCCAAAGAAGTTATCCTAACCCTTTACAATTCCTTAGTCCGCCCTCTTCTGGAATACTGCGTTCAATCCTGGTGCCCTTATTACCAAAAAGATATAAACAAGCTAGAACGAGTTCAACGTAGAGTTACCAAAATGATACCTAGCCTAAAGAACAAACCATACGAAGAGCGTCTTAGAGAATTAAATCTATTTCCTTTAACCCAGCGCAGATTAAGAGGCGACTTAATTCAAGTGTTCAAAATCATCAAAGGCATCGACAATATGAACTGTAG